>OZ024698.1:858200-1458200 GCA_964016905.1 Perithous albicinctus | reverse complement strand
ACATTTATTTCATGCAAATACATAATATAAATGCATTGAAACTTGTCTGGCAGCATTGTGGCCAACGCTAGTTCGACCCGAACCGAATTCGAGCATTCGAGTGTTTCGGGTGACTATAGCACATCAGCTCGAATTACGGGTGTGAAAAACATTAATTCCATGCTAATAGGCGATATCGATGCAACGAAACTTATCTAGCGGCGCTGTAGCGATCGAAACCTTGACGCACACCAAAATCGAGCATTCTCGTCTTTCGGGCGACAGCAGCACATCAGCTCTAAGTTCGAGTGCCAAAATCATTTATTCCATGCAGGTTCATAATATCTATTCGTTGAAACTTGTCTGGCAGCATTATGGCGAACGCTAGTTCGACCCGTACCGAATTCGAGCATTCGAGTGTTTCGGGTGACTATAGCACATCAGCTCGAATTACGGTTGTGAAAAACATTAATTCCATGCTAATAGGCGATATCGATGCAACGAAACTTATCTAGCGGCGCTGTAGCGATCGAAACCTTGACGCACACCAAAATCGAGCATTCCCGTCTTTCGGGCGACTGTAGCACATCAGTTCTAAGTTCGAGTGCCAAAAACATTTATTCCATGCAGGTCCATAATATCTATTCGTTGAAACTTGTCTGGCAGCATTGTGGCGAATGCAAGTTCGACCCGTACCGAAATCGGTCATTCGAGTGTTTCGGGCGACTATAGCACATCAGCTCGATTTCCGGGTGTCAAAAGCATTAATTCCATGCAAATAGACAATATCGATGCATCGAAACTTGTTTAGCGGCGTTGTAGCAAACGAAAACTTGACCCATGTCGAAATCGAGCATTCACGTGTTTCGGGCGACTGCAGCACATCAGCTCTAAGTACGAGTGCCAAAAACATTTATTTCATGCAAATACATAATATAAATGCGTTGAAACTTGTCTGGCAGCATTGTAGCGAACGCTAGTTCGACCCGAACCGAATTCGAGCATTCGAGTGTTTCGGGTGACTATAGCACATCAGCTCGAATTACGGGTGTGAAAAACATTAATTCCATGCTAATAGGCGATATCGATGCAACGAAACTTATCTAGCGGCGCTGTAGCGATCGAAACCTTGACGCACACCAAAATCGAGCATTCCCGTCTTTCGGGCGACTGTAGCACATCAGCTCTAAGTTCGAGTGCCAAAAACATTTATTCCATGCAGGTTCATAATATCTATTCGTTGAAACTTGTCTGGCAGCATTGTGGCGAACGCTAGTTCGACCTGTACCGAATTCGAGCATTCGAGTGTTTCGGGCGACTATAGCACATCTGCTCGATTAACCGGTATCGAAAACATTAATTCCATGCAAATGGACAATATCGATGCAACGAAACTTGTCTAGCGGCGTTGTAGCAAACGAAAACTTGACCCATATAGATATCGAGCATTCACGTGTTTCGGGCGACTGCAGCACATCAGCTCTAACTACGAGTGCCAAAAACATTTATTTCATGCAAATACATAATATAAATGCGTTGAAACTTGTCTGGCAGCATTGTGGCGAACGATAGTTCGACCCGAACCGAATTCGAGCATTCGAGTGTTTCGGGTGACTATAGCACATAAGCTCGAATTACGGGTGTGAAAAACATTAATTCCATGCTAATGGGCGATATCGATGCAACGAAACTTATCTAGCGGCGCTGTAGCGATCGAAACCTTGACGCACACCAAAATCGAGCATTCCCGTCTTTCGGGCGACTGTAGCACATCAGCTCTAAGTTCGAGTGCCAAAAACATTTATTCCATGCAGGTCCATAATATCTATTCGTTGAAACTTGTCTGGCAGCATTGTGGCGAACGCTAGTTCGACACGTACCGAATTCGAGCATTCGAGGGTTTCGGGCGACTATAGCACTTCTGCTCAATTAACCGGTATCGAAAACATTAATTCCATGCAAATGGACAATATCGATGCAACGAAACTTGTCTAGCGGCGTTGTAGCAAACGAAAACTCGACCCATATAGAAATCGAGCATTCACGTGTTTCGGGCGACTGCAGCACATCAGCTCTAACTACGAGTGCCAACAACATTTATTTCATGCAAATACATAATATAAATGCGTTGAAACTTGTCTGGCAGCATTGTGGCGAACGCTAGTTCGACCCGAACCGAATTCGAGCAGTCGAGTGTTTCGGGTGACTATAGCACATCAGCTCGAATTACGGGTGTGAAAAACATTAATTCCATGCTAATAGGCGATATCGATGCAACGAAACTTATCTAGCGGCGCTGTAGCGTTCGAAACCTTCAGGCACACCAAAATCGAGCATTCCCGTCTTTCGGGCGAATGGAGCACATCAGCTCTAAGTACGAGTGCCAAAAACATTTATTCCATGCAGGTACATAATATCTAATCGTTGAAACTTGTGTGGCAGTATTGTGGCGAACGCAAGTTCGACCCGTACCGAAATCGACCACTCGAGTGTTTCGGGCGACTATAGCACATCAGCTCTATTTATGGACGTCAAAAACATTAATTCCATGCAAACAGACAATATCGATGCAACGAAACTTTTCTAGCGGCGTTGTAGCAAATGAAAACTTGACCCATGTCGAAATCGAGCATTCACGAGTTTCGGGCGACTACATCACATCAGCTCTAAGTACGAGTGCCAGAAACATTTATTCCATGCAGGTACATAATATCTATTCGTTGAAACTTGTCTGGCAGCATTGTGGCGAATGCAAGTTCGACCCGTACCGAAATCGGGCATTCGAGTGTTTCGGGCGACTATAGCACATCAGCTCGATTTACGGGTGTAAAAAACATTAATTCCCTGCAAATAGACGATATCGATGCATCGAAATTTGTTTAGCGGCGTTGTAGCAAACGAAAACTTGACCCATATCGAAATCGAGCATTCACGTGTTTCGGGCGACTGCAGCACATCAGCACTAAGTACGAGTGCCAAAAACATTTATTTCATGCAAATACATAATATAAATGCGTTGAAACTTGTCTGGCAGCATTGTGGCGAACGCTAGTTCGACCCGAACCGAATTCGAGCATTCGAGTGTTTCGGGTGACAATAGCACATCAGCTCGAATTACGGGTGTGAAAAACATTAATTCCATGCTAATAGGCGATATCGATGCAACGAAACTTATCTAGCGACGCTGTAGCGTTCGAAACCTTCAGGCACACCAAAATCGAGCATTCCCGTCTTTCGGGCGAATGGAGCACATCAGCTCTAAGTACGAGTGCCAAAAACATTTATTCCATGCAGGTACATAATATCTATTCGTTGAAACTTGTGTGGCAGCATTGTGGTGAACGCAAGTTCGACCCGTACCGAAATCGACCACTCGAGTGTTTCGGGCGACTATAGCACATCAGCTCGATTTACGGGTGTCAAAAATATTAATTCCATGCAAATAGACAATGTCGATGCAACGAAACTTGTCTAGCGGCGTTGTAGCAAACGAAAACTCGACCCATATAGAAATCGAGCATTCACGTGTTTCGGGCGACTGCAGCACATCAGCTCTAACTACGAGTGCCAACAACATTTATTTCATGCAAATACATAATATAAATGCATTGAAACTTGTCTGGCAGCATTGTGGCCAACGCTAGTTCGACCCGAACCGAATTCGAGCATTCGAGTGTTTCGGGTGACTATAGCACATCAGCTCGAATTACGGGTGTGAAAAACATTAATTCCATGCTAATAGGCGATATCGATGCAACGAAACTTATCTAGCGGCGCTGTAGCGATCGAAATCTTGACGCACACCAAAATCGAGCATTCTCGTCTTTCGGGCGACTGTAGCACATCAGCTCTAAGTTCGAGAGCCAAAAACATTTATTCCATGCAGGTTCATAATATTTATTCGTTGAAACTTGCGTGGCAGCATTGTGGCGAACGCAAGTTCGACCCGTACCGAAATCGGGCATTCGAGTGTTTCGGGCGACTATAGCACATCAGCTCGATTTACGGGTGTAAAAAACATTAATTCCATGCAAATAGACAATATCGATGCAACGAAACTTGTCTAGCGGCGTTGTAGCAAACGAAAACTTGACCCATATCGAAATCGAGCATTCACGAGTTTCGGGCGACTGCATCACATCAGCTCTAAGTACGAGTGCCAAAAACATTTATTCCATGCAGGTACATAATATCTATTCGTTGAACCTTGTCTGGCAGCATTGTGGCGAACGCTAGTTCGACCCGTACCGAATTCGAGCATTCAAGTGTTTCGGGTGACTATAGCACATCAGCTCGAACTACGGGTGTCAAAACGATTAATTCCATGCTAATAGGCGATATCGATGCAACGAAACTTATCTAGCATCGCTGTAGCGATCGAAACCTTGACGCACACCAAAATCGAGCATTCCCGTCTTTCGGGCGACTGTAGCACATCAGCTCTAAGTTCGAGTACCAAAAACATTTATTCCATGCAGGTCCATCATGTCTATTCGTTGAAACTTGTCTGGCAGCATTGTGGCGAACGCTAGTTCGACCCGTACCGAATTCGAGCATTCGAATGTTTCGGGCGACTATAGCACATCAGCTCGATTTACGGGAGTCGAAAACATTAATTCCATGCAAATGGACAATATCGATGCAACGAAACTTGTCTAGCGGCGTTGCAGCAAACGAAAACTTGATCCATATCGAAATCGAGCATTCACGAGTTTCGGGCGAATACATCACATCAGATCTAAGTACGAGTGCCAAAAACATTTATTCCATGCAGGTACACAATGTCTATACGTTGAAACTTGTCTGGCAGCATTGTGGCGAACGCAAGTTCGACCCGTACCGAAATCGACCACTCGAGTGTTTCGGGCGACTATAGCACATCAGCTCGATTTACGGGTGTCAAAAATATTAATTCCATGCAAATAGACAATATCGATGCAACGAAACTTGTCTAGCGGCGTTGTAGCAAATGAAAACTTGACCCATGTCGAAATCGAGCATTCACGGGTTTCGGGCGACTACATCACATCAGCTCTAAGTACGAGTGCCAAGAACATTTATTCCATGCAGGTACATAATATCTATTCGTTGAAACTTGTCTGGCAGCAGTGTGGCGAATGCAAGTTCGACCCGTACCGAAATCGGTCATTCGAGAGTTTCGGGCGACTATAGCACATCAGCTCGATTTCCGGGTGTCAAAAGCATTAATTCCATGCAAATAGACAATATCGATGCATCGAAACTTGTTTAGCGGCGTTGTAGCAAACGAAAACTTGACCCATATCGAAATCGAGCATTCACGTGTTTCGGGCGACTGCAGCACATCAGCTCTAAGTACGAGTGCCAAAAACATTTATTTCATGCAAATACATAATATAAATGCGTTGAAACTTGTCTGGCAGCATTGTGGCGAACGCTAGTTCGACCCGAACCGAATTCGAGCATTCGAGTGTTTCGGGTGACTATAGCACATCAGCTCGAATTACGGGTGTGAAAAACATTAATTCCATGCTAATAGGCGATATCGATGCAACGAAACTTATCTAGCGGCGCTGTAGCGATCTAAACCTTGACGCACACCAAAATCGAGCATTCTCGTCTTTCGGGCGACTGTAGCACATCAGCTCTAAGTTCGAGTGCCAAAAACATTTATTCCATGCAGGTTCATAATATCTATTCGTTGAAACTTGTCTGGCAGCATTGTGGCGTACGCTAGTTCGACCCGTACCGAATTCGAGCATTCGAGGGTTTCGGGCGACTATAGCACATCTGCTCGATTAACCGGTATCGAAAACATTAATTCCATGCAAATGGACAATATCGATGCAACGAAACTTGTCTAGCGGCGTTGTAGCAAACGAAAACTCGACCCATATAGAAATCGAGCATTCACGTGTTTCGGGCGACTGCAGCACATCAGCTCTAACTACGAGTGCCAAAAACATTTATTTCATGCAAATACATATTATAAATGCGTTGAAACTTGTCTGGCAGCATTGTGGCGAACGCTAGTTCGACCCGAACCGAATTCGAGCAGTCGAGTGTTTCGGGTGACTATAGCACATCAGCTCGAATTACGGGTGTGAAAAACATTAATTCCATGCAAATAGACAATATCGATGCAACGAAACTTGTCTAGCGGCGTTGTAGCAAATGAAAACTTGACCCATGTCGAAATCGAGCATTCACGAGTTTCGGGCGACTACATCACGTCAGCTCGAAGTACGAGTGCCAAAAACATTTATTCCATGCAGGTACATAATATCTATTCGTTGAAACTTGTGTGGCAGCATTGTGGTGAACGCAAGTTCGACCCGTACCGAAATCGACCACTCGAGTGTTTCGGGCGACTATAGCACATCAGCTCGATTTACGGGTGTCAAAAATATTAATTCCATGCAAATAGACAATATCGATGCAACGAAACTTGTCTAGCGGCGTTGTAGCAAACGAAAACTTGACCCATATCGAAATTGAGCATTCACGTGTTTCGGGCGACTGCAGCACATCAGCTCTAAGTACGAGTGCCAAAAACATTTATTTCATGCAAATACATAATATAAATGCGTTGAAACTTGTCTGGCAGCATTGTGGCGAACGCTAGTTCGACCCGAACCGAATTCGAGCATTCGAGTGTTTCGGGTGACTATAGCACATCAGCTCGAATTAGGGGTGTGAAAAACATTAATTCCATGCTAATAGGCGATATCGATGCAACGAAACTTATCTAGCGGCGCTGTAGCGTTCGAAACCTTCAGGCACACCAAAATCGAGCATTCCCGTCTTTCGGGCGAATGGAGCACATCAGCTCTAAGTACGAGTGCCAAAAACATTTATTCCATGCAGGTACATAATATCTATTCGTTGAAACTTGTGTGGCAGCATTGTGGCGAACGCAAGTTCGACCCGTACCGAAATCGACCACTCGAGTGTTTCGGGCGACTATAGCACATCAGCTCGATTTACGGGTGTCAAAAATATTAATTCCATGCAAATAGACAATATCGATGCAACGAAACTTGTCTAGCGGCGTTGTAGCAAATGAAAACTTGACCCATGTCGAAATCGAGCATTCACGAGTTTCGGGCGACTACATCACATCAGCTCTAAGTACGAGTGCCAAGAACATTTATTCCATGCAGGTACATTATATATATTCGTTGAAACTTGTCTGGCAGCAGTGTGGCGAATGCAAGTTCGACCCGTACCGAAATCGGTCATTAGAGTGTTTCGGGCGACTATAGCACATCAGCTCGATTTCCGGGTGTCTAAAGCATTAATTCCATGCAAATAGACAATATCGATGCATCGAAACTTGTTTAGCGGCGTTGTAGCAAACGAAAACTTGACCCATATCGAAATCGAGCATTCACGTGTTTCGGGCGACTGCAGCACATCAGCTCTAAGTACGAGTGCCAAAAACATTTATTTCATGCAAATACATAATATAAATGCGTTGAAACTTGTCTGGCAGCATTGTGGCGAACGCTAGTTCGACCCGAACCGAATTCGAGCATTCGAGTGTTTCGGGTGACTATAGCACATCAGCTCGAATTACGGATGTGAAAAACATTAATTCCATGCTAATAGGCGATATCGATGCAACGAAACTTATCTAGCGGCGCTGTAGCGTTCGAAACCTTCAGGCACACCAAAATCGAGCATTCCCGTCTTTCGGGCGAATGGAGCACATCAGCTCTAAGTACGAGTGCCAGAAACATTTATTCCATGCAGGTACATAATATCTATTCGTTGAAACTTGTGTGGCAGCATTGTGGCGAACGCAAGTTCGACCCGTACCGAAATCGACCACTCGAGTGTTTCGGGCGACTATAGCACATCAGCTCGATTTCCGGGTGTCAAAAGCATTAATTCCATGCAAATAGACAATATCGATGCATCGAAACTTGTTTAGCGGCGTTGTAGCAAACGAAAACTTGACCCATATCGAATTCGAGCATTCACGTGTTTCGGGCGACTGCAGCACATCAGCTCTAAGTACGAGTGCCAAAAACATTTATTTCATGCAAATACATAATATAAATGCGTTGAAACTTGTCTGGCAGCATTGTGGCGAACGCTAGTTCGACCCGAACCGAATTCGAGCATTCGAGTGTTTCGGGTGACTATAGCACATCAGCTCGAATTACGGGTGTGAAAAACATTAATTCCATGCTAATAGGCGATATCGATGCAACGAAACTTATCTAGCGGCGCTGTAGCGATCGAAACCTTGACGCACACCAAAATCGAGCATTCTCGTCTTTCGGGCGACTGTAGCACATCAGCTCTAAGTTCGAGTGCCAAAAACATTTATTCCATGCAGGTTCATAATATCTATTCGTTGAAACTTGTCTGGCAGCATTGTGGCGAACGCTAGTTCGACCCGTACCGAATTCGAGCATTCGAGGGTTTCGGGCGACTATAGCACATCTGCTCGATTAACCGGTATCGAAAACATTAATTCCATGCAAATGGACAATATCGATGCAACGAAACTTGTCTAGCGGCGTTGTAGCAAACGAAAACTCGACCCATATAGAAATCGAGCATTCACGTGTTTCGGGCGACTGCAGCACATCAGCTCTAACTACGAGTGCCAAAAACATTTATTTCATGCAAATACATAATATAAATGCGTTGAAACTTGTCTGGCAGCATTGTGGCGAACGCTAGTTCGACCCGAACCGAATTCGAGCAGTCGAGTGTTTCGGGTGACTATAGCACATCAGCTCGAATTACGGGTGTGAAAAACATTAATTCCATGCAAATAGACAATATCGATGCAACGAAACTTGTCTAGCGGCGTTGTAGCAAATGAAAACTTGACCCATGTCGAAATCGAGCATTCACGAGTTTCGGGCGACTACATCACGTCAGCTCGAAGTACGAGTGCCAAAAACATTTATTCCATGCAGGTACATAATATCTATTCGTTGAAACTTGTGTGGCAGCATTGTGGTGAACGCAAGTTCGACCCGTACCGAAATCGACCACTCGAGTGTTTCGGGCGACTATAGCACATCAGCTCGATTTACGGGTGTCAAAAATATTAATTCCATGCAAATAGACAATATCGATGCAACGAAACTTGTCTAGCGGCGTTGTAGCAAACGAAAACTTGACCCATATCGAAATCGAGCATTCACGTGTTTCGGGCGACTGCAGCACATCAGCTCTAAGTACGAGTGCCAAAAACATTTATTTCATGCAAATACATAATATAAATGCGTTGAAACTTGTCTGGCAGCATTGTGGCGAACGCTAGTTCGACCCGAACCGAATTCGAGCATTCGAGTGTTTCGGGTGACTATAGCACATCAGCTCGAATTACGGGTGTGAAAAACATTAATTCCATGCTAATAGGCGATATCGATGCAACGAAACTTATCTAGCGGCGCTGTAGCGATCGAAACCTTGACGCACACCAAAATCGAGCATTCTCGTCTTTCGGGCGACTGTAGCACATCAGCTCTAAGTTCGAGTGCCAAAAACATTTATTCCATGCAGGTTCATAATATCTATTCGTTGAAACTTGTCTGGCAGCATTGTGGCGAACGCTAGTTCGACCCGTACCGAATTCGAGCATTCGAGGGTTTCGGGCGACTATAGCACATCTGCTCGATTTCCGGGTGTCAAAAGCATTAATTCCATGCAAATAGACAATATCGATGCATCGAAACTTGTTTAGCGGCGTTGTAGCAAACGAAAACTTGACCCATATCGAAATCGAGCATTCACGTGTTTCGGGCGACTGCAGCACATCAGCTCTAAGTACGAGTGCCAAAAACATTTATTTCATGCAAATACATAATATAAATGCATTGAAACTTGTCTGGCAGCATTGTGGCCAACGCTAGTTCGACCCGAACCGAATTCGAGCATTCGAGTGTTTCGGGTGACTATAGCACATCAGCTCGAATTACGGGTGTGAAAAACATTAATTCCATGCTAATAGGCGATATCGATGCAACGAAACTTATCTAGCGGCGCTGTAGCGATCGAAACCTTGACGCACACCAAAATCGAGCATTCTCGTCTTTCGGGCGACAGCAGCACATCAGCTCTAAGTTCGAGTGCCAAAATCATTTATTCCATGCAGGTTCATAATATCTATTCGTTGAAACTTGTCTGGCAGCATTATGGCGAACGCTAGTTCGACCCGTACCGAATTCGAGCATTCGAGTGTTTCGGGTGACTATAGCACATCAGCTCGAATTACGGTTGTGAAAAACATTAATTCCATGCTAATAGGCGATATCGATGCAACGAAACTTATCTAGCGGCGCTGTAGCGATCGAAACCTTGACGCACACCAAAATCGAGCATTCCCGTCTTTCGGGCGACTGTAGCACATCAGTTCTAAGTTCGAGTGCCAAAAACATTTATTCCATGCAGGTCCATAATATCTATTCGTTGAAACTTGTCTGGCAGCATCGTGGCGAATGCAAGTTCGACCCGTACCGAAATCGGTCATTCGAGTGTTTCGGGCGACTATAGCACATCAGCTCGATTTCCGGGTGTCAAAAGCATTAATTCCATGCAAATAGACAATATCGATGCATCGAAACTTGTTTAGCGGCGTTGTAGCAAACGAAAACTTGACCCATGTCGAAATCGAGCATTCACGTGTTTCGGGCGACTGCAGCACATCAGCTCTAAGTACGAGTGCCAAAAACATTTATTTCATGCAAATACATAATATAAATGCGTTGAAACTTGTCTGGCAGCATTGTAGCGAACGCTAGTTCGACCCGAACCGAATTCGAGCATTCGAGTGTTTCGGGTGACTATAGCACATCAGCTCGAATTACGGGTGTGAAAAACATTAATTCCATGCTAATAGGCGATATCGATGCAACGAAACTTATCTAGCGGCGCTGTAGCGATCGAAACCTTGACGCACACCAAAATCGAGCATTCCCGTCTTTCGGGCGACTGTAGCACATCAGCTCTAAGTTCGAGTGCCAAAAACATTTATTCCATGCAGGTTCATAATATCTATTCGTTGAAACTTGTCTGGCAGCATTGTGGCGAACGCTAGTTCGACCTGTACCGAATTCGAGCATTCGAGTGTTTCGGGCGACTATAGCACATCTGCTCGATTAACCGGTATCGAAAACATTAATTCCATGCAAATGGACAATATCGATGCAACGAAACTTGTCTAGCGGCGTTGTAGCAAACGAAAACTTGACCCATATAGATATCGAGCATTCACGTGTTTCGGGCGACTGCAGCACATCAGCTCTAACTACGAGTGCCAAAAACATTTATTTCATGCAAATACATAATATAAATGCGTTGAAACTTGTCTGGCAGCATTGTGGCGAACGATAGTTCGACCCGAACCGAATTCGAGCATTCGAGTGTTTCGGGTGACTATAGCACATAAGCTCGAATTACGGGTGTGAAAAACATTAATTCCATGCTAATGGGCGATATCGATGCAACGAAACTTATCTAGCGGCGCTGTAGCGATCGAAACCTTGACGCACACCAAAATCGAGCATTCCCGTCTTTCGGGCGACTGTAGCACATCAGCTCTAAGTTCGAGTGCCAAAAACATTTATTCCATGCAGGTCCATAATATCTATTCGTTGAAACTTGTCTGGCAGCATTGTGGCGAACGCTAGTTCGACACGTACCGAATTCGAGCATTCGAGGGTTTCGGGCGACTATAGCACTTCTGCTCAATTAACCGGTATCGAAAACATTAATTCCATGCAAATGGACAATATCGATGCAACGAAACTTGTCTAGCGGCGTTGTAGCAAACGAAAACTCGACCCATATAGAAATCGAGCATTCACGTGTTTCGGGCGACTGCAGCACATCAGCTCTAACTACGAGTGCCAACAACATTTATTTCATGCAAATACATAATATAAATGCGTTGAAACTTGTCTGGCAGCATTGTGGCGAACGCTAGTTCGACCCGAACCGAATTCGAGCAGTCGAGTGTTTCGGGTGACTATAGCACATCAGCTCGAATTACGGGTGTGAAAAACATTAATTCCATGCTAATAGGCGATATCGATGCAACGAAACTTATCTAGCGGCGCTGTAGCGTTCGAAACCTTCAGGCACACCAAAATCGAGCATTCCCGTCTTTCGGGCGAATGGAGCACATCAGCTCTAAGTACGAGTGCCAAAAACATTTATTCCATGCAGGTACATAATATCTAATCGTTGAAACTTGTGTGGCAGTATTGTGGCGAACGCAAGTTCGACCCGTACCGAAATCGACCACTCGAGTGTTTCGGGCGACTATAGCACATCAGCTCTATTTATGGACGTCAAAAACATTAATTCCATGCAAACAGACAATATCGATGCAACGAAACTTTTCTAGCGGCGTTGTAGCAAATGAAAACTTGACCCATGTCGAAATCGAGCATTCACGAGTTTCGGGCGACTACATCACATCAGCTCTAAGTACGAGTGCCAGAAACATTTATTCCATGCAGGTACATAATATCTATTCGTTGAAACTTGTCTGGCAGCATTGTGGCGAATGCAAGTTCGACCCGTACCGAAATCGGGCATTCGAGTGTTTCGGGCGACTATAGCACATCAGCTCGATTTACGGGTGTAAAAAACATTAATTCCCTGCAAATAGACGATATCGATGCATCGAAATTTGTTTAGCGGCGTTGTAGCAAACGAAAACTTGACCCATATCGAAATCGAGCATTCACGTGTTTCGGGCGACTGCAGCACATCAGCACTAAGTACGAGTGCCAAAAACATTTATTTCATGCAAATACATAATATAAATGCGTTGAAACTTGTCTGGCAGCATTGTGGCGAACGCTAGTTCGACCCGAACCGAATTCGAGCATTCGAGTGTTTCGGGTGACAATAGCACATCAGCTCGAATTACGGGTGTGAAAAACATTAATTCCATGCTAATAGGCGATATCGATGCAACGAAACTTATCTAGCGACGCTGTAGCGTTCGAAACCTTCAGGCACACCAAAATCGAGCATTCCCGTCTTTCGGGCGAATGGAGCACATCAGCTCTAAGTACGAGTGCCAAAAACATTTATTCCATGCAGGTACATAATATCTATTCGTTGAAACTTGTGTGGCAGCATTGTGGTGAACGCAAGTTCGACCCGTACCGAAATCGACCACTCGAGTGTTTCGGGCGACTATAGCACATCAGCTCGATTTACGGGTGTCAAAAATATTAATTCCATGCAAATAGACAATATCGATGCAACGAAACTTGTCTAGCGGCGTTGTAGCACATGAAAACTTGACCCATGTCGAAATCGAGCATTCACGAGTTTCGGGCGACTACATCACATCAGCTCTAAGTACGAGTGCCAAGAACATTTATTCCATGCAGGTACATAATATCTATTCGTTGAAACTTGTCTGGCAGCAGTGTGGCGAATGCAAGTTCGACCCGTCCCGAAATCGGTCATTCGAGTGTTTCGGGCGACTATAGCACATCAGCTCGATTTCCGGGTGTCAAAAGCATTAATTCCATGCAAATAGACAATATCGATGCATCGAAACTTGTTTAGCGGCGTTGTAGCAAACGAAAACTTGACCCATATCGAAATCGAGCATTCACGTGTTTCGGGCGACTGCAGCACATCAGCTCTAAGTACGAGTGCCAAAAACATTTATTTCATGCAAATACATAATATAAATGCATTGAAACTTGTCTGGCAGCATTGTGGCCAACGCTAGTTCGACCCGAACCGAATTCGAGCATTCGAGTGTTTCGGGTGACTATAGCACATCAGCTCGAATTACGGGTGTGAAAAACATTAATTCCATGCTAATAGGCGATATCGATGCAACGAAACTTATCTAGCGGCGCTGTAGCGATCGAAACCTTGACGCACACCAAAATCGAGCATTCTCGTCTTTCGGGCGACTGTAGCACATCAGCTCTAAGTTCGAGAGCCAAAAACATTTATTCCATGCAGGTTCATAATATTTATTCGTTGAAACTTGCGTGGCAGCATTGTGGCGAACGCAAGTTCGACCCGTACCGAAATCGGGCATTCGAGTGTTTCGGGCGACTATAGCACATCAGCTCGATTTACGGGTGTAAAAAACATTAATTCCATGCAAATAGACAATATCGATGCAACGAAACTTGTCTAGCGGCGTTGTAGCAAACGAAAACTTGACCCATATCGAAATCGAGCATTCACGAGTTTCGGGCGACTGCATCACATCAGCTCTAAGTACGAGTGCCAAAAACATTTATTCCATGCAGGTACATAATATCTATTCGTTGAACCTTGTCTGGCAGCATTGTGGCGAACGCTAGTTCGACCCGTACCGAATTCGAGCATTCAAGTGTTTCGGGTGACTATAGCACATCAGCTCGAACTACGGGTGTCAAAAAGATTAATTCCATGCTAATAGGCGATATCGATGCAACGAAACTTATCTAGCATCGCTGTAGCGATCGAAACCTTGACGCACACCAAAATCGAGCATTCCCGTCTTTCGGGCGACTGTAGCACATCAGCTCTAAGTTCGAGTACCAAAAACATTTATTCCATGCAGGTCCATCATGTCTATTCGTTGAAACTTGTCTGGCAGCATTGTGGCGAACGCTAGTTCGACCCGTACCGAATTCGAGCATTCGAATGTTTCGGGCGACTATAGCACATCAGCTCGATTTACGGGAGTCGAAAACATTAATTCCATGCAAATGGACAATATCGATGCAACGAAACTTGTCTAGCGGCGTTGCAGCAAACGAAAACTTGATCCATATCGAAATCGAGCATTCACGAGTTTCGGGCGAATACATCACATCAGATCTAAGTACGAGTGCCAAAAACATTTATTCCATGCAGGTACACAATGTCTATACGTTGAAACTTGTCTGGCAGCATTGTGGCGAACGCAAGTTCGACCCGTACCGAAATCGACCACTCGAGTGTTTCGGGCGACTATAGCACATCAGCTCGATTTACGGGTGTCAAAAATATTAATTCCATGCAAATAGACAATATCGATGCAACGAAACTTGTCTAGCGGCGTTGTAGCAAATGAAAACTTGACCCATGTCGAAATCGAGCATTCACGGGTTTCGGGCGACTACATCACATCAGCTCTAAGTACGAGTGCCAAGAACATTTATTCCATGCAGGTACATAATATCTATTCGTTGAAACTTGTCTGGCAGCAGTGTGGCGAATGCAAGTTCGACCCGTACCGAAATCGGTCATTCGAGAGTTTCGGGCGACTATAGCACATCAGCTCGATTTCCGGGTGTCAAAAGCATTAATTCCATGCAAATAGACAATATCGATGCATCGAAACTTGTTTAGCGGCGTTGTAGCAAACGAAAACTTGACCCATATCGAAATCGAGCATTCACGTGTTTCGGGCGACTGCAGCACATCAGCTCTAAGTACGAGTGCCAAAAACATTTATTTCATGCAAATACATAATATAAATGCGTTGAAACTTGTCTGGCAGCATTGTGGCGAACGCTAGTTCGACCCGAACCGAATTCGAGCATTCGAGTGTTTCGGGTGACTATAGCACATCAGCTCGAATTACGGGTGTGAAAAACATTAATTCCATGCTAATAGGCGATATCGATGCAACGAAACTTATCTAGCGGCGCTGTAGCGATCTAAACCTTGACACACACCAAAATCGAGCATTCTCGTCTTTCGGGCGACTGTAGCACATCAGCTCTAAGTTCGAGTGCCAAAAACATTTATTCCATGCAGGTTCATAATATCTATTCGTTGAAACTTGTCTGGCAGCATTGTGGCGTACGCTAGTTCGACCCGTACCGAATTCGAGCATTCGAGGGTTTCGGGCGACTATAGCACATCTGCTCGATTAACCGGTATCGAAAACATTAATTCCATGCAAATGGACAATATCGATGCAACGAAACTTGTCTAGCGGCGTTGTAGCAAACGAAAACTCGACCCATATAGAAATCGAGCATTCACGTGTTTCGGGCGACTGCAGCACATCAGCTCTAACTACGAGTGCCAAAAACATTTATTTCATGCAAATACATATTATAAATGCGTTGAAACTTGTCTGGCAGCATTGTGGCGAACGCTAGTTCGACCCGAACCGAATTCGAGCAGTCGAGTGTTTCGGGTGACTATAGCACATCAGCTCGAATTACGGGTGTGAAAAACATTAATTCCATGCAAATAGACAATATCGATGCAACGAAACTTGTCTAGCGGCGTTGTAGCAAATGAAAACTTGACCCATGTCGAAATCGAGCATTCACGAGTTTCGGGCGACTACATCACGTCAGCTCGAAGTACGAGTGCCAAAAACATTTATTCCATGCAGGTACATAATATCTATTCGTTGAAACTTGTGTGGCAGCATTGTGGTGAACGCAAGTTCGACCCGTACCGAAATCGACCACTCGAGTGTTTCGGGCGACTATAGCACATCAGCTCGATTTACGGGTGTCAAAAATATTAATTCCATGCAAATAGACAATATCGATGCAACGAAACTTGTCTAGCGGCGTTGTAGCAAACGAAAACTTGACCCATATCGAAATCGAGCATTCACGTGTTTCGGGCGACTGCAGCACATCAGCTCTAAGTACGAGTGCCAAAAACATTTATTTCATGCAAATACATAATATAAATGCGTTGAAACTTGTCTGGCAGCATTGTGGCGAACGCTAGTTCGACCCGAACCGAATTCGAGCATTCGAGTGTTTCGGGTGACAATAGCACATCAGCTCGAATTACGGGTGTGAAAAACATTAATTCCATGCTAATAGGCGATATCGATGCAACGAAACTTATCTAGCGACGCTGTAGCGTTCGAAACCTTCAGGCACACCAAAATCGAGCATTCCCGTCTTTCGGGCGAATGGAGCACATCAGCTCTAAGTACGAGTGCCAAAAACATTTATTCCATGCAGGTACATAATATCTATTCGTTGAAACTTGTGTGGCAGCATTGTGGTGAACGCAAGTTCGACCCGTACCGAAATCGACCACTCGAGTGTTTCGGGCGACTATAGCACATCAGCTCGATTTACGGGTGTCAAAAATATTAATTCCATGCAAATAGACAATATCGATGCAACGAAACTTGTCTAGCGGCGTTGTAGCACATGAAAACTTGACCCATGTCGAAATCGAGCATTCACGAGTTTCGGGCGACTACATCACATCAGCTCTAAGTACGAGTGCCAAGAACATTTATTCCATGCAGGTACATAATATCTATTCGTTGAAACTTGTCTGGCAGCAGTGTGGCGAATGCAAGTTCGACCCGTCCCGAAATCGGTCATTCGAGTGTTTCGGGCGACTATAGCACATCAGCTCGATTTCCGGGTGTCAAAAGCATTAATTCCATGCAAATAGACAATATCGATGCATCGAAACTTGTTTAGCGGCGTTGTAGCAAACGAAAACTTGACCCATATCGAAATCGAGCATTCACGTGTTTCGGGCGACTGCAGCACATCAGCTCTAAGTACGAGTGCCAAAAACATTTATTTCATGCAAATACATAATATAAATGCGTTGAAACTTGTCTGGCAGCATTGTGGCGAACGCTAGTTCGACCCGAACCGAATTCGAGCAGTCGAGTGTTTCGGGTGACTATAGCACATCAGCTCGAATTACGGGTGTAAAAAACATTAATTCCATGCAAATAGACAATATCGATGCAACGAAACTTGTCTAGCGGCGTTGTAGCAAATGAAAACTTGACCCATGTCGAAATCGAGCATTCACGAGTTTCGGGCGACTACATCACGTCAGCTCGAAGTACGAGTGCCAAAAACATTTATTCCATGCAGGTACATAATATCTATTCGTTGAAACTTGTGTGGCAGCATTGTGGTGAACGCAAGTTCGACCCGTACCGAAATCGACCACTCGAGTGTTTCGGGCGACTATAGCACATCAGCTCGATTTACGGGTGTCAAAAATATTAATTCCATGCAAATAGACAATATCGATGCAACGAAACTTGTCTAGCGGCGTTGTAGCAAACGAAAACTTGACCCATATCGAAATCGAGCATTCACGTGTTTCGGGCGACTGCAGCACATCAGCTCTAAGTACGAGTGCCAAAAACATTTATTTCATGCAAATACATAATATAAATGCGTTGAAACTTGTCTGGCAGCATTGTGGCGAACGCTAGTTCGACCCGAACCGAATTCGAGCATTCGAGTGTTTCGGGTGACTATAGCACATCAGCTCGAATTACGGGTGTGAAAAACATTAATTCCATGCTAATAGGCGATATCGATGCAACGAAACTTATCTAGCGGCGCTGTAGCGATCGAAACCTTGACGCACACCAAAATCGAGCATTCTCGTCTTTCGGGCGACTGTAGCACATCAGCTCTAAGTTCGAGTGCCAAAAACATTTATTCCATGCAGGTTCATAATATCTATTCGTTGAAACTTGTCTGGCAGCATTGTGGCGAACGCTAGTTCGACCCGTACCGAATTCGAGCATTCGAGGGTTTCGGGCGACTATAGCACATCTGCTCGATTTCCGGGTGTCAAAAGCATTAATTCCATGCAAATAGACAATATCGATGCATCGAAACTTGTTTAGCGGCGTTGTAGCAAACGAAAACTTGACCCATATCGAAATCGAGCATTCACGTGTTTCGGGCGACTGCAGCACATCAGCTCTAAGTACGAGTGCCAAAAACATTTATTTCATGCAAATACATAATATAAATGCATTGAAACTTGTCTGGCAGCATTGTGGCCAACGCTAGTTCGACCCGAACCGAATTCGAGCATTCGAGTGTTTCGGGTGACTATAGCACATCAGCTCGAATTACGGGTGTGAAAAACATTAATTCCATGCTAATAGGCGATATCGATGCAACGAAACTTATCTAGCGGCGCTGTAGCGATCGAAACCTTGACGCACACCAAAATCGAGCATTCTCGTCTTTCGGGCGACAGCAGCACATCAGCTCTAAGTTCGAGTGCCAAAATCATTTATTCCATGCAGGTTCATAATATCTATTCGTTGAAACTTGTCTGGCAGCATTATGGCGAACGCTAGTTCGACCCGTACCGAATTCGAGCATTCGAGTGTTTCGGGTGACTATAGCACATCAGCTCGAATTACGGTTGTGAAAAACATTAATTCCATGCTAATAGGCGATATCGATGCAACGAAACTTATCTAGCGGCGCTGTAGCGATCGAAACCTTGACGCACACCAAAATCGAGCATTCCCGTCTTTCGGGCGACTGTAGCACATCAGTTCTAAGTTCGAGTGCCAAAAACATTTATTCCATGCAGGTCCATAATATCTATTCGTTGAAACTTGTCTGGCAGCATTGTGGCGAATGCAAGTTCGACCCGTACCGAAATCGGTCATTCGAGTGTTTCGGGCGACTATAGCACATCAGCTCGATTTCCGGGTGTCAAAAGCATTAATTCCATGCAAATAGACAATATCGATGCATCGAAACTTGTTTAGCGGCGTTGTAGCAAACGAAAACTTGACCCATGTCGAAATCGAGCATTCACGTGTTTCGGGCGACTGCAGCACATCAGCTCTAAGTACGAGTGCCAAAAACATTTATTTCATGCAAATACATAATATAAATGCGTTGAAACTTGTCTGGCAGCATTGTAGCGAACGCTAGTTCGACCCGAACCGAATTCGAGCATTCGAGTGTTTCGGGTGACTATAGCACATCAGCTCGAATTACGGGTGTGAAAAACATTAATTCCATGCTAATAGGCGATATCGATGCAACGAAACTTATCTAGCGGCGCTGTAGCGATCGAAACCTTGACGCACACCAAAATCGAGCATTCCCGTCTTTCGGGCGACTGTAGCACATCAGCTCTAAGTTCGAGTGCCAAAAACATTTATTCCATGCAGGTTCATAATATCTATTCGTTGAAACTTGTCTGGCAGCATTGTGGCGAACGCTAGTTCGACCTGTACCGAATTCGAGCATTCGAGTGTTTCGGGCGACTATAGCACATCTGCTCGATTAACCGGTATCGAAAACATTAATTCCATGCAAATGGACAATATCGATGCAACGAAACTTGTCTAGCGGCGTTGTAGCAAACGAAAACTTGACCCATATAGATATCGAGCATTCACGTGTTTCGGGCGACTGCAGCACATCAGCTCTAACTACGAGTGCCAAAAACATTTATTTCATGCAAATACATAATATAAATGCGTTGAAACTTGTCTGGCAGCATTGTGGCGAACGATAGTTCGACCCGAACCGAATTCGAGCATTCGAGTGTTTCGGGTGACTATAGCACATAAGCTCGAATTACGGGTGTGAAAAACATTAATTCCATGCTAATGGGCGATATCGATGCAACGAAACTTATCTAGCGGCGCTGTAGCGATCGAAACCTTGACGCACACCAAAATCGAGCATTCCCGTCTTTCGGGCGACTGTAGCACATCAGCTCTAAGTTCGAGTGCCAAAAACATTTATTCCATGCAGGTCCATAATATCTATTCGTTGAAACTTGTCTGGCAGCATTGTGGCGAACGCTAGTTCGACACGTACCGAATTCGAGCATTCGAGGGTTTCGGGCGACTATAGCACTTCTGCTCAATTAACCGGTATCGAAAACATTAATTCCATGCAAATGGACAATATCGATGCAACGAAACTTGTCTAGCGGCGTTGTAGCAAACGAAAACTCGACCCATATAGAAATCGAGCATTCACGTGTTTCGGGCGACTGCAGCACATCAGCTCTAACTACGAGTGCCAACAACATTTATTTCATGCAAATACATAATATAAATGCGTTGAAACTTGTCTGGCAGCATTGTGGCGAACGCTAGTTCGACCCGAACCGAATTCGAGCAGTCGAGTGTTTCGGGTGACTATAGCACATCAGCTCGAATTACGGGTGTGAAAAACATTAATTCCATGCTAATAGGCGATATCGATGCAACGAAACTTATCTAGCGGCGCTGTAGCGTTCGAAACCTTCAGGCACACCAAAATCGAGCATTCCCGTCTTTCGGGCGAATGGAGCACATCAGCTCTAAGTACGAGTGCCAAAAACATTTATTCCATGCAGGTACATAATATCTAATCGTTGAAACTTGTGTGGCAGTATTGTGGCGAACGCAAGTTCGACCCGTACCGAAATCGACCACTCGAGTGTTTCGGGCGACTATAGCACATCAGCTCTATTTATGGACGTCAAAAACATTAATTCCATGCAAACAGACAATATCGATGCAACGAAACTTTTCTAGCGGCGTTGTAGCAAATGAAAACTTGACCCATGTCGAAATCGAGCATTCACGAGTTTCGGGCGACTACATCACATCAGCTCTAAGTACGAGTGCCAGAAACATTTATTCCATGCAGGTACATAATATCTATTCGTTGAAACTTGTCTGGCAGCATTGTGGCGAATGCAAGTTCGACCCGTACCGAAATCGGGCATTCGAGTGTTTCGGGCGACTATAGCACATCAGCTCGATTTACGGGTGTAAAAAACATTAATTCCCTGCAAATAGACGATATCGATGCATCGAAATTTGTTTAGCGGCGTTGTAGCAAACGAAAACTTGACCCATATCGAAATCGAGCATTCACGTGTTTCGGGCGACTGCAGCACATCAGCACTAAGTACGAGTGCCAAAAACATTTATTTCATGCAAATACATAATATAAATGCGTTGAAACTTGTCTGGCAGCATTGTGGCGAACGCTAGTTCGACCCGAACCGAATTCGAGCATTCGAGTGTTTCGGGTGACAATAGCACATCAGCTCGAATTACGGGTGTGAAAAACATTAATTCCATGCTAATAGGCGATATCGATGCAACGAAACTTATCTAGCGACGCTGTAGCGTTCGAAACCTTCAGGCACACCAAAATCGAGCATTCCCGTCTTTCGGGCGAATGGAGCACATCAGCTCTAAGTACGAGTGCCAAAAACATTTATTCCATGCAGGTACATAATATCTATTCGTTGAAACTTGTGTGGCAGCATTGTGGTGAACGCAAGTTCGACCCGTACCGAAATCGACCACTCGAGTGTTTCGGGCGACTATAGCACATCAGCTCGATTTACGGGTGTCAAAAATATTAATTCCATGCAAATAGACAATATCGATGCAACGAAACTTGTCTAGCGGCGTTGTAGCACATGAAAACTTGACCCATGTCGAAATCGAGCATTCACGAGTTTCGGGCGACTACATCACATCAGCTCTAAGTACGAGTGCCAAGAACATTTATTCCATGCAGGTACATAATATCTATTCGTTGAAACTTGTCTGGCAGCAGTGTGGCGAATGCAAGTTCGACCCGTCCCGAAATCGGTCATTCGAGTGTTTCGGGCGACTATAGCACATCAGCTCGATTTCCGGGTGTCAAAAGCATTAATTCCATGCAAATAGACAATATCGATGCATCGAAACTTGTTTAGCGGCGTTGTAGCAAACGAAAACTTGACCCATATCGAAATCGAGCATTCACGTGTTTCGGGCGACTGCAGCACATCAGCTCTAAGTACGAGTGCCAAAAACATTTATTTCATGCAAATACATAATATAAATGCATTGAAACTTGTCTGGCAGTATTGTGGCCAACGCTAGTTCGACCCGAACCGAATTCGAGCATTCGAGTGTTTCGGGTGACTATAGCACATCAGCTCGAATTACGGGTGTGAAAAACATTAATTCCATGCTAATAGGCGATATCGATGCAACGAAACTTATCTAGCGGCGCTGTAGCGATCGAAACCTTGACGCACACCAAAATCGAGCATTCTCGTCTTTCGGGCGACTGTAGCACATCAGCTCTAAGTTCGAGAGCCAAAAACATTTATTCCATGCAGGTTCATAATATTTATTCGTTGAAACTTGCGTGGCAGCATTGTGGCGAACGCAAGTTCGACCCGTACCGAAATCGGGCATTCGAGTGTTTCGGGCGACTATAGCACATCAGCTCGATTTACGGGTGTAAAAAACATTAATTCCATGCAAATAGACAATATCGATGCAACGAAACTTGTCTAGCGGCGTTGTAGCAAACGAAAACTTGACCCATATCGAAATCGAGCATTCACGAGTTTCGGGCGACTGCATCACATCAGCTCTAAGTACGAGTGCCAAAAACATTTATTCCATGCAGGTACATAATATCTATTCGTTGAACCTTGTCTGGCAGCATTGTGGCGAACGCTAGTTCGACCCGTACCGAATTCGAGCATTCAAGTGTTTCGGGTGACCATAGCACATCAGCTCGAACTACGGGTGTCAAAAAGATTAATTCCATGCTAATAGGCGATATCGATGCAACGAAACTTATCTAGCATCGCTGTAGCGATCGAAACCTTGACGGACACCAAAATCGAGCATTCCCGTCTTTCGGGCGACTGTAGCACATCAGCTCTAAGTTCGAGTACCAAAAACATTTATTCCATGCAGGTCCATCATGTCTATTCGTTGAAACTTGTCTGGCAGCATTGTGGCGAACGCTAGTTCGACCCGTACCGAATTCGAGCATTCGAATGTTTCGGGCGACTATAGCACATCAGCTCGATTTACGGGAGTCGAAAACATTAATTCCATGCAAATGGACAATATCGATGCAACGAAACTTGTCTAGCGGCGTTGCAGCAAACGAAAACTTGATCCATATCGAAATCGAGCATTCACGAGTTTCGGGCGAATACATCACATCAGATCTAAGTACGAGTGCCAAAAACATTTATTCCATGCAGGTACACAATGTCTATACGTTGAAACTTGTCTGGCAGCATTGTGGCGAACGCAAGTTCGACCCGTACCGAAATCGACCACTCGAGTGTTTCGGGCGACTATAGCACATCAGCTCGATTTACGGGTGTCAAAAATATTAATTCCATGCAAATAGACAATATCGATGCAACGAAACTTGTCTAGCGGCGTTGTAGCAAATGAAAACTTGACCCATGTCGAAATCGAGCATTCACGGGTTTCGGGCGACTACATCACATCAGCTCTAAGTACGAGTGCCAAGAACATTTATTCCATGCAGGTACATAATATCTATTCGTTGAAACTTGTCTGGCAGCAGTGTGGCGAATGCAAGTTCGACCCGTACCGAAATCGGTCATTCGAGAGTTTCGGGCGACTATAGCACATCAGCTCGATTTCCGGGTGTCAAAAGCATTAATTCCATGCAAATAGACAATATCGATGCATCGAAACTTGTTTAGCGGCGTTGTAGCAAACGAAAACTTGACCCATATCGAAATCGAGCATTCACGTGTTTCGGGCGACTGCAGCACATCAGCTCTAAGTACGAGTGCCAAAAACATTTATTTCATGCAAATACATAATATAAATGCGTTGAAACTTGTCTGGCAGCATTGTGGCGAACGCTAGTTCGACCCGAACCGAATTCGAGCATTCGAGTGTTTCGGGTGACTATAGCACATCAGCTCGAATTACGGGTGTGAAAAACATTAATTCCATGCTAATAGGCGATATCGATGCAACGAAACTTATCTAGCGGCGCTGTAGCGATCTAAACCTTGACACACACCAAAATCGAGCATTCTCGTCTTTCGGGCGACTGTAGCACATCAGCTCTAAGTTCGAGTGCCAAAAACATTTATTCCATGCAGGTTCATAATATCTATTCGTTGAAACTTGTCTGGCAGCATTGTGGCGTACGCTAGTTCGACCCGTACCGAATTCGAGCATTCGAGGGTTTCGGGCGACTATAGCACATCTGCTCGATTAACCGGTATCGAAAACATTAATTCCATGCAAATGGACAATATCGATGCAACGAAACTTGTCTAGCGGCGTTGTAGCAAACGAAAACTCGACCCATATAGAAATCGAGCATTCACGTGTTTCGGGCGACTGCAGCACATCAGCTCTAACTACGAGTGCCAAAAACATTTATTTCATGCAAATACATATTATAAATGCGTTGAAACTTGTCTGGCAGCATTGTGGCGAACGCTAGTTCGACCCGAACCGAATTCGAGCAGTCGAGTGTTTCGGGTGACTATAGCACATCAGCTCGAATTACGGGTGTGAAAAACATTAATTCCATGCAAATAGACAATATCGATGCAACGAAACTTGTCTAGCGGCGTTGTAGCAAATGAAAACTTGACCCATGTCGAAATCGAGCATTCACGAGTTTCGGGCGACTACATCACGTCAGCTCGAAGTACGAGTGCCAAAAACATTTATTCCATGCAGGTACATAATATCTATTCGTTGAAACTTGTGTGGCAGCATTGTGGTGAACGCAAGTTCGACCCGTACCGAAATCGACCACTCGAGTGTTTCGGGCGACTATAGCACATCAGCTCGATTTACGGGTGTCAAAAATATTAATTCCATGCAAATAGACAATATCGATGCAACGAAACTTGTCTAGCGGCGTTGTAGCAAACGAAAACTTGACCCATATCGAAATCGAGCATTCACGTGTTTCGGGCGACTGCAGCACATCAGCTCTAAGTACGAGTGCCAAAAACATTTATTTCATGCAAATACATAATATAAATGCGTTGAAACTTGTCTGGCAGCATTGTGGCGAACGCTAGTTCGACCCGAACCGAATTCGAGCATTCGAGTGTTTCGGGTGACAATAGCACATCAGCTCGAATTACGGGTGTGAAAAACATTAATTCCATGCTAATAGGCGATATCGATGCAACGAAACTTATCTAGCGACGCTGTAGCGTTCGAAACCTTCAGGCACACCAAAATCGAGCATTCCCGTCTTTCGGGCGAATGGAGCACATCAGCTCTAAGTACGAGTGCCAAAAACATTTATTCCATGCAGGTACATAATATCTATTCGTTGAAACTTGTGTGGCAGCATTGTGGTGAACGCAAGTTCGACCCGTACCGAAATCGACCACTCGAGTGTTTCGGGCGACTATAGCACATCAGCTCGATTTACGGGTGTCAAAAATATTAATTCCATGCAAATAGACAATATCGATGCAACGAAACTTGTCTAGCGGCGTTGTAGCACATGAAAACTTGACCCATGTCGAAATCGAGCATTCACGAGTTTCGGGCGACTACATCACATCAGCTCTAAGTACGAGTGCCAAGAACATTTATTCCATGCAGGTACATAATATCTATTCGTTGAAACTTGTCTGGCAGCAGTGTGGCGAATGCAAGTTCGACCCGTCCCGAAATCGGTCATTCGAGTGTTTCGGGCGACTATAGCACATCAGCTCGATTTCCGGGTGTCAAAAGCATTAATTCCATGCAAATAGACAATATCGATGCATCGAAACTTGTTTAGCGGCGTTGTAGCAAACGAAAACTTGACCCATATCGAAATCGAGCATTCACGTGTTTCGGGCGACTGCAGCACATCAGCTCTAAGTACGAGTGCCAAAAACATTTATTTCATGCAAATACATAATATAAATGCATTGAAACTTGTCTGGCAGCATTGTGGCCAACGCTAGTTCGACCCGAACCGAATTCGAGCATTCGAGTGTTTCGGGTGACTATAGCACATCAGCTCGAATTACGGGTGTGAAAAACATTAATTCCATGCTAATAGGCGATATCGATGCAACGAAACTTATCTAGCGGCGCTGTAGCGATCGAAACCTTGACGCACACCAAAATCGAGCATTCTCGTCTTTCGGGCGACTGTAGCACATCAGCTCTAAGTTCGAGAGCCAAAAACATTTATTCCATGCAGGTTCATAATATTTATTCGTTGAAACTTGCGTGGCAGCATTGTGGCGAACGCAAGTTCGACCCGTACCGAAATCGGGCATTCGAGTGTTTCGGGCGACTATAGCACATCAGCTCGATTTACGGGTGTAAAAAACATTAATTCCATGCAAATAGACAATATCGATGCAACGAAACTTGTCTAGCGGCGTTGTAGCAAACGAAAACTTGACCCATATCGAAATCGAGCATTCACGAGTTTCGGGCGACTGCATCACATCAGCTCTAAGTACGAGTGCCAAAAACATTTATTCCATGCAGGTACATAATATCTATTCGTTGAACCTTGTCTGGCAGCATTGTGGCGAACGCTAGTTCGACCCGTACCGAATTCGAGCATTCAAGTGTTTCGGGTGACTATAGCACATCAGCTCGAACTACGGGTGTCAAAAAGATTAATTCCATGCTAATAGGCGATATCGATGCAACGAAACTTATCTAGCATCGCTGTAGCGATCGAAACCTTGACGCACACCAAAATCGAGCATTCCCGTCTTTCGGGCGACTGTAGCACATCAGCTCTAAGTTCGAGTACCAAAAACATTTATTCCATGCAGGTCCATCATGTCTATTCGTTGAAACTTGTCTGGCAGCATTGTGGCGAACGCTAGTTCGACCCGTACCGAATTCGAGCATTCGAATGTTTCGGGCGACTATAGCACATCAGCTCGATTTACGGGAGTCGAAAACATTAATTCCATGCAAATGGACAATATCGATGCAACGAAACTTGTCTAGCGGCGTTGCAGCAAACGAAAACTTGATCCATATCGAAATCGAGCATTCACGAGTTTCGGGCGAATACATCACATCAGATCTAAGTACGAGTGCCAAAAACATTTATTCCATGCAGGTACACAATGTCTATACGTTGAAACTTGTCTGGCAGCATTGTGGCGAACGCAAGTTCGACCCGTACCGAAATCGACCACTCGAGTGTTTCGGGCGACTATAGCACATCAGCTCGATTTACGGGTGTCAAAAATATTAATTCCATGCAAATAGACAATATCGATGCAACGAAACTTGTCTAGCGGCGTTGTAGCAAATGAAAACTTGACCCATGTCGAAATCGAGCATTCACGGGTTTCGGGCGACTACATCACATCAGCTCTAAGTACGAGTGCCAAGAACATTTATTCCATGCAGGTACATAATATCTATTCGTTGAAACTTGTCTGGCAGCAGTGTGGCGAATGCAAGTTCGACCCGTACCGAAATCGGTCATTCGAGAGTTTCGGGCGACTATAGCACATCAGCTCGATTTCCGGGTGTCAAAAGCATTAATTCCATGCAAATAGACAATATCGATGCATCGAAACTTGTTTAGCGGCGTTGTAGCAAACGAAAACTTGACCCATATCGAAATCGAGCATTCACGTGTTTCGGGCGACTGCAGCACATCAGCTCTAAGTACGAGTGCCAAAAACATTTATTTCATGCAAATACATAATATAAATGCGTTGAAACTTGTCTGGCAGCATTGTGGCGAACGCTAGTTCGACCCGAACCGAATTCGAGCATTCGAGTGTTTCGGGTGACTATAGCACATCAGCTCGAATTACGGGTGTGAAAAACATTAATTCCATGCTAATAGGCGATATCGATGCAACGAAACTTATCTAGCGGCGCTGTAGCGATCTAAACCTTGACGCACACCAAAATCGAGCATTCTCGTCTTTCGGGCGACTGTAGCATATCAGCTCTAAGTTCGAGTGCCAAAAACATTTATTCCATGCAGGTTCATAATATCTATTCGTTGAAACTTGTCTGGCAGCATTGTGGCGTACGCTAGTTCGACCCGTACCGAATTCGAGCATTCGAGGGTTTCGGGCGACTATAGCACATCTGCTCGATTAACCGGTATCGAAAACATTAATTCCATGCAAATGGACAATATCGATGCAACGAAACTTGTCTAGCGGCGTTGTAGCAAACGAAAACTCGACCCATATAGAAATCGAGCATTCACGTGTTTCGGGCGACTGCAGCACATCAGCTCTAACTACGAGTGCCAAAAACATTTATTTCATGCAAATACATATTATAAATGCGTTGAAACTTGTCTGGCAGCATTGTGGCGAACGCTAGTTCGACCCGAACCGAATTCGAGCAGTCGAGTGTTTCGGGTGACTATAGCACATCAGCTCGAATTACGGGTGTGAAAAACATTAATTCCATGCAAATAGACAATATCGATGCAACGAAACTTGTCTAGCGGCGTTGTAGCAAATGAAAACTTGACCCATGTCGAAATCGAGCATTCACGAGTTTCGGGCGACTACATCACGTCAGCTCGAAGTACGAGTGCCAAAAACATTTATTCCATGCAGGTACATAATATCTATTCGTTGAAACTTGTGTGGCAGCATTGTGGTGAACGCAAGTTCGACCCGTACCGAAATCGACCACTCGAGTGTTTCGGGCGACTATAGCACATCAGCTCGATTTACGGGTGTCAAAAATATTAATTCCATGCAAATAGACAATATCGATGCAACGAAACTTGTCTAGCGGCGTTGTAGCAAACGAAAACTTGACCCATATCGAAATCGAGCATTCACGTGTTTCGGGCGACTGCAGCACATCAGCTCTAAGTACGAGTGCCAAAAACATTTATTTCATGCAAATACATAATATAAATGCGTTGAAACTTGTCTGGCAGCATTGTGGCGAACGCTAGTTCGACCCGAACCGAATTCGAGCATTCGAGTGTTTCGGGTGACTATAGCACATCAGCTCGAATTACGGGTGTGAAATACATTAATTCCATGCTAATAGGCGATATCGATGCAACGAAACTTATCTAGCGGCGCTGTAGCGATCTAAACCTTGACGCACACCAAAATCGAGCATTCTCGTCTTTCGGGCGACTGTAGCACATCAGCTCTAAGTTCGAGTGCCAAAAACATTTATTCCATGCAGGTTCATAATATCTATTCGTTGAAACTTGTCTGGCAGCATTGTGGCGTACGCTAGTTCGACCCGTACCGAATTCGAGCATTCGAGGGTTTCGGGCGACTATAGCACATCTGCTCGATTAACCGGTATCGAAAACATTAATTCCATGCAAATGGACAATATCGATGCAACGAAACTTGTCTAGCGGCGTTGTAGCAAACGAAAACTCGACCCATATAGAAATCGAGCATTCACGTGTTTCGGGCGACTGCAGCACATCAGCTCTAACTACGAGTGCCAAAAACATTTATTTCATGCAAATACATATTATAAATGCGTTGAAACTTGTCTGGCAGCATTGTGGCGAACGCTAGTTCGACCCGAACCGAATTCGAGCATTCGAGTGTTTCGGGTGACTATAGCACATCAGCTCGAATTACGGGTGTGAAATACATTAATTCCATGCTAATAGGCGATATCGATGCAACGAAACTTATCTAGCGGCGCTGTAGCGTTCGAAACCTTCAGGCACACCAAAATCGAGCATTCCCGTCTTTCGGGCGAATGGAGCACATCAGCTCTAAGTACGAGTGCCAAAAACATTTATTCCATGCAGGTACATAATATCTATTCGTTGAAACTTGTGTGGCAGCATTGTGGCGAACGCAAGTTCGACCCGTACCGAAATCGACCACTCGAGTGTTTCGGGCGACTATAGCACATCAGCTCGATTTACAGGTGTCAAAAATATTAATTCCATGCAAATAGACAATATCGATGCAACGAAACTTGTCTAGCGGCGTTGTAGCAAATGAAAACTTGACCCATGTCGAAATCGAGCATTCACGAGTTTCGGGCGACTACATCACATCAGCTCTAAGTACGAGTGCCAAGAACATTTATTCCATGCAGGTACATTATATATATTCGTTGAAACTTGTCTGGCAGCAGTGTGGCGAATGCAAGTTCGACCCGTACCGAAATCGGTCATTAGAGTGTTTCGGGCGACTATAGCACATCAGCTCGATTTCCGGGTGTCTAAAGCATTAATTCCATGCAAATAGACAATATCGATGCATCGAAACTTGTTTAGCGGCGTTGTAGCAAACGAAAACTTGACCCATATCGAAATCGAGCATTCACGTGTTTCGGGCGACTGCAGCACATCAGCTCTAAGTACGAGTGCCAAAAACATTTATTTCATGCAAATACATAATATAAATGCGTTGAAACTTGTCTGGCAGCATTGTGGCGAACGCTAGTTCGACCCGAACCGAATTCGAGCATTCGAGTGTTTCGGGTGACTATAGCACATCAGCTCGAATTACGGATGTGAAAAACATTAATTCCATGCTAATAGGCGATATCGATGCAACGAAACTTATCTAGCGGCGCTGTAGCGTTCGAAACCTTCAGGCACACCAAAATCGAGCATTCCCGTCTTTCGGGCGAATGGAGCACATCAGCTCTAAGTACGAGTGCCAGAAACATTTATTCCATGCAGGTACATAATATCTATTCGTTGAAACTTGTGTGGCAGCATTGTGGCGAACGCAAGTTCGACCCGTACCGAAATCGACCACTCGAGTGTTTCGGGCGACTATAGCACATCAGCTCGATTTACGGGTGTCAAAAATATTAATTCCATGCAAATAGACAATATCGATGCAACGAAACTTGTCTAGCGGCGTTGTAGCAAATGAAAACTTGACCCATGTCGAAATCGAGCATTCACGGGTTTCGGGCGACTACATCACATCAGCTCTAAGTACGAGTGCCAAGAACATTTATTCCATGCAGGTACATAATATCTATTCGTTGAAACTTGTCTGGCAGCAGTGTGGCGAATGCAAGTTCGACCCGTCCCGAAATCGGTCATTCGAGTGTTTCGGGTGACTATAGCACATCAGCTCGAATTACGGGTGTGAAAAACATTAATTCCATGCTAATAGGCGATATCGATGCAACGAAACTTATCTAGCGGCGCTGTAGCGATCGAAACCTTGACGCACACCAAAATCGAGCATTCTCGTCTTTCGGGCGACTGTAGCACATCAGCTCTAAGTTCGAGAGCCAAAAACATTTATTCCATGCAGGTTCATAATATTTATTCGTTGAAACTTGCGTGGCAGCATTGTGGCGAACGCAAGTTCGACCCGTACCGAAATCGGGCATTCGAGTGTTTCGGGCGACTATAGCACATCAGCTCGATTTACGGGTGTAAAAAACATTAATTCCATGCAAATAGACAATATCGATGCAACGAAACTTGTCTAGCGGCGTTGTAGCAAACGAAAACTTGACCCATATCGAAATCGAGCATTCACGAGTTTCGGGCGACTGCATCACATCAGCTCTAAGTACGAGTGCCAAAAACATTTATTCCATGCAGGTACATAATATCTATTCGTTGAACCTTGTCTGGCAGCATTGTGGCGAACGCTAGTTCGACCCGTACCGAATTCGAGCATTCAAGTGTTTCGGGTGACTATAGCACATCAGCTCGAACTACGGGTGTCAAAAAGATTAATTCCATGCTAATAGGCGATATCGATGCAACGAAACTTATCTAGCATCGCTGTAGCGATCGAAACCTTGACGCACACCAAAATCGAGCATTCCCGTCTTTCGGGCGACTGTAGCACATCAGCTCTAAGTTCGAGTACCAAAAACATTTATTCCATGCAGGTCCATCATGTCTATTCGTTGAAACTTGTCTGGCAGCATTGTGGCGAACGCTAGTTCGACCCGTACCGAATTCGAGCATTCGAATGTTTCGGGCGACTATAGCACATCAGCTCGATTTACGGGAGTCGAAAACATTAATTCCATGCAAATGGACAATATCGATGCAACGAAACTTGTCTAGCGGCGTTGCAGCAAACGAAAACTTGATCCATATCGAAATCGAGCATTCACGAGTTTCGGGCGAATACATCACATCAGATCTAAGTACGAGTGCCAAAAACATTTATTCCATGCAGGTACACAATGTCTATACGTTGAAACTTGTCTGGCAGCATTGTGGCGAACGCAAGTTCGACCCGTACCGAAATCGACCACTCGAGTGTTTCGGGCGACTATAGCACATCAGCTCGATTTACGGGTGTCAAAAATATTAATTCCATGCAAATAGACAATATCGATGCAACGAAACTTGTCTAGCGGCGTTGTAGCAAATGAAAACTTGACCCATGTCGAAATCGAGCATTCACGGGTTTCGGGCGACTACATCACATCAGCTCTAAGTACGAGTGCCAAGAACATTTATTCCATGCAGGTACATAATATCTATTCGTTGAAACTTGTCTGGCAGCAGTGTGGCGAATGCAAGTTCGACCCGTACCGAAATCGGTCATTCGAGAGTTTCGGGCGACTATAGCACATCAGCTCGATTTCCGGGTGTCAAAAGCATTAATTCCATGCAAATAGACAATATCGATGCATCGAAACTTGTTTAGCGGCGTTGTAGCAAACGAAAACTTGATCCATATCGAAATCGAGCATTCACGTGTTTCGGGCGACTGCAGCACATCAGCTCTAAGTACGAGTGCCAAAAACATTTATTTCATGCAAATACATAATATAAATGCGTTGAAACTTGTCTGGCAGCATTGTGGCGAACGCTAGTTCGACCCGAACCGAATTCGAGCATTCGAGTGTTTCGGGTGACTATAGCACATCAGCTCGAATTACGGGTGTGAAAAACATTAATTCCATGCTAATAGGCGATATCGATGCAACGAAACTTATCTAGCGGCGCTGTAGCGATCTAAACCTTGACGCACACCAAAATCGAGCATTCTCGTCTTTCGGGCGACTGTAGCACATCAGCTCTAAGTTCGAGTGCCAAAAACATTTATTCCATGCAGGTTCATAATATCTATTCGTTGAAACTTGTCTGGCAGCATTGTGGCGTACGCTAGTTCGACCCGTACCGAATTCGAGCATTCGAGGGTTTCGGGCGACTATAGCACATCTGCTCGATTAACCGGTATCGAAAACATTAATTCCATGCAAATGGACAATATCGATGCAACGAAACTTGTCTAGCGGCGTTGTAGCAAACGAAAACTCGACCCATATAGAAATCGAGCATTCACGTGTTTCGGGCGACTGCAGCACATCAGCTCTAACTACGAGTGCCAAAAACATTTATTTCATGCAAATACATATTATAAATGCGTTGAAACTTGTCTGGCAGCATTGTGGCGAACGCTAGTTCGACCCGAACCGAATTCGAGCAGTCGAGTGTTTCGGGTGACTATAGCACATCAGCTCGAATTACGGGTGTGAAAAACATTAATTCCATGCAAATAGACAATATCGATGCAACGAAACTTGTCTAGCGGCGTTGTAGCAAATGAAAACTTGACCCATGTCGAAATCGAGCATTCACGAGTTTCGGGCGACTACATCACGTCAGCTCGAAGTACGAGTGCCAAAAACATTTATTCCATGCAGGTACATAATATCTATTCGTTGAAACTTGTGTGGCAGCATTGTGGTGAACGCAAGTTCGACCCGTACCGAAATCGACCACTCGAGTGTTTCGGGCGACTATAGCACATCAGCTCGATTTACGGGTGTCAAAAATATTAATTCCATGCAAATAGACAATATCGATGCAACGAAACTTGTCTAGCGGCGTTGTAGCAAACGAAAACTTGACCCATATCGAAATCGAGCATTCACGTGTTTCGGGCGACTGCAGCACATCAGCTCTAAGTACGAGTGCCAAAAACATTTATTTCATGCAAATACATAATATAAATGCGTTGAAACTTGTCTGGCAGCATTGTGGCGAACGCTAGTTCGACCCGAACCGAATTCGAGCATTCGAGTGTTTCGGGTGACAATAGCACATCAGCTCGAATTACGGGTGTGAAAAACATTAATTCCATGCTAATAGGCGATATCGATGCAACGAAACTTATCTAGCGACGCTGTAGCGTTCGAAACCTTCAGGCACACCAAAATCGAGCATTCCCGTCTTTCGGGCGAATGGAGCACATCAGCTCTAAGTACGGGTGCCAAAAACATTTATTCCATGCAGGTACATAATATCTATTCGTTGAAACTTGTGTGGCAGCATTGTGGTGAACGCAAGTTCGACCCGTACCGAAATCGACCACTCGAGTGTTTCGGGCGACTATAGCACATCAGCTCGATTTACGGGTGTCAAAAATATTAATTCCATGCAAATAGACAATATCGATGCAACGAAACTTGTCTAGCGGCGTTGTAGCACATGAAAACTTGACCCATGTCGAAATCGAGCATTCACGAGTTTCGGGCGACTACATCACATCAGCTCTAAGTACGAGTGCCAAGAACATTTATTCCATGCAGGTACATAATATCTATTCGTTGAAACTTGTCTGGCAGCAGTGTGGCGAATGCAAGTTCGACCCGTCCCGAAATCGGTCATTCGAGTGTTTCGGGCGACTATAGCACATCAGCTCGATTTCCGGGTGTCAAAAGCATTAATTCCATGCAAATAGACAATATCGATGCATCGAAACTTGTTTAGCGGCGTTGTAGCAAACGAAAACTTGACCCATATCGAAATCGAGCATTCACGTGTTTCGGGCGACTGCAGCACATCAGCTCTAAGTACGAGTGCCAAAAACATTTATTTCATGCAAATACATAATATAAATGCATTGAAACTTGTCTGGCAGCATTGTGGCCAACGCTAGTTCGACCCGAACCGAATTCGAGCATTCGAGTGTTTCGGGTGACTATAGCACATCAGCTCGAATTACGGGTGTGAAAAACATTAATTCCATGCTAATAGGCGATATCGATGCAACGAAACTTATCTAGCGGCGCTGTAGCGATCGAAACCTTGACGCACACCAAAATCGAGCATTCTCGTCTTTCGGGCGACTGTAGCACATCAGCTCTAAGTTCGAGAGCCAAAAACATTTATTCCATGCAGGTTCATAATATTTATTCGTTTAAACTTGCGTGGCAGCATTGTGGCGAACGCAAGTTCGACCCGTACCGAAATCGGGCATTCGAGTGTTTCGGGCGACTATAGCACATCAGCTCGATTTACGGGTGTAAAAAACATTAATTCCATGCAAATAGACAATATCGATGCAACGAAACTTGTCTAGCGGCGTTGTAGCAAACGAAAACTTGACCCATATCGAAATCGAGCATTCACGAGTTTCGGGCGACTGCATCACATCAGCTCTAAGTACGAGTGCCAAAAACATTTATTCCATGCAGGTACATAATATCTATTCGTTGAACCTTGTCTGGCAGCATTGTGGCGAACGCTAGTTCGACCCGTACCGAATTCGAGCATTCAAGTGTTTCGGGTGACTATAGCACATCAGCTCGAACTACGGGTGTCAAAAAGATTAATTCCATGCTAATAGGCGATATCGATGCAACGAAACTTATCTAGCATCGCTGTAGCGATCGAAACCTTGACGCACACCAAAATCGAGCATTCCCGTCTTTCGGGCGACTGTAGCACATCAGCTCTAAGTTCGAGTACCAAAAACATTTATTCCATGCAGGTCCATCATGTCTATTCGTTGAAACTTGTCTGGCAGCATTGTGGCGAACGCTAGTTCGACCCGTACCGAATTCGAGCATTCGAATGTTTCGGGCGACTATAGCACATCAGCTCGATTTACGGGAGTCGAAAACATTAATTCCATGCAAATGGACAATATCGATGCAACGAAACTTGTCTAGCGGCGTTGCAGCAAACGAAAACTTGATCCATATCGAAATCGAGCATTCACGAGTTTCGGGCGAATACATCACATCAGATCTAAGTACGAGTGCCAAAAACATTTATTCCATGCAGGTACACAATGTCTATACGTTGAAACTTGTCTGGCAGCATTGTGGCGAACGCAAGTTCGACCCGTACCGAAATCGACCACTCGAGTGTTTCGGGCGACTATAGCACATCAGCTCGATTTACGGGTGTCAAAAATATTAATTCCATGCAAATAGACAATATCGATGCAACGAAACTTGTCTAGCGGCGTTGTAGCAAATGAAAACTTGACCCATGTCGAAATCGAGCATTCACGGGTTTCGGGCGACTACATCACATCAGCTCTAAGTACGAGTGCCAAGAACATTTATTCCATGCAGGTACATAATATCTATTCGTTGAAACTTGTCTGGCAGCAGTGTGGCGAATGCAAGTTCGACCCGTACCGAAATCGGTCATTCGAGAGTTTCGGGCGACTATAGCACATCAGCTCGATTTCCGGGTGTCAAAAGCATTAATTCCATGCAAATAGACAATATCGATGCATCGAAACTTGTTTAGCGGCGTTGTAGCAAACGAAAACTTGACCCATATCGAAATCGAGCATTCACGTGTTTCGGGCGACTGCAGCACATCAGCTCTAAGTACGAGTGCCAAAAACATTTATTTCATGCAAATACATAATATAAATGCGTTGAAACTTGTCTGGCAGCATTGTGGCGAACGCTAGTTCGACCCGAACCGAATTCGAGCATTCGAGTGTTTCGGGTGACTATAGCACATCAGCTCGAATTACGGGTGTGAAAAACATTAATTCCATGCTAATAGGCGATATCGATGCAACGAAACTTATCTAGCGGCGCTGTAGCGATCTAAACCTTGACACACACCAAAATCGAGCATTCTCGTCTTTCGGGCGACTGTAGCACATCAGCTCTAAGTTCGAGTGCCAAAAACATTTATTCCATGCAGGTTCATAATATCTATTCGTTGAAACTTGTCTGGCAGCATTGTGGCGTACGCTAGTTCGACCCGTACCGAATTCGAGCATTCGAGGGTTTCGGGCGACTATAGCACATCTGCTCGATTAACCGGTATCGAAAACATTAATTCCATGCAAATGGACAATATCGATGCAACGAAACTTGTCTAGCGGCGTTGTAGCAAACGAAAACTCGACCCATATAGAAATCGAGCATTCACGTGTTTCGGGCGACTGCAGCACATCAGCTCTAACTACGAGTGCCAAAAACATTTATTTCATGCAAATACATATTATAAATGCGTTGAAACTTGTCTGGCAGCATTGTGGCGAACGCTAGTTCGACCCGAACCGAATTCGAGCAGTCGAGTGTTTCGGGTGACTATAGCACATCAGCTCGAATTACGGGTGTGAAAAACATTAATTCCATGCAAATAGACAATATCGATGCAACGAAACTTGTCTAGCGGCGTTGTAGCAAATGAAAACTTGACCCATGTCGAAATCGAGCATTCACGAGTTTCGGGCGACTACATCACGTCAGCTCGAAGTACGAGTGCCAAAAACATTTATTCCATGCAGGTACATAATATCTATTCGTTGAAACTTGTGTGGCAGCATTGTGGTGAACGCAAGTTCGACCCGTACCGAAATCGACCACTCGAGTGTTTCGGGCGACTATAGCACATCAGCTCGATTTACGGGTGTCAAAAATATTAATTCCATGCAAATAGACAATATCGATGCAACGAAACTTGTCTAGCGGCGTTGTAGCAAACGAAAACTTGACCCATATCGAAATCGAGCATTCACGTGTTTCGGGCGACTGCAGCACATCAGCTCTAAGTACGAGTGCCAAAAACATTTATTTCATGCAAATACATAATATAAATGCGTTGAAACTTGTCTGGCAGCATTGTGGCGAACGCTAGTTCGACCCGAACCGAATTCGAGCATTCGAGTGTTTCGGGTGACAATAGCACATCAGCTCGAATTACGGGTGTGAAAAACATTAATTCCATGCTAATAGGCGATATCGATGCAACGAAACTTATCTAGCGACGCTGTAGCGTTCGAAACCTTCAGGCACACCAAAATCGAGCATTCCCGTCTTTCGGGCGAATGGAGCACATCAGCTCTAAGTACGAGTGCCAAAAACATTTATTCCATGCAGGTACATAATATCTATTCGTTGAAACTTGTGTGGCAGCATTGTGGTGAACGCAAGTTCGACCCGTACCGAAATCGACCACTCGAGTGTTTCGGGCGACTATAGCACATCAGCTCGATTTACGGGTGTCAAAAATATTAATTCCATGCAAATAGACAATATCGATGCAACGAAACTTGTCTAGCGGCGTTGTAGCACATGAAAACTTGACCCATGTCGAAATCGAGCATTCACGAGTTTCGGGCGACTACATCACATCAGCTCTAAGTACGAGTGCCAAGAACATTTATTCCATGCAGGTACATAATATCTATTCGTTGAAACTTGTCTGGCAGCAGTGTGGCGAATGCAAGTTCGACCCGTCCCGAAATCGGTCATTCGAGTGTTTCGGGCGACTATAGCACATCAGCTCGATTTCCGGGTGTCAAAAATATTAATTCCATGCAAATAGACAATATCGATGCAACGAAACTTGTCTAGCGGCGTTGTAGCAAACGAAAACTTGACCCATATCGAAATCGAGCATTCACGTGTTTCGGGCGACTGCAGCACATCAGCTCTAAGTACGAGTGCCAAAAACATTTATTTCATGCAAATACATAATATAAATGCGTTGAAACTTGTCTGGCAGCATTGTGGCGAACGCTAGTTCGACCCGAACCGAATTCGAGCATTCGAGTGTTTCGGGTGACTATAGCACATCAGCTCGAATTACGGGTGTGAAAAACATTAATTCCATGCTAATAGGCGATATCGATGCAACGAAACTTATCTAGCGGCGCTGTAGCGATCGAAACCTTGACGCACACCAAAATCGAGCATTCTCGTCTTTCGGGCGACTGTAGCACATCAGCTCTAAGTTCGAGTGCCAAAAACATTTATTCCATGCAGGTTCATAATATCTATTCGTTGAAACTTGTCTGGCAGCATTGTGGCGAACGCTAGTTCGACCCGTACCGAATTCGAGCATTCGAGGGTTTCGGGCGACTATAGCACATCTGCTCGATTTCCGGGTGTCAAAAGCATTAATTCCATGCAAATAGACAATATCGATGCATCGAAACTTGTTTAGCGGCGTTGTAGCAAACGAAAACTTGACCCATATCGAAATCGAGCATTCACGTGTTTCGGGCGACTGCAGCACATCAGCTCTAAGTACGAGTGCCAAAAACATTTATTTCATGCAAATACATAATATAAATGCATTGAAACTTGTCTGGCAGCATTGTGGCCAACGCTAGTTCGACCCGAACCGAATTCGAGCATTCGAGTGTTTCGGGTGACTATAGCACATCAGCTCGAATTACGGGTGTGAAAAACATTAATTCCATGCTAATAGGCGATATCGATGCAACGAAACTTATCTAGCGGCGCTGTAGCGATCGAAACCTTGACGCACACCAAAATCGAGCATTCTCGTCTTTCGGGCGACAGCAGCACATCAGCTCTAAGTTCGAGTGCCAAAATCATTTATTCCATGCAGGTTCATAATATCTATTCGTTGAAACTTGTCTGGCAGCATTATGGCGAACGCTAGTTCGACCCGTACCGAATTCGAGCATTCGAGTGTTTCGGGTGACTATAGCACATCAGCTCGAATTACGGTTGTGAAAAACATTAATTCCATGCTAATAGGCGATATCGATGCAACGAAACTTATCTAGCGGCGCTGTAGCGATCGAAACCTTGACGCACACCAAAATCGAGCATTCCCGTCTTTCGGGCGACTGTAGCACATCAGTTCTAAGTTCGAGTGCCAAAAACATTTATTCCATGCAGGTCCATAATATCTATTCGTTGAAACTTGTCTGGCAGCATTGTGGCGAATGCAAGTTCGACCCGTACCGAAATCGGTCATTCGAGTGTTTCGGGCGACTATAGCACATCAGCTCGATTTCCGGGTGTCAAAAGCATTAATTCCATGCAAATAGACAATATCGATGCATCGAAACTTGTTTAGCGGCGTTGTAGCAAACGAAAACTTGACCCATGTCGAAATCGAGCATTCACGTGTTTCGGGCGACTGCAGCACATCAGCTCTAAGTACGAGTGCCAAAAACATTTATTTCATGCAAATACATAATATAAATGCGTTGAAACTTGTCTGGCAGCATTGTAGCGAACGCTAGTTCGACCCGAACCGAATTCGAGCATTCGAGTGTTTCGGGTGACTATAGCACATCAGCTCGAATTACGGGTGTGAAAAACATTAATTACATGCTAATAGGCGATATCGATGCAACGAAACTTATCTAGCGGCGCTGTAGCGATCGAAACCTTGACGCACACCAAAATCGAGCATTCCCGTCTTTCGGGCGACTGTAGCACATCAGCTCTAAGTTCGAGTGCCAAAAACATTTATTCCATGCAGGTTCATAATATCTATTCGTTGAAACTTGTCTGGCAGCATTGTGGCGAACGCTAGTTCGACCTGTACCGAATTCGAGCATTCGAGTGTTTCGGGCGACTATAGCACATCTGCTCGATTAACCGGTATCGAAAACATTAATTCCATGCAAATGGACAATATCGATGCAACGAAACTTGTCTAGCGGCGTTGTAGCAAACGAAAACTTGACCCATATAGATATCGAGCATTCACGTGTTTCGGGCGACTGCAGCACATCAGCTCTAACTACGAGTGCCAAAAACATTTATTTCATGCAAATACATAATATAAATGCGTTGAAACTTGTCTGGCAGCATTGTGGCGAACGATAGTTCGACCCGAACCGAATTCGAGCATTCGAGTGTTTCGGGTGACTATAGCACATAAGCTCGAATTACGGGTGTGAAAAACATTAATTCCATGCTAATGGGCGATATCGATGCAACGAAACTTATCTAGCGGCGCTGTAGCGATCGAAACCTTGACGCACACCAAAATCGAGCATTCCCGTCTTTCGGGCGACTGTAGCACATCAGCTCTAAGTTCGAGTGCCAAAAACATTTATTCCATGCAGGTCCATAATATCTATTCGTTGAAACTTGTCTGGCAGCATTGTGGCGAACGCTAGTTCGACACGTACCGAATTCGAGCATTCGAGGGTTTCGGGCGACTATAGCACTTCTGCTCAATTAACCGGTATCGAAAACATTAATTCCATGCAAATGGACAATATCGATGCAACGAAACTTGTCTAGCGGCGTTGTAGCAAACGAAAACTCGACCCATATAGAAATCGAGCATTCACGTGTTTCGGGCGACTGCAGCACATCAGCTCTAACTACGAGTGCCAACAACATTTATTTCATGCAAATACATAATATAAATGCGTTGAAACTTGTCTGGCAGCATTGTGGCGAACGCTAGTTCGACCCGAACCGAATTCGAGCAGTCGAGTGTTTCGGGTGACTATAGCACATCAGCTCGAATTACGGGTGTGAAAAACATTAATTCCATGCTAATAGGCGATATCGATGCAACGAAACTTATCTAGCGGCGCTGTAGCGTTCGAAACCTTCAGGCACACCAAAATCGAGCATTCCCGTCTTTCGGGCGAATGGAGCACATCAGCTCTAAGTACGAGTGCCAAAAACATTTATTCCATGCAGGTACATAATATCTAATCGTTGAAACTTGTGTGGCAGTATTGTGGCGAACGCAAGTTCGACCCGTACCGAAATCGACCACTCGAGTGTTTCGGGCGACTATAGCACATCAGCTCTATTTATGGACGTCAAAAACATTAATTCCATGCAAACAGACAATATCGATGCAACGAAACTTTTCTAGCGGCGTTGTAGCAAATGAAAACTTGACCCATGTCGAAATCGAGCATTCACGAGTTTCGGGCGACTACATCACATCAGCTCTAAGTACGAGTGCCAGAAACATTTATTCCATGCAGGTACATAATATCTATTCGTTGAAACTTGTCTGGCAGCATTGTGGCGAATGCAAGTTCGACCCGTACCGAAATCGGGCATTCGAGTGTTTCGGGCGACTATAGCACATCAGCTCGATTTACGGGTGTAAAAAACATTAATTCCCTGCAAATAGACGATATCGATGCATCGAAATTTGTTTAGCGGCGTTGTAGCAAACGAAAACTTGACCCATATCGAAATCGAGCATTCACGTGTTTCGGGCGACTGCAGCACATCAGCACTAAGTACGAGTGCCAAAAACATTTATTTCATGCAAATACATAATATAAATGCGTTGAAACTTGTCTGGCAGCATTGTGGCGAACGCTAGTTCGACCCGAACCGAATTCGAGCATTCGAGTGTTTCGGGTGACAATAGCACATCAGCTCGAATTACGGGTGTGAAAAACATTAATTCCATGCTAATAGGCGATATCGATGCAACGAAACTTATCTAGCGACGCTGTAGCGTTCGAAACCTTCAGGCACACCAAAATCGAGCATTCCCGTCTTTCGGGCGAATGGAGCACATCAGCTCTAAGTACGAGTGCCAAAAACATTTATTCCATGCAGGTACATAATATCTATTCGTTGAAACTTGTGTGGCAGCATTGTGGTGAACGCAAGTTCGACCCGTACCGAAATCGACCACTCGAGTGTTTCGGGCGACTATAGCACATCAGCTCGATTTACGGGTGTCAAAAATATTAATTCCATGCAAATAGACAATATCGATGCAACGAAACTTGTCTAGCGGCGTTGTAGCACATGAAAACTTGACCCATGTCGAAATCGAGCATTCACGAGTTTCGGGCGACTACATCACATCAGCTCTAAGTACGAGTGCCAAGAACATTTATTCCATGCAGGTACATAATATCTATTCGTTGAAACTTGTCTGGCAGCAGTGTGGCGAATGCAAGTTCGACCCGTCCCGAAATCGGTCATTCGAGTGTTTCGGGCGACTATAGCACATCAGCTCGATTTCCGGGTGTCAAAAGCATTAATTCCATGCAAATAGACAATATCGATGCATCGAAACTTGTTTAGCGGCGTTGTAGCAAACGAAAACTTGACCCATATCGAAATCGAGCATTCACGTGTTTCGGGCGACTGCAGCACATCAGCTCTAAGTACGAGTGCCAAAAACATTTATTTCATGCAAATACATAATATAAATGCATTGAAACTTGTCTGGCAGCATTGTGGCCAACGCTAGTTCGACCCGAACCGAATTCGAGCATTCGAGTGTTTCGGGTGACTATAGCACATCAGCTCGAATTACGGGTGTGAAAAACATTAATTCCATGCTAATAGGCGATATCGATGCAACGAAACTTATCTAGCGGCGCTGTAGCGATCGAAACCTTGACGCACACCAAAATCGAGCATTCTCGTCTTTCGGGCGACTGTAGCACATCAGCTCTAAGTTCGAGAGCCAAAAACATTTATTCCATGCAGGTTCATAATATTTATTCGTTGAAACTTGCGTGGCAGCATTGTGGCGAACGCAAGTTCGACCCGTACCGAAATCGGGCATTCGAGTGTTTCGGGCGACTATAGCACATCAGCTCGATTTACGGGTGTAAAAAACATTAATTCCATGCAAATAGACAATATCGATGCAACGAAACTTGTCTAGCGGCGTTGTAGCAAACGAAAACTTGACCCATATCGAAATCGAGCATTCACGAGTTTCGGGCGACTGCATCACATCAGCTCTAAGTACGAGTGCCAAAAACATTTATTCCATGCAGGTACATAATATCTATTCGTTGAACCTTGTCTGGCAGCATTGTGGCGAACGCTAGTTCGACCCGTACCGAATTCGAGCATTCAAGTGTTTCGGGTGACTATAGCACATCAGCTCGAACTACGGGTGTCAAAAAGATTAATTCCATGCTAATAGGCGATATCGATGCAACGAAACTTATCTAGCATCGCTGTAGCGATCGAAACCTTGACGCACACCAAAATCGAGCATTCCCGTCTTTCGGGCGACTGTAGCACATCAGCTCTAAGTTCGAGTACCAAAAACATTTATTCCATGCAGGTCCATCATGTCTATTCGTTGAAACTTGTCTGGCAGCATTGTGGCGAACGCTAGTTCGACCCGTACCGAATTCGAGCATTCGAATGTTTCGGGTGACTATAGCACATCAGCTCGATTTACGGGAGTCGAAAACATTAATTCCATGCAAATGGACAATATCGATGCAACGAAACTTGTCTAGCGGCGTTGCAGCAAACGAAAACTTGATCCATATCGAAATCGAGCATTCACGAGTTTCGGGCGAATACATCACATCAGATCTAAGTACGAGTGCCAAAAACATTTATTCCATGCAGGTACACAATGTCTATACGTTGAAACTTGTCTGGCAGCATTGTGGCGAACGCAAGTTCGACCCGTACCGAAATCGACCACTCGAGTGTTTCGGGCGACTATAGCACATCAGCTCGATTTACGGGTGTCAAAAATATTAATTCCATGCAAATAGACAATATCGATGCAACGAAACTTGTCTAGCGGCGTTGTAGCAAATGAAAACTTGACCCATGTCGAAATCGAGCATTCACGGGTTTCGGGCGACTACATCACATCAGCTCTAAGTACGAGTGCCAAGAACATTTATTCCATGCAGGTACATAATATCTATTCGTTGAAACTTGTCTGGCAGCAGTGTGGCGAATGCAAGTTCGACCCGTACCGAAATCGGTCATTCGAGAGTTTCGGGCGACTATAGCACATCAGCTCGATTTCCGGGTGTCAAAAGCATTAATTCCATGCAAATAGACAATATCGATGCATCGAAACTTGTTTAGCGGCGTTGTAGCAAACGAAAACTTGACCCATATCGAAATCGAGCATTCACGTGTTTCGGGCGACTGCAGCACATCAGCTCTAAGTACGAGTGCCAAAAACATTTATTTCATGCAAATACATAATATAAATGCGTTGAAACTTGTCTGGCAGCATTGTGGCGAACGCTAGTTCGACCCGAACCGAATTCGAGCATTCGAGTGTTTCGGGTGACTATAGCACATCAGCTCGAATTACGGGTGTGAAAAACATTAATTCCATGCTAATAGGCGATATCGATGCAACGAAACTTATCTAGCGGCGCTGTAGCGATCTAAACCTTGACACACACCAAAATCGAGCATTCTCGTCTTTCGGGCGACTGTAGCACATCAGCTCTAAGTTCGAGTGCCAAAAACATTTATTCCATGCAGGTTCATAATATCTATTCGTTGAAACTTGTCTGGCAGCATTGTGGCGTACGCTAGTTCGACCCGTACCGAATTCGAGCATTCGAGGGTTTCGGGCGACTATAGCACATCTGCTCGATTAACCGGTATCGAAAACATTAATTCCATGCAAATGGACAATATCGATGCAACGAAACTTGTCTAGCGGCGTTGTAGCAAACGAAAACTCGACCCATATAGAAATCGAGCATTCACGTGTTTCGGGCGACTGCAGCACATCAGCTCTAACTACGAGTGCCAAAAACATTTATTTCATGCAAATACATATTATAAATGCGTTGAAACTTGTCTGGCAGCATTGTGGCGAACGCTAGTTCGACCCGAACCGAATTCGAGCAGTCGAGTGTTTCGGGTGACTATAGCACATCAGCTCGAATTACGGGTGTGAAAAACATTAATTCCATGCAAATAGACAATATCGATGCAACGAAACTTGTCTAGCGGCGTTGTAGCAAATGAAAACTTGACCCATGTCGAAATCGAGCATTCACGAGTTTCGGGCGACTACATCACGTCAGCTCGAAGTACGAGTGCCAAAAACATTTATTCCATGCAGGTACATAATATCTATTCGTTGAAACTTGTGTGGCAGCATTGTGGTGAACGCAAGTTCGACCCGTACCGAAATCGACCACTCGAGTGTTTCGGGCGACTATAGCACATCAGCTCGATTTACGGGTGTCAAAAATATTAATTCCATGCAAATAGACAATATCGATGCAACGAAACTTGTCTAGCGGCGTTGTAGCAAACGAAAACTTGACCCATATCGAAATCGAGCATTCACGTGTTTCGGGCGACTGCAGCACATCAGCTCTAAGTACGAGTGCCAAAAACATTTATTTCATGCAAATACATAATATAAATGCGTTGAAACTTGTCTGGCAGCATTGTGGCGAACGCTAGTTCGACCCGAACCGAATTCGAGCATTCGAGTGTTTCGGGTGACAATAGCACATCAGCTCGAATTACGGGTGTGAAAAACATTAATTCCATGCTAATAGGCGATATCGATGCAACGAAACTTATCTAGCGACGCTGTAGCGTTCGAAACCTTCAGGCACACCAAAATCGAGCATTCCCGTCTTTCGGGCGAATGGAGCACATCAGCTCTAAGTACGAGTGCCAAAAACATTTATTCCATGCAGGTACATAATATCTATTCGTTGAAACTTGTGTGGCAGCATTGTGGTGAACGCAAGTTCGACCCGTACCGAAATCGACCACTCGAGTGTTTCGGGCGACTATAGCACATCAGCTCGATTTACGGGTGTCAAAAATATTAATTCCATGCAAATAGACAATATCGATGCAACGAAACTTGTCTAGCGGCGTTGTAGCACATGAAAACTTGACCCATGTCGAAATCGAGCATTCACGAGTTTCGGGCGACTACATCACATCAGCTCTAAGTACGAGTGCCAAGAACATTTATTCCATGCAGGTACATAATATCTATTCGTTGAAACTTGTCTGGCAGCAGTGTGGCGAATGCAAGTTCGACCCGTCCCGAAATCGGTCATTCGAGTGTTTCGGGCGACTATAGCACATCAGCTCGATTTCCGGGTGTCAAAAGCATTAATTCCATGCAAATAGACAATATCGATGCATCGAAACTTGTTTAGCGGCGTTGTAGCAAACGAAAACTTGACCCATATCGAAATCGAGCATTCACGTGTTTCGGGCGACTGCAGCACATCAGCTCTAAGTACGAGTGCCAAAAACATTTATTTCATGCAAATACATAATATAAATGCATTGAAACTTGTCTGGCAGCATTGTGGCCAACGCTAGTTCGACCCGAACCGAATTCGAGCATTCGAGTGTTTCGGGTGACTATAGCACATCAGCTCGAATTACGGTTGTGAAAAACATTAATTCCATGCTAATAGGCGATATCGATGCAACGAAACTTATCTAGCGGCGCTGTAGCGATCGAAACCTTGACGCACACCAAAATCGAGCATTCCCGTCTTTCGGGCGACTGTAGCACATCAGTTCTAAGTTCGAGTGCCAAAAACATTTATTCCATGCAGGTCCATAATATCTATTCGTTGAAACTTGTCTGGCAGCATTGTGGCGAATGCAAGTTCGACCCGTACCGAAATCGGTCATTCGAGTGTTTCGGGCGACTATAGCACATCAGCTCGATTTCCGGGTGTCAAAAGCATTAATTCCATGCAAATAGACAATATCGATGCATCGAAACTTGTTTAGCGGCGTTGTAGCAAACGAAAACTTGACCCATGTCGAAATCGAGCATTCACGTGTTTCGGGCGACTGCAGCACATCAGCTCTAAGTACGAGTGCAAAAACATTTATTTCATGCAAATACATAATATAAATGCGTTGAAACTTGTCTGGCAGCATTGTAGCGAACGCTAGTTCGACCCGAACCGAATTCGAGCATTCGAGTGTTTCGGGTGACTATAGCACATCAGCTCGAATTACGGGTGTGAAAAACATTAATTCCATGCTAATAGGCGATATCGATGCAACGAAACTTATCTAGCGGCGCTGTAGCGATCGAAACCTTGACGCACACCAAAATCGAGCATTCCCGTCTTTCGGGCGACTGTAGCACATCAGCTCTAAGTTCGAGTGCCAAAAACATTTATTCCATGCAGGTTCATAATATCTATTCGTTGAAACTTGTCTGGCAGCATTGTGGCGAACGCTAGTTCGACCTGTACCGAATTCGAGCATTCGAGTGTTTCGGGCGACTATAGCACATCTGCTCGATTAACCGGTATCGAAAACATTAATTCCATGCAAATGGACAATATCGATGCAACGAAACTTGTCTAGCGGCGTTGTAGCAAACGAAAACTTGACCCATATAGATATCGAGCATTCACGTGTTTCGGGCGACTGCAGCACATCAGCTCTAACTACGAGTGCCAAAAACATTTATTTCATGCAAATACATAATATAAATGCGTTGAAACTTGTCTGGCAGCATTGTGGCGAACGATAGTTCGACCCGAACCGAATTCGAGCATTCGAGTGTTTCGGGTGACTATAGCACATAAGCTCGAATTACGGGTGTGAAAAACATTAATTCCATGCTAATGGGCGATATCGATGCAACGAAACTTATCTAGCGGCGCTGTAGCGATCGAAACCTTGACGCACACCAAAATCGAGCATTCCCGTCTTTCGGGCGACTGTAGCACATCAGCTCTAAGTTCGAGTGCCAAAAACATTTATTCCATGCAGGTCCATAATATCTATTCGTTGAAACTTGTCTGGCAGCATTGTGGCGAACGCTAGTTCGACACGTACCGAATTCGAGCATTCGAGGGTTTCGGGCGACTATAGCACTTCTGCTCAATTAACCGGTATCGAAAACATTAATTCCATGCAAATGGACAATATCGATGCAACGAAACTTGTCTAGCGGCGTTGTAGCAAACGAAAACTCGACCCATATAGAAATCGAGCATTCACGTGTTTCGGGCGACTGCAGCACATCAGCTCTAACTACGAGTGCCAACAACATTTATTTCATGCAAATACATAATATAAATGCGTTGAAACTTGTCTGGCAGCATTGTGGCGAACGCTAGTTCGACCCGAACCGAATTCGAGCAGTCGAGTGTTTCGGGTGACTATAGCACATCAGCTCGAATTACGGGTGTGAAAAACATTAATTCCATGCTAATAGGCGATATCGATGCAACGAAACTTATCTAGCGGCGCTGTAGCGTTCGAAACCTTCAGGCACACCAAAATCGAGCATTCCCGTCTTTCGGGCGAATGGAGCACATCAGCTCTAAGTACGAGTGCCAAAAACATTTATTCCATGCAGGTACATAATATCTAATCGTTGAAACTTGTGTGGCAGTATTGTGGCGAACGCAAGTTCGACCCGTACCGAAATCGACCACTCGAGTGTTTCGGGCGACTATAGCACATCAGCTCTATTTATGGACGTCAAAAACATTAATTCCATGCAAACAGACAATATCGATGCAACGAAACTTTTCTAGCGGCGTTGTAGCAAATGAAAACTTGACCCATGTCGAAATCGAGCATTCACGAGTTTCGGGCGACTACATCACATCAGCTCTAAGTACGAGTGCCAGAAACATTTATTCCATGCAGGTACATAATATCTATTCGTTGAAACTTGTCTGGCAGCATTGTGGCGAATGCAAGTTCGACCCGTACCGAAATCGGGCATTCGAGTGTTTCGGGCGACTATAGCACATCAGCTCGATTTACGGGTGTAAAAAACATTAATTCCCTGCAAATAGACGATATCGATGCATCGAAATTTGTTTAGCGGCGTTGTAGCAAACGAAAACTTGACCCATATCGAAATCGAGCATTCACGTGTTTCGGGCGACTGCAGCACATCAGCACTAAGTACGAGTGCCAAAAACATTTATTTCATGCAAATACATAATATAAATGCGTTGAAACTTGTCTGGCAGCATTGTGGCGAACGCTAGTTCGACCCGAACCGAATTCGAGCATTCGAGTGTTTCGGGTGACAATAGCACATCAGCTCGAATTACGGGTGTGAAAAACATTAATTCCATGCTAATAGGCGATATCGATGCAACGAAACTTATCTAGCGACGCTGTAGCGTTCGAAACCTTCAGGCACACCAAAATCGAGCATTCCCGTCTTTCGGGCGAATGGAGCACATCAGCTCTAAGTACGAGTGCCAAAAACATTTATTCCATGCAGGTACATAATATCTATTCGTTGAAACTTGTGTGGCAGCATTGTGGTGAACGCAAGTTCGACCCGTACCGAAATCGACCACTCGAGTGTTTCGGGCGACTATAGCACATCAGCTCGATTTACGGGTGTCAAAAATATTAATTCCATGCAAATAGACAATATCGATGCAACGAAACTTGTCTAGCGGCGTTGTAGCACATGAAAACTTGACCCATGTCGAAATCGAGCATTCACGAGTTTCGGGCGACTACATCACATCAGCTCTAAGTACGAGTGCCAAGAACATTTATTCCATGCAGGTACATAATATCTATTCGTTGAAACTTGTCTGGCAGCAGTGTGGCGAATGCAAGTTCGACCCGTCCCGAAATCGGTCATTCGAGTGTTTCGGGCGACTATAGCACATCAGCTCGATTTCCGGGTGTCAAAAGCATTAATTCCATGCAAATAGACAATATCGATGCATCGAAACTTGTTTAGCGGCGTTGTAGCAAACGAAAACTTGACCCATATCGAAATCGAGCATTCACGTGTTTCGGGCGACTGCAGCACATCAGCTCTAAGTACGAGTGCCAAAAACATTTATTTCATGCAAATACATAATATAAATGCATTGAAACTTGTCTGGCAGCATTGTGGCCAACGCTAGTTCGACCCGAACCGAATTCGAGCATTCGAGTGTTTCGGGTGACTATAGCACATCAGCTCGAATTACGGGTGTGAAAAACATTAATTCCATGCTAATAGGCGATATCGATGCAACGAAACTTATCTAGCGGCGCTGTAGCGATCGAAACCTTGACGCACACCAAAATCGAGCATTCTCGTCTTTCGGGCGACTGTAGCACATCAGCTCTAAGTTCGAGAGCCAAAAACATTTATTCCATGCAGGTTCATAATATTTATTCGTTGAAACTTGCGTGGCAGCATTGTGGCGAACGCAAGTTCGACCCGTACCGAAATCGGGCATTCGAGTGTTTCGGGCGACTATAGCACATCAGCTCGATTTACGGGTGTAAAAAACATTAATTCCATGCAAATAGACAATATCGATGCAACGAAACTTGTCTAGCGGCGTTGTAGCAAACGAAAACTTGACCCATATCGAAATCGAGCATTCACGAGTTTCGGGCGACTGCATCACATCAGCTCTAAGTACGAGTGCCAAAAACATTTATTCCATGCAGGTACATAATATCTATTCGTTGAACCTTGTCTGGCAGCATTGTGGCGAACGCTAGTTCGACCCGTACCGAATTCGAGCATTCAAGTGTTTCGGGTGACTATAGCACATCAGCTCGAACTACGGGTGTCAAAAAGATTAATTCCATGCTAATAGGCGATATCGATGCAACGAAACTTATCTAGCATCGCTGTAGCGATCGAAACCTTGACGCACACCAAAATCGAGCATTCCCGTCTTTCGGGCGACTGTAGCACATCAGCTCTAAGTTCGAGTACCAAAAACATTTATTCCATGCAGGTCCATCATGTCTATTCGTTGAAACTTGTCTGGCAGCATTGTGGCGAACGCTAGTTCGACCCGTACCGAATTCGAGCATTCGAATGTTTCGGGTGACTATAGCACATCAGCTCGATTTACGGGAGTCGAAAACATTAATTCCATGCAAATGGACAATATCGATGCAACGAAACTTGTCTAGCGGCGTTGCAGCAAACGAAAACTTGATCCATATCGAAATCGAGCATTCACGAGTTTCGGGCGAATACATCACATCAGATCTAAGTACGAGTGCCAAAAACATTTATTCCATGCAGGTACACAATGTCTATACGTTGAAACTTGTCTGGCAGCATTGTGGCGAACGCAAGTTCGACCCGTACCGAAATCGACCACTCGAGTGTTTCGGGCGACTATAGCACATCAGCTCGATTTACGGGTGTCAAAAATATTAATTCCATGCAAATAGACAATATCGATGCAACGAAACTTGTCTAGCGGCGTTGTAGCAAATGAAAACTTGACCCATGTCGAAATCGAGCATTCACGGGTTTCGGGCGACTACATCACATCAGCTCTAAGTACGAGTGCCAAGAACATTTATTCCATGCAGGTACATAATATCTATTCGTTGAAACTTGTCTGGCAGCAGTGTGGCGAATGCAAGTTCGACCCGTACCGAAATCGGTCATTCGAGAGTTTCGGGCGACTATAGCACATCAGCTCGATTTCCGGGTGTCAAAAGCATTAATTCCATGCAAATAGACAATATCGATGCATCGAAACTTGTTTAGCGGCGTTGTAGCAAACGAAAACTTGACCCATATCGAAATCGAGCATTCACGTGTTTCGGGCGACTGCAGCACATCAGCTCTAAGTACGAGTGCCAAAAACATTTATTTCATGCAAATACATAATATAAATGCGTTGAAACTTGTCTGGCAGCATTGTGGCGAACGCTAGTTCGACCCGAACCGAATTCGAGCATTCGAGTGTTTCGGGTGACTATAGCACATCAGCTCGAATTACGGGTGTGAAAAACATTAATTCCATGCTAATAGGCGATATCGATGCAACGAAACTTATCTAGCGGCGCTGTAGCGATCTAAACCTTGACACACACCAAAATCGAGCATTCTCGTCTTTCGGGCGACTGTAGCACATCAGCTCTAAGTTCGAGTGCCAAAAACATTTATTCCATGCAGGTTCATAATATCTATTCGTTGAAACTTGTCTGGCAGCATTGTGGCGTACGCTAGTTCGACCCGTACCGAATTCGAGCATTCGAGGGTTTCGGGCGACTATAGCACATCTGCTCGATTAACCGGTATCGAAAACATTAATTCCATGCAAATGGACAATATCGATGCAACGAAACTTGTCTAGCGGCGTTGTAGCAAACGAAAACTCGACCCATATAGAAATCGAGCATTCACGTGTTTCGGGCGACTGCAGCACATCAGCTCTAACTACGAGTGCCAAAAACATTTATTTCATGCAAATACATATTATAAATGCGTTGAAACTTGTCTGGCAGCATTGTGGCGAACGCTAGTTCGACCCGAACCGAATTCGAGCAGTCGAGTGTTTCGGGTGACTATAGCACATCAGCTCGAATTACGGGTGTGAAAAACATTAATTCCATGCAAATAGACAATATCGATGCAACGAAACTTGTCTAGCGGCGTTGTAGCAAATGAAAACTTGACCCATGTCGAAATCGAGCATTCACGAGTTTCGGGCGACTACATCACGTCAGCTCGAAGTACGAGTGCCAAAAACATTTATTCCATGCAGGTACATAATATCTATTCGTTGAAACTTGTGTGGCAGCATTGTGGTGAACGCAAGTTCGACCCGTACCGAAATCGACCACTCGAGTGTTTCGGGCGACTATAGCACATCAGCTCGATTTACGGGTGTCAAAAATATTAATTCCATGCAAATAGACAATATCGATGCAACGAAACTTGTCTAGCGGCGTTGTAGCAAACGAAAACTTGACCCATATCGAAATCGAGCATTCACGTGTTTCGGGCGACTGCAGCACATCAGCTCTAAGTACGAGTGCCAAAAACATTTATTTCATGCAAATACATAATATAAATGCGTTGAAACTTGTCTGGCAGCATTGTGGCGAACGCTAGTTCGACCCGAACCGAATTCGAGCATTCGAGTGTTTCGGGTGACAATAGCACATCAGCTCGAATTACGGGTGTGAAAAACATTAATTCCATGCTAATAGGCGATATCGATGCAACGAAACTTATCTAGCGACGCTGTAGCGTTCGAAACCTTCAGGCACACCAAAATCGAGCATTCCCGTCTTTCGGGCGAATGGAGCACATCAGCTCTAAGTACGAGTGCCAAAAACATTTATTCCATGCAGGTACATAATATCTATTCGTTGAAACTTGTGTGGCAGCATTGTGGTGAACGCAAGTTCGACCCGTACCGAAATCGACCACTCGAGTGTTTCGGGCGACTATAGCACATCAGCTCGATTTACGGGTGTCAAAAATATTAATTCCATGCAAATAGACAATATCGATGCAACGAAACTTGTCTAGCGGCGTTGTAGCACATGAAAACTTGACCCATGTCGAAATCGAGCATTCACGAGTTTCGGGCGACTACATCACATCAGCTCTAAGTACGAGTGCCAAGAACATTTATTCCATGCAGGTACATAATATCTATTCGTTGAAACTTGTCTGGCAGCAGTGTGGCGAATGCAAGTTCGACCCGTCCCGAAATCGGTCATTCGAGTGTTTCGGGCGACTATAGCACATCAGCTCGATTTCCGGGTGTCAAAAGCATTAATTCCATGCAAATAGACAATATCGATGCATCGAAACTTGTTTAGCGGCGTTGTAGCAAACGAAAACTTGACCCATATCGAAATCGAGCATTCACGTGTTTCGGGCGACTGCAGCACATCAGCTCTAAGTACGAGTGCCAAAAACATTTATTTCATGCAAATACATAATATAAATGCATTGAAACTTGTCTGGCAGCATTGTGGCCAACGCTAGTTCGACCCGAACCGAATTCGAGCATTCGAGTGTTTCGGGTGACTATAGCACATCAGCTCGAATTACGGTTGTGAAAAACATTAATTCCATGCTAATAGGCGATATCGATGCAACGAAACTTATCTAGCGGCGCTGTAGCGATCGAAACCTTGACGCACACCAAAATCGAGCATTCCCGTCTTTCGGGCGACTGTAGCACATCAGTTCTAAGTTCGAGTGCCAAAAACATTTATTCCATGCAGGTCCATAATATCTATTCGTTGAAACTTGTCTGGCAGCATTGTGGCGAATGCAAGTTCGACCCGTACCGAAATCGGTCATTCGAGTGTTTCGGGCGACTATAGCACATCAGCTCGATTTCCGGGTGTCAAAAGCATTAATTCCATGCAAATAGACAATATCGATGCATCGAAACTTGTTTAGCGGCGTTGTAGCAAACGAAAACTTGACCCATGTCGAAATCGAGCATTCACGTGTTTCGGGCGACTGCAGCACATCAGCTCTAAGTACGAGTGCAAAAACATTTATTTCATGCAAATACATAATATAAATGCGTTGAAACTTGTCTGGCAGCATTGTAGCGAACGCTAGTTCGACCCGAACCGAATTCGAGCATTCGAGTGTTTCGGGTGACTATAGCACATCAGCTCGAATTACGGGTGTGAAAAACATTAATTCCATGCTAATAGGCGATATCGATGCAACGAAACTTATCTAGCGGCGCTGTAGCGATCGAAACCTTGACGCACACCAAAATCGAGCATTCCCGTCTTTCGGGCGACTGTAGCACATCAGCTCTAAGTTCGAGTGCCAAAAACATTTATTCCATGCAGGTTCATAATATCTATTCGTTGAAACTTGTCTGGCAGCATTGTGGCGAACGCTAGTTCGACCTGTACCGAATTCGAGCATTCGAGTGTTTCGGGCGACTATAGCACATCTGCTCGATTAACCGGTATCGAAAACATTAATTCCATGCAAATGGACAATATCGATGCAACGAAACTTGTCTAGCGGCGTTGTAGCAAACGAAAACTTGACCCATATAGATATCGAGCATTCACGTGTTTCGGGCGACTGCAGCACATCAGCTCTAACTACGAGTGCCAAAAACATTTATTTCATGCAAATACATAATATAAATGCGTTGAAACTTGTCTGGCAGCATTGTGGCGAACGATAGTTCGACCCGAACCGAATTCGAGCATTCGAGTGTTTCGGGTGACTATAGCACATAAGCTCGAATTACGGGTGTGAAAAACATTAATTCCATGCTAATGGGCGATATCGATGCAACGAAACTTATCTAGCGGCGCTGTAGCGATCGAAACCTTGACGCACACCAAAATCGAGCATTCCCGTCTTTCGGGCGACTGTAGCACATCAGCTCTAAGTTCGAGTGCCAAAAACATTTATTCCATGCAGGTCCATAATATCTATTCGTTGAAACTTGTCTGGCAGCATTGTGGCGAACGCTAGTTCGACACGTACCGAATTCGAGCATTCGAGGGTTTCGGGCGACTATAGCACTTCTGCTCAATTAACCGGTATCGAAAACATTAATTCCATGCAAATGGACAATATCGATGCAACGAAACTTGTCTAGCGGCGTTGTAGCAAACGAAAACTCGACCCATATAGAAATCGAGCATTCACGTGTTTCGGGCGACTGCAGCACATCAGCTCTAACTACGAGTGCCAACAACATTTATTTCATGCAAATACATAATATAAATGCGTTGAAACTTGTCTGGCAGCATTGTGGCGAACGCTAGTTCGACCCGAACCGAATTCGAGCAGTCGAGTGTTTCGGGTGACTATAGCACATCAGCTCGAATTACGGGTGTGAAAAACATTAATTCCATGCTAATAGGCGATATCGATGCAACGAAACTTATCTAGCGGCGCTGTAGCGTTCGAAACCTTCAGGCACACCAAAATCGAGCATTCCCGTCTTTCGGGCGAATGGAGCACATCAGCTCTAAGTACGAGTGCCAAAAACATTTATTCCATGCAGGTACATAATATCTAATCGTTGAAACTTGTGTGGCAGTATTGTGGCGAACGCAAGTTCGACCCGTACCGAAATCGACCACTCGAGTGTTTCGGGCGACTATAGCACATCAGCTCTATTTATGGACGTCAAAAACATTAATTCCATGCAAACAGACAATATCGATGCAACGAAACTTTTCTAGCGGCGTTGTAGCAAATGAAAACTTGACCCATGTCGAAATCGAGCATTCACGAGTTTCGGGCGACTACATCACATCAGCTCTAAGTACGAGTGCCAGAAACATTTATTCCATGCAGGTACATAATATCTATTCGTTGAAACTTGTCTGGCAGCATTGTGGCGAATGCAAGTTCGACCCGTACCGAAATCGGGCATTCGAGTGTTTCGGGCGACTATAGCACATCAGCTCGATTTACGGGTGTAAAAAACATTAATTCCCTGCAAATAGACGATATCGATGCATCGAAATTTGTTTAGCGGCGTTGTAGCAAACGAAAACTTGACCCATATCGAAATCGAGCATTCACGTGTTTCGGGCGACTGCAGCACATCAGCACTAAGTACGAGTGCCAAAAACATTTATTTCATGCAAATACATAATATAAATGCGTTGAAACTTGTCTGGCAGCATTGTGGCGAACGCTAGTTCGACCCGAACCGAATTCGAGCATTCGAGTGTTTCGGGTGACAATAGCACATCAGCTCGAATTACGGGTGTGAAAAACATTAATTCCATGCTAATAGGCGATATCGATGCAACGAAACTTATCTAGCGACGCTGTAGCGTTCGAAACCTTCAGGCACACCAAAATCGAGCATTCCCGTCTTTCGGGCGAATGGAGCACATCAGCTCTAAGTACGAGTGCCAAAAACATTTATTCCATGCAGGTACATAATATCTATTCGTTGAAACTTGTGTGGCAGCATTGTGGTGAACGCAAGTTCGACCCGTACCGAAATCGACCACTCGAGTGTTTCGGGCGACTATAGCACATCAGCTCGATTTACGGGTGTCAAAAATATTAATTCCATGCAAATAGACAATATCGATGCAACGAAACTTGTCTAGCGGCGTTGTAGCACATGAAAACTTGACCCATGTCGAAATCGAGCATTCACGAGTTTCGGGCGACTACATCACATCAGCTCTAAGTACGAGTGCCAAGAACATTTATTCCATGCAGGTACATAATATCTATTCGTTGAAACTTGTCTGGCAGCAGTGTGGCGAATGCAAGTTCGACCCGTCCCGAAATCGGTCATTCGAGTGTTTCGGGCGACTATAGCACATCAGCTCGATTTCCGGGTGTCAAAAGCATTAATTCCATGCAAATAGACAATATCGATGCATCGAAACTTGTTTAGCGGCGTTGTAGCAAACGAAAACTTGACCCATATCGAAATCGAGCATTCACGTGTTTCGGGCGACTGCAGCACATCAGCTCTAAGTACGAGTGCCAAAAACATTTATTTCATGCAAATACATAATATAAATGCATTGAAACTTGTCTGGCAGCATTGTGGCGTACGCTAGTTCGACCCGTACCGAATTCGAGCATTCGAGGGTTTCGGGCGACTATAGCACATCTGCTCGATTAACCGGTATCGAAAACATTAATTCCATGCAAATGGACAATATCGATGCAACGAAACTTGTCTAGCGGCGTTGTAGCAAACGAAAACTCGACCCATATAGAAATCGAGCATTCACGTGTTTCGGGCGACTGCAGCACATCAGCTCTAACTACGAGTGCCAAAAACATTTATTTCATGCAAATACATATTATAAATGCGTTGAAACTTGTCTGGCAGCATTGTGGCGAACGCTAGTTCGACCCGAACCGAATTCGAGCAGTCGAGTGTTTCGGGTGACTATAGCACATCAGCTCGAATTACGGGTGTGAAAAACATTAATTCCATGCTAATAGGCGATATCGATGCAACGAAACTTATCTAGCGACGCTGTAGCGTTCGAAACCTTCAGGCACACCAAAATCGAGCATTCCCGTCTTTCGGGCGAATGGAGCACATCAGCTCTAAGTACGAGTGCCAAAAACATTTATTCCATGCAGGTACATAATATCTATTCGTTGAAACTTGTGTGGCAGCATTGTGGTGAACGCAAGTTCGACCCGTACCGAAATCGACCACTCGAGTGTTTCGGGCGACTATAGCACATCAGCTCGATTTACGGGTGTCAAAAATATTAATTCCATGCAAATAGACAATATCGATGCAACGAAACTTGTCTAGCGGCGTTGTAGCACATGAAAACTTGACCCATGTCGAAATCGAGCATTCACGAGTTTCGGGCGACTACATCACATCAGCTCTAAGTACGAGTGCCAAGAACATTTATTCCATGCAGGTACATAATATCTATTCGTTGAAACTTGTCTGGCAGCAGTGTGGCGAATGCAAGTTCGACCCGTCCCGAAATCGGTCATTCGAGTGTTTCGGGCGACTATAGCACATCAGCTCGATTTCCGGGTGTCAAAAGCATTAATTCCATGCAAATAGACAATATCGATGCATCGAAACTTGTTTAGCGGCGTTGTAGCAAACGAAAACTTGACCCATATCGAAATCGAGCATTCACGTGTTTCGGGCGACTGCAGCACATCAGCTCTAAGTACGAGTGCCAAAAACATTTATTTCATGCAAATACATAATATAAATGCATTGAAACTTGTCTGGCAGCATTGTGGCCAACGCTAGTTCGACCCGAACCGAATTCGAGCATTCGAGTGTTTCGGGTGACTATAGCACATCAGCTCGAATTACGGGTGTGAAAAACATTAATTCCATGCTAATAGGCGATATCGATGCAACGAAACTTATCTAGCGGCGCTGTAGCGATCGAAACCTTGACGCACACCAAAATCGAGCATTCTCGTCTTTCGGGCGACTGTAGCACATCAGCTCTAAGTTCGAGAGCCAAAAACATTTATTCCATGCAGGTTCATAATATTTATTCGTTGAAACTTGCGTGGCAGCATTGTGGCGAACGCAAGTTCGACCCGTACCGAAATCGGGCATTCGAGTGTTTCGGGCGACTATAGCACATCAGCTCGATTTACGGGTGTAAAAAACATTAATTCCATGCAAATAGACAATATCGATGCAACGAAACTTGTCTAGCGGCGTTGTAGCAAACGAAAACTTGACCCATATCGAAATCGAGCATTCACGAGTTTCGGGCGACTGCATCACATCAGCTCTAAGTACGAGTGCCAAAAACATTTATTCCATGCAGGTACATAATATCTATTCGTTGAACCTTGTCTGGCAGCATTGTGGCGAACGCTAGTTCGACCCGTACCGAATTCGAGCATTCAAGTGTTTCGGGTGACTATAGCACATCAGCTCGAACTACGGGTGTCAAAAAGATTAATTCCATGCTAATAGGCGATATCGATGCAACGAAACTTATCTAGCATCGCTGTAGCGATCGAAACCTTGACGCACACCAAAATCGAGCATTCCCGTCTTTCGGGCGACTGTAGCACATCAGCTCTAAGTTCGAGTACCAAAAACATTTATTCCATGCAGGTCCATCATGTCTATTCGTTGAAACTTGTCTGGCAGCATTGTGGCGAACGCTAGTTCGACCCGTACCGAATTCGAGCATTCGAATGTTTCGGGCGACTATAGCACATCAGCTCGATTTACGGGAGTCGAAAACATTAATTCCATGCAAATGGACAATATCGATGCAACGAAACTTGTCTAGCGGCGTTGCAGCAAACGAAAACTTGATCCATATCGAAATCGAGCATTCACGAGTTTCGGGCGAATACATCACATCAGATCTAAGTACGAGTGCCAAAAACATTTATTCCATGCAGGTACACAATGTCTATACGTTGAAACTTGTCTGGCAGCATTGTGGCGAACGCAAGTTCGACCCGTACCGAAATCGACCACTCGAGTGTTTCGGGCGACTATAGCACATCAGCTCGATTTACGGGTGTCAAAAATATTAATTCCATGCAAATAGACAATATCGATGCAACGAAACTTGTCTAGCGGCGTTGTAGCAAATGAAAACTTGACCCATGTCGAAATCGAGCATTCACGGGTTTCGGGCGACTACATCACATCAGCTCTAAGTACGAGTGCCAAGAACATTTATTCCATGCAGGTACATAATATCTATTCGTTGAAACTTGTCTGGCAGCAGTGTGGCGAATGCAAGTTCGACCCGTACCGAAATCGGTCATTCGAGAGTTTCGGGCGACTATAGCACATCAGCTCGATTTCCGGGTGTCAAAAGCATTAATTCCATGCAAATAGACAATATCGATGCATCGAAACTTGTTTAGCGGCGTTGTAGCAAACGAAAACTTGACCCATATCGAAATCGAGCATTCACGTGTTTCGGGCGACTGCAGCACATCAGCTCTAAGTACGAGTGCCAAAAACATTTATTTCATGCAAATACATAATATAAATGCGTTGAAACTTGTCTGGCAGCATTGTGGCGAACGCTAGTTCGACCCGAACCGAATTCGAGCATTCGAGTGTTTCGGGCGACTATAGCACATCAGCTCGATTTACGGGTGTCAAAAATATTAATTCCATGCAAATAGACAATATCGATGCAACGAAACTTGTCTAGCGGCGTTGTAGCAAACGAAAACTTGACCCATATCGAAATCGAGCATTCACGTGTTTCGGGCGACTGCAGCACATCAGCTCTAAGTACGAGTGCCAAAAACATTTATTTCATGCAAATACATAATATAAATGCGTTGAAACTTGTCTGGCAGCATTGTGGCGAACGCTAGTTCGACCCGAACCGAATTCGAGCATTCGAGTGTTTCGGGTGACTATAGCACATCAGCTCGAATTACGGGTGTGAAATACATTAATTCCATGCTAATAGGCGATATCGATGCAACGAAACTTATCTAGCGGCGCTGTAGCGTTCGAAACCTTCAGGCACACCAAAATCGAGCATTCCCGTCTTTCGGGCGAATGGAGCACATCAGCTCTAAGTACGAGTGCCAAAAACATTTATTCCATGCAGGTACATAATATCTATTCGTTGAAACTTGTGTGGCAGCATTGTGGCGAACGCAAGTTCGACCCGTACCGAAATCGACCACTCGAGTGTTTCGGGCGACTATAGCACATCAGCTCGATTTACGGGTGTCAAAAATATTAATTCCATGCAAATAGACAATATCGATGCAACGAAACTTGTCTAGCGGCGTTGTAGCAAATGAAAACTTGACCCATGTCGAAATCGAGCATTCACGAGTTTCGGGCGACTACATCACATCAGCTCTAAGTACGAGTGCCAAGAACATTTATTCCATGCAGGTACATAATATCTATTCGTTGAAACTTGTCTGGCAGCAGTGTGGCGAATGCAAGTTCGACCCGTACCGAAATCGGTCATTCGAGTGTTTCGGGCGACTATAGCACATCAGCTCGATTTCCGGGTGTCAAAAGCATTAATTCCATGCAAATAGACAATATCGATGCATCGAAACTTTTTTAGCGGCGTTGTAGCAAACGAAAACTTGACCCATATCGAAATCGAGCATTCACGTGTTTCGGGCGACTGCAGCACATCAGCTCTAAGTACGAGTGCCAAAAACATTTATTTCATGCAAATACATAATATAAATGCATTGAAACTTGTCTGGCAGCATTGTGGCGAACGCTAGTTCGACCCGAACCGAATTCGAGCATTCGAGTGTTTCGGGTGACTATAGCACATCAGCTCGAATTACGGGTGTGAAAAACATTAATTCCATGCTAATAGGCGATATCGATGCAACAAAACTTATCTAGCGGCGCTGTAGCGATCGAAACCTTGACGCACACCAAAATCGAGCATTCTCGTCTTTCGGGCGACTGTAGCACATCAGCTCTAAGTTCGAGAGCCAAAAACATTTATTCCATGCAGGTTCATAATATTTATTCGTTGAAACTTGTGTGGCAGCATTGTGGCGAACACAAGTTCGACCCGTACCGAAATCGACCACTCGAGTGTTTCGGGCGACTATAGCACATCAGCTCGAATTACGGGTGTGAAAAACATTAATTCCATGCTAATAGGCGATATCGATATAACGAAACTTATCTAGCGGCGTTGTAGCAAATGAAAACTTGACCCATGTCGAAATCGAGCATTCACGAGTTTCGGGCGACTACATCACATCAGCTCTAAGTACGAGTGCCAAAAACATTTATTCCATGCAGGTACATAATATCTATTCGTTGAAACTTGTCTGGCAGCATTGTGGCGAATGCAAGTTCGACCCGTACCGAAATCGGGCATTCGAGTGTTTCGGGCGACTATAGCACATCAGCTCGATTTACGGGTGTAAAAAACATTAATTCCATGCAAATAGACAATATCGATGCAACGAAACTTGTCTAGCGGCATTGTAGGAAACGAAAACTTGACCCATATCGAAATCGAGCATTCACGAGTTTCGGGCGACTGCATCACATCAGCTCTAAGTACGAGTGCCAAAAACATTTATTCCATGCAGGTACATAATATCTATTCGTTGAACCTTGTCTGGCAGCATTGTGGCGAACGCTAGTTCGACCCGTACCGAATTCGAGCATTCAAGTGTTTCGGGTGACTATAGCACATCAGCTCGAACTACGGGTGTCAAAAAGATTAATTCCATGCTAATAGGCGATATCGATGCAACGAAACTTATCTAGCATCGCTGTAGCGATCGAAACCTTGACGCACACCAAAATCGAGCATTCCCGTCTTTCGGGCGACTGTAGCACATCAGCTCTAAGTTCGAGTACCAAAAACATTTATTCCATGCAGGTCCATCATGTCTATTCGTTGAAACTTGTCTGGCAGCATTGTGGCGAACGCTAGTTCGACCCGTACCGAAATCGACCACTCGAGTGTTTCGGGCGACTATAGCACATCAGCTCTATTTATGGACGTCAAAAACATTAATTCCATGCAAACAGACAATATCGATGCAACGAAACTTTTCTAGCGGCGTTGTAGCAAATGAAAACTTGACCCATGTCGAAATCGAGCATTCACGAGTTTCGGGCGACTACATCACATCAGCTCTAAGTACGAGTGCCAGAAACATTTATTCCATGCAGGTACATAATATCTATTCGTTGAAACTTGTCTGGCAGCATTGTGGCGAATGCAAGTTCGACCCGTACCGAAATCGGGCATTCGAGTGTTTCGGGCGACTATAGCACATCAGCTCGATTTACGGGTGTAAAAAACATTAATTCCCTGCAAATAGACGATACCGATGCATCGAAATTTGTTTAGCGGCGTTGTAGCAAACGAAAACTTGACCCATATCGAAATCGAGCATTCACGTGTTTCGGGCGACTGCAGCACATCAGCACTAAGTACGAGTGCCAAAAACATTTATTTCATGCAAATACATAATATAAATGCGTTGAAACTTGTCTGGCAGCATTGTGGCGAACGCTAGTTCGACCCGAACCGAATTCGAGCATTCGAGTGTTTCGGGTGACAATAGCACATCAGCTCGAATTACGGGTGTGAAAAACATTAATTCCATGCTAATAGGCGATATCGATGCAACGAAATTTATCTAGCGACGCTGTAGCGTTCGAAACCTTCAGGCACACCAAAATCGAGCATTCCCGTCTTTCGGGCGAATGGAGCACATCAGCTCTAAGTACGAGTGCCAAAAACATTTATTCCATGCAGGTACATAATATCTATTCGTTGAAACTTGTGTGGCAGCATTGTGGTGAACGCAAGTTCGACCCGTACCGAAATCGACCACTCGAGTGTTTCGGGCGACTATAGCACATCAGCTCGATTTACGGGTGTCAAAAATATTAATTCCATGCAAATAGACAATATCGATGCAACGAAACTTGTCTAGCGGCGTTGTAGCACATGAAAACTTGACCCATGTCGAAATCGAGCATTCACGAGTTTCGGGCGACTACATCACATCAGCTCTAAGTACGAGTGCCAAGAACATTTATTCCATGCAGGTACATAATATCTATTCGTTGAAACTTGTCTGGCAGCAGTGTGGCGAATGCAAGTTCGACCCGTACCGAAATCGGTCATTCGAGTGTTTCGGGCGACTATAGCACATCAGCTCTAAGTACGAGTGCCAAAAACATTTATTTCATGCAAATACATAATATAAATGCATTGAAACTTGTCTGGCAGCATTGTGGCCAACGCTAGTTCGACCCGAACCGAATTCGAGCATTCGAGTGTTTCGGGTGACTATAGCACATCAGCTCGAATTACGGGTGTGAAAAACATTAATTCCATGCTAATAGGCGATATCGATGCAACGAAACTTATCTAGCGGCGCTGTAGCGATCGAAACCTTGACGCACACCAAAATCGAGCATTCTCGTCTTTCGGGCGACTGTAGCACATCAGCTCTAAGTTCGAGAGCCAAAAACATTTATTCCATGCAGGTTCATAATATTTATTCGTTGAAACTTGCGTGGCAACATTGTGGCGAACGCAAGTTCGACCCGTACCGAAATCGGGCATTCGAGTGTTTCGGGCGACTATAGCACATCAGCTCGATTTACGGTTGTAAAAAACATTAATTCCATGCAAATAGACAATATCGATGCAACGAAACTTGTCTAGCGGCGTTGTAGCAAACGAAAACTTGACCCATATCGAAATCGAGCATTCACGAGTTTCGGGCGACTGCATCACATCAGCTCTAAGTACGAGTGCCAAAAACATTTATTCCATGCAGGTACATAATATCTATTCGTTGAACCTTGTCTGGCAGCATTGTGGCGAACGCTAGTTCGACCCGTACCGAATTCGAGCATTCAAGTGTTTCGGGTGACTATAGCACATCAGCTCGAACTACGGGTGTCAAAAAGATTAATTCCATGCTAATAGGCGATATCGATGCAACGAAACTTATCTAGCATCGCTGTAGCGATCGAAACCTTGACGCACACCAAAATCGAGCATTCCCGTCTTTCGGGCGACTGTAGCACATCAGCTCTAAGTTCGAGTACCAAAAACATTTATTCCATGCAGGTCCATCATGTCTATTCGTTGAAACTTGTCTGGCAGCATTGTGGCGAACGCTAGTTCGACCCGTACCGAATTCGAGCATTCGAATGTTTCGGGCGACTATAGCACATCAGCTCGATTTACGGGAGTCGAAAACATTAATTCCATGCAAATGGACAATATCGATGCAACGAAACTTGTCTAGCGGCGTTGCAGCAAACGAAAACTTGATCCATATCGAAATCGAGCATTCACGAGTTTCGGGCGAATACATCACATCAGATCTAAGTACGAGTGCCAAAAACATTTATTCCATGCAGGTACACAATGTCTATACGTTGAAACTTGTCTGGCAGCATTGTGGCGAACGCAAGTTCGACCCGTACCGAAATCGACCACTCGAGTGTTTCGGGCGACTATAGCACATCAGCTCGATTTACGGGTGTCAAAAATATTAATTCCATGCAAATAGACAATATCGATGCAACGAAACTTGTCTAGCGGCGTTGTAGCAAATGAAAACTTGACCCATGTCGAAATCGAGCATTCACGGGTTTCGGGCGACTACATCACATCAGCTCTAAGTACGAGTGCCAAGAACATTTATTCCATGCAGGTACATAATATCTATTCGTTGAAACTTGTCTGGCAGCAGTGTGGCGAATGCAAGTTCGACCCGTACCGAAATCGGTCATTCGAGAGTTTCGGGCGACTATAGCACATCAGCTCGATTTCCGGGTGTCAAAAGCATTAATTCCATGCAAATAGACAATATCGATGCATCGAAACTTGTTTAGCGGCGTTGTAGCAAACGAAAACTTGACCCATATCGAAATCGAGCATTCACGTGTTTCGGGCGACTGCAGCACATCAGCTCTAAGTACGAGTGCCAAAAACATTTATTTCATGCAAATACATAATATAAATGCGTTGAAACTTGTCTGGCAGCATTGTGGCGAACGCTAGTTCGACCCGAACCGAATTCGAGCATTCGAGTGTTTCGGGTGACTATAGCACATCAGCTCGAATTACGGGTGTGAAAAACATTAATTCCATGCTAATAGGCGATATCGATGCAACGAAACTTATCTAGCGGCGCTGTAGCGATCTAAACCTTGACGCACACCAAAATCGAGCATTCTCGTCTTTCGGGCGACTGTAGCACATCAGCTCTAAGTTCGAGTGCCAAAAACATTTATTCCATGCAGGTTCATAATATCTATTCGTTGAAACTTGTCTGGCAGCATTGTGGCGTACGCTAGTTCGACCCGTACCGAATTCGAGCATTCGAGGGTTTCGGGCGACTATAGCACATCTGCTCGATTAACCGGTATCGAAAACATTAATTCCATGCAAATGGACAATATCGATGCAACGAAACTTGTCTAGCGGCGTTGTAGCAAACGAAAACTCGACCCATATAGAAATCGAGCATTCACGTGTTTCGGGCGACTGCAGCACATCAGCTCTAAGTACGAGTGCCAAAAACATTTATTTCATGCAAATACATAATATAAATGCGTTGAAACTTGTCTGGCAGCATTGTGGCGAACGCTAGTTCGACCCGAACCGAATTCGAGCATTCGAGTGTTTCGGGTGACTATAGCACATCAGCTCGAATTACGGGTGTGAAAAACATTAATTCCATGCTAATAGGCGATATCGATGCAACGAAACTTATCTAGCGGCGCTGTAGCGTTCGAAACCTTCAGGCACACCAAAATCGAGCATTCCCGTCTTTCGGGCGAATGGAGCACATCAGCTCTAAGTACGAGTGCCAAAAACATTTATTCCATGCAGGTACATAATATATATTCGTTGAAACTTGTGTGGCAGCATTGTGGCGAACGCAAGTTCGACCCGTACCGAAATCGACCACTCGAGTGTTTCGGGCGACTATAGCACATCAGCTCGATTTACGGGTGTCAAAAATATTAATTCCATGCAAATAGACAATATCGATGCAACGAAACTTGTCTAGCGGCGTTGTAGCAAATGAAAACTTGACCCATGTCGAAATCGAGCATTCACGAGTTTCGGGCGACTACATCACATCAGCTCTAAGTACGAGTGCCAAGAACATTTATTCCATGCAGGTACATTATATATATTCGTTGAAACTTGTCTGGCAGCAGTGTGGCGAATGCAAGTTCGACCCGTACCGAAATCGGTCATTAGAGTGTTTCGGGCGACTATAGCACATCAGCTCGATTTCCGGGTGTCTAAAGCATTAATTCCATGCAAATAGACAATATCGATGCATCGAAACTTGTTTAGCGGCGTTGTAGCAAACGAAAACTTGACCCATATCGAAATCGAGCATTCACGTGTTTCGGGCGACTGCAGCACATCAGCTCTAAGTACGAGTGCCAAAAACATTTATTTCATGCAAATACATAATATAAATGCGTTGAAACTTGTCTGGCAGCATTGTGGCGAACGCTAGTTCGACCCGAACCGAATTCGAGCATTCGAGTGTTTCGGGTGACTATAGCACATCAGCTCGAATTACGGATGTGAAAAACATTAATTCCATGCTAATAGGCGATATCGATGCAACGAAACTTATCTAGCGGCGCTGTAGCGTTCGAAACCTTCAGGCACACCAAAATCGAGCATTCCCGTCTTTCGGGCGAATGGAGCACATCAGCTCTAAGTACGAGTGCCAGAAACATTTATTCCATGCAGGTACATAATATCTATTCGTTGAAACTTGTGTGGCAGCATTGTGGCGAACGCAAGTTCGACCCGTACCGAAATCGACCACTCGAGTGTTTCGGGCGACTATAGCACATCAGCTCGATTTACGGGTGTCAAAAATATTAATTCCATGCAAATAGACAATATCGATGCAACGAAACTTGTCTAGCGGCGTTGTAGCAAATGAAAACTTGACCCATGTCGAAATCGAGCATTCACGGGTTTCGGGCGACTACATCACATCAGCTCTAAGTACGAGTGCCAAGAACATTTATTCCATGCAGGTACATAATATCTATTCGTTGAAACTTGTCTGGCAGCAGTGTGGCGAATGCAAGTTCGACCCGTACCGAAATCGGTCATTCGAGTGTTTCGGGCGACTATAGAACATCAGCTCGATTTCCGGGTGTCAAAAGCATTAATTCCATGCAAATAGACAATATCGATGCATCGAAACTTGTTTAGCGGCGTTGTAGCAAACGAAAACTTGACCCATATCGAATTCGAGCATTCACGTGTTTCGGGCGACTGCAGCACATCAGCTCTAAGTACGAGTGCCAAAAACATTTATTTCATGCAAATACATAATATAAATGCGTTGAAACTTGTCTGGCAGCATTGTGGCGAACGCTAGTTCGACCCGAACCGAATTCGAGCATTCGAGTGTTTCGGGTGACTATAGCACATCAGCTCGAATTACGGGTGTGAAAAACATTAATTTCATGCTAATAGGCGATATCGATGCAACGAAACTTATCTAGCGGCGCTGTAGCGATCGAAACCTTGACGCACACCAAAATCGAGCATTCTCGTCTTTCGGGCGACTGTAGCACATCAGCTCTAAGTTCGAGTGCCAAAAACATTTATTCCATGCAGGTTCATAATATCTATTCGTTGAAACTTGTCTGGCAGCATTGTGGCGAACGCTAGTTCGACCCGTACCGAATTCGAGCATTCGAGGGTTTCGGGCGACTATAGCACATCTGCTCGATTAACCGGTATCGAAAACATTAATTCCATGCAAATGGACAATATCGATGCAACGAAACTTGTCTAGCGGCGTTGTAGCAAACGAAAACTCGACCCATATAGAAATCGAGCATTCACGTGTTTCGGGCGACTGCAGCACATCAGCTCTAACTACGAGTGCCAAAAACATTTATTTCATGCAAATACATAATATAAATGCGTTGAAACTTGTCTGGCAGCATTGTGGCGAACGCTAGTTCGACCCGAACCGAATTCGAGCAGTCGAGTGTTTCGGGTGACTATAGCACATCAGCTCGAATTACGGGTGTGAAAAACATTAATTCCATGCAAATAGACAATATCGATGCAACGAAACTTGTCTAGCGGCGTTGTAGCAAATGAAAACTTGACCCATGTCGAAATCGAGCATTCACGAGTTTCGGGCGACTACATCACGTCAGCTCGAAGTACGAGTGCCAAAAACATTTATTCCATGCAGGTACATAATATCTATTCGTTGAAACTTGTGTGGCAGCATTGTGGTGAACGCAAGTTCGACCCGTACCGAAATCGACCACTCGAGTGTTTCGGGCGACTATAGCACATCAGCTCGATTTACGGGTGTCAAAAATATTAATTCCATGCAAATAGACAATATCGATGCAACGAAACTTGTCTAGCGGCGTTGTAGCAAACGAAAACTTGACCCATATCGAAATCGAGCATTCACGTGTTTCGGGCGACTGCAGCACATCAGCTCTAAGTACGAGTGCCAAAAACATTTATTTCATGCAAATACATAATATAAATGCGTTGAAACTTGTCTGGCAGCATTGTGGCGAACGCTAGTTCGACCCGAACCGAATTCGAGCATTCGAGTGTTTCGGGTGACTATAGCACATCAGCTCGAATTACGGGTGTGAAAAACATTAATTCCATGCTAATAGGCGATATCGATGCAACGAAACTTATCTAGCGGCGCTGTAGCGATCGAAACCTTGACGCACACCAAAATCGAGCATTCTCGTCTTTCGGGCGACTGTAGCACATCAGCTCTAAGTTCGAGTGCCAAAAACATTTATTCCATGCAGGTTCATAATATTTATTCGTTGAAACTTGTGTGGCAGCATTGTGGCGAACGCAAGTTCGACCCGTACCGAAATCGACCACTCGAGTGTTTCGGGCGACTATAGCACATCAGCTCGAATTACGGGTGTGAAAAACATTAATTCCATGCTAATAGGCGATATCGATATAACGAAACTTATCTAGTGGCGTTGTAGCAAATGAAAACTTGACCCATGTCGAAATCGAGCATTCACGAGTTTCGGGCGACTACATCATATCAGCTCTAAGTACGAGTGCCAAAAACATTTATTCCATGCAGGTACATAATATCTATTCGTTGAAACGTGTCTGGCAGCATTGTGGCGAATGCAAGTTCGACCCGTACCGAAATCGGGCATTCGAGTGTTTCGGGCGACTATAGCACATCAGCTCTAACTACGAGTGCCAAAAACATTTATTTCATGCAAATACATAATATAAATGCGTTGAAACTTGTCTGGCAGCATTGTGGCGAACGCTAGTTCGACCCGAACCGAATTCGAGCAGTCGAGTGTTTCGGGTGACTATAGCACATCAGCTCGAATTACGGGTGTGAAAAACATTAATTCCATGCAAATAGACAATATCGATGCAACGAAACTTGTCTAGCGGCGTTGTAGCAAATGAAAACTTGACCCATGTCGAAATCGAGCATTCACGAGTTTCGGGCGACTACATCACGTCAGCTCGAAGTACGAGTGCCAAAAACATTTATTCCATGCAGGTACATAATATCTATTCGTTGAAACTTGTGTAGCAGCATTGTGGTGAACGCAAGTTCGACCCGTACCGAAATCGACCACTCGAGTGTTTCGGGCGACTATAGCACATCAGCTCGATTTACGGGTGTCAAAAATATTAATTCCATGCAAATAGACAATATCGATGCAACGAAACTTGTCTAGCGGCGTTGTAGCAAACGAAAACTTGACTCATATCGAAATCGAGCATTCACGTGTTTCGGGCGACTGCAGCACATCAGCTCTAAGTACGAGTGCCAAAAACATTTATTTCATGCAAATACATAAGATAAATGCGTTGAAACTTGTCTGGCAGCATTGTGGCGAACACTAGTTCGACCCGAACCGAATTCGAGCATTCGAGTGTTTCGGGTGACTATAGCACATCAGCTCGAATTACGGTTGTGAAAAACATTAATTCCATGCTAATAGGCGATATCGATGCAACGAAACTTATCTAGCGGCGCTGTAGCGATCGAAACCTTGACGCACACCAAAATCGAGCATTCCCGTCTTTCGGGCGACTGTAGCACATCAGCTCTAAGTTCGAGTACCAAAAACATTTATTCCATGCAGGTCCATAATGTCTATTCGTTGAAACTTGTCTGGCAGCATTGTGGCGAACGCTAGTTCGACCCGAACCGAATTCGAGCAGTCGATTGTTTCGGGTGACTATAGCACATCAGCTCGATTTCCGGGTGTCAAAAGCATTAATTCCATGCAAATAGACAATATCGATGCATCGAAACTTGTTTAGCGGCGTTGTAGCAAACGAAAACTTGACCCATATCGAAATCGAGCATTCACGTGTTTCGGGCGACTGCAGCACATCAGCACTAAGTACGAGTGCCAAAAACATTTATTTCATGCAAATACATAATATAAATGCGCTGAAACTTGTCTGGCAGCATTGTGGCGAACGCTAGTTCGACCCGAACCGAATTCAAGCATTCGAGTGTTTCGGGTGACTATAGCACATCAGCTCGAATTACGGGTGTGAAAAACATTAATTCCATGCTAATAGGCGATATCGATGCAACGAAACTTATCTAGCGGCGCTGTAGCGATCGAAACCTTGACGCACACCAAAATCGAGCATTCCCGTCTTTCGGGCGACTGTAGCACATCAGCTCTAAGTTCGAGTGCCAAAAACATTTATTCCATGCAGGTACATAATATCTAATCGTTGAAACTTGTGTGGCAGTATTGTGGCGAACGCAAGTTCGACCCGTACCGAAATCGACCACTCGAGTGTTTCGGGCGACTATAGCACATCAGCTCTATTTACGGACGTCAAAAACATTAATTCCATGCAAATAGACAATATCGATGCAACGAAACTTTTCTAGCGGCGTTGTAGCAAATGAAAACTTGACCCATGTCGAAATCGAGCATTCACGAGTTTCGGGCGACTACATCACATCAGCTCTAAGTACGAGTGCCAGAAACATTTATTCCATGCAGGTACATAATATCTATTCGTTGAAACTTGTCTGGCAGCAGTGTGGCGAATGCAAGTTCGACCCGTACCGAAATCGGTCATTCGAGTGTTTCGGGCGACTATAGCACATCAGCTCGATTTCCGGGTGTCAAAAGCATTAATTCCATGCAAATAGACAATATCGATGCATCGAAAATTGTTTAGCGGCGTTGTAGCAAACGAAAACTTGACCCATATCGAAATCGAGCATTCACGTGTTTCGGGCGACTGCAGCACATCAGCTCTAAGTACGAGTGCCAAAAACATTTATTTCATGCAAATACATAATATAAATGCGTTGAAACTTGTCTGGCAGCATTGTGGCGAACGCTAGTTCGACCCGAACCGAATTCGAGCATTCGAGTGTTTCGGGTGACTATAGCACATCAGCTCGAATTACGGGTGTGAAAAACATTAATTCCATGCTAATAGGCGATATCGATGCAACGAAACTTATCTAGCGGCGCTGTAGCGATCGAAACCTTGACGCACACCAAAATCGAGCATTCTCGTCTTTCGGGCGACTGTAGCACATCAGCTCTAAGTTCGAGTGCCAAAAACATTTATTCCATGCAGGTTCATAATATCTATTCGTTGAAACTTGTCTGGCAGCATTGTGGCGAACGCTAGTTCGACCCGTACCGAATTCGAGCATTCGAGTGTTTCGGGCGACTATAGCACATCTGCTCGATTAACCGGTATCGAAAACATAAATTCCATGCAAATGGACAATATCGATGCAACGAAACTTGTCTAGCGGCGTTGTAGCAAACGCAAACTCGACCCATATAGAAATCGAGCATTCACGTGTTTCGGGCGACTGCAGCACATCAGCTCTAACTACGAGTGCCACAAACATTTATTTCATGCAAATACATAATATAAATGCGTTGAAACTTGTCTGGCAGCATTGTGGCGAACGCTAGTTCGACCCGAACCGAATTCGAGCAGTCGAGTGTTTCGGGTGACTATAGCACATCAGCTCGAATTACGGGTGTGAAAAACATTAATTCCATGCAAATAGACAATATCGATGCAACGAAACTTGTCTAGCGGCGTTGTAGCAAATGAAAACTTGACCCATGTCGAAATCGAGCATTCACGAGTTTCGGGCGACTACATTACGTCAGCTCGAAGTACGAGTGCCAAAAACATTTATTCCATGCAGGTACATAATACCTATTCGTTGAAACTTGTGTGGCAGCATTGTGGTGAACGCAAGTTCGACCCGTACCGAAATCGACCACTCGAGTGTTTCGGGCGACTATAGCACATCAGCTCGATTTACGGGTGTCAAAAATATTAATTCCATGCAAATAGACAATATCGATGCAACGAAACTTGTCTAGCGGCGTTGTAGCAAACGAAAACTTGACCCATATCGAAATCGAGCATTCACGTGTTTCGGGCGACTGCAGCACATCAGCTCTAAGTACGAGTGCCAAAAACATTTATTTCATGCAAATACATAATAGAAATGCGTTGAAACTTGTCTGGCAGCATTGTGGCGAACGCTAGATCGACCCGAACCGAATTCGAGCATTCGAGTGTTTCGGGTGACTATAGCACATCAGCTCGAATTACGGGTGTGAAAAACATTAATTCCATGCTAATAGGCGATATCGATGCAACGAAACTTATCTAGCGGCGCTGTAGCGTTCGAAACCTTCAGGCACACCAAAATCGAGCATTCCCGTCTTTCGGGCGAATGGAGCACATCAGCTCTAAGTACGATTGCCAAAAACATTTATTCCATGCAGGTACATAATATCTAATCGTTGAAACTTGTGTGGCAGTATTGTGGCGAACGCAAGTTCGACCCGTACCGAAATCGACCACTCGAGTGTTTCGGGCGACTATAGCACATCAGCTCTATTTACGGACGTCAAAAACATTAATTCCATGAAAATAGACAATATCGATGCAACGAAACTTTTCTAGCGGCGTTGTAGCAAATGAAAACTTGACCCATGTCGAAATCGAGCATTCACGAGTTTCGGGCGACTACATCACATCAGCTCTAAGTACGAGTGCCAGAAACATTTATTCCATGCAGGTACATAATATCTATTCGTTGAAACTTGTCTGGCAGCATTGTGGCGAATGCAAGTTCGACCCGTACCGAAATCGGGCATTCGAGTGTTTCGGGCGACTATAGCACATCAGCTCGATTTACGGGTGTAAAAAACATTAATTCCCTGCAAATAGACAATATCGATGCATCGAAACTTGTTTAGCGGCGTTGTAGCAAACGAAAACTTGACCCATATCGAAATCGAGCATTCACGTGTTTCGGGCGACTGCAGCACATCAGCACTAAGCACGAGTGCCAAAAACATTTATTTCATGCAAATACATAATATAAATGCGTTGAAACTTGTCTGGCAGCATTGTGGCGAACGCTAGTTCGACCCGAACCGAATTCGAGCATTCGAGTGTTTCGGGTGACAATAGCACATCAGCTCGATTTACTGGTGTCAAAAATATTAATTCCATGCAAATAGACAATATCGATGCAACGAAACTTGTCTAGCGGCGTTGTAGCAAATGAAAACTTGACCCATGTCGAAATCGAGCATTCACGAGTTTCGGGCGACTACATCACATCAGCTTTAAGTACGAGTGCCAAGAACATTTATTCCATGCAGGTACATAATATCTATTCGTTGAAACTTGTCTGGCAGCAGTGTGGCGAATGCAAGTTCGACCCGTACCGAAATCGGTCATTCGAGTGTTTCGGGCGACTATAGCACATCAGCTTGATTTCCGGGTGTCAAAAGCATTAATTCCATGCAAATAGACAATATCGATGCATCGAAACTTGTTTAGCGGCGTTGTAGCAAACGAAAACTTGACCCATATCGAAATCGAGCATTCACGTGTTTCGGGCGACTGCAGCACATCAGCTCTAAGTACGAGTGCCAAAAACATTTATTTCATGCAAATACATAATATAAATGCATTGAAACTTGTCTGGCAGCATTGTGGCGAACGCTAGTTCGACCCGAACCGAATTCGAGCATTCGAGTGTTTCGGGTGACTATAGCACATCAGCTCGAATTACGGGTGTGAAAAACATTAATTCCATGCTAATAGGCGATATCGATGCAACGAAACTTATCTAGCGGCGCTGTAGCGTTCGAAACCTTCAGGCACACCAAAATCGAGCATTCCCGTCTTTCGGGCGAATGGAGCACATCAGCTCTAAGTACGAGTGCCAAAAACATTTATTCCATGCAGGTACATAATATCTATTCGTTGAAACTTGTGTGGCAGCATTGTGGCGAACGCAAGTTCGACCCGTACCGAAATCGACCACTCGAGTGTTTCGGGCGACTATAGCACATCAGCTCGATTTACGGGTGTCAAAAATATTAATTCCATGCAAATAGACAATATCGATGCAACGAAACTTGTCTAGCGGCGTTGTAGCAAATGAAAACCTGACCCATGTCGAAATCGAGCATTCACGAGTTTCGGGCGACTGCAGCACATCAGCTCTAAGTACGAGTGCCAAAAACATTTATTTCATGCAAATACATAATATAAATGCGTTGAAACTTGTCTGGCAGCATTGTGGCGAACGCTAGTTCGACCCGAACCGAATTCGAGCATTAGAGTGTTTCGGGTGACTATAGCACATCAGCTCGAATTACGGGCGTGAAAAACATTAATTCCATGTTAATAGGCGATATCGATGCAACGAAACTTATCTAGCGGCGCTGTAGCGATCGAAACCTTGACGCACACCAAAATCGAGCATTCTCGTCTTTCGGGCGACTGTAGCACATCAGCTCTAAGTTCGAGTGCCAAAAACATTTATTCCATGCAGGTTCATAATATCTATTCGTTGAAACTTGTGTGGCAGTATTGTGGCGAACGCAAGTTCGACCCGTACCGAAATCGACCACTCGAGTGTTTCGGGCTACTATAGCACATCAGCTCGAATTACGGGTGTGAAAAACATTAATTCCATGCTAATAGGCGATATCGATATAACGAAACTTATCTAGCGGCGTTGTAGCAAATGAAAACTTGACCCATGTCGAAATCGAGCATTCACGAGTTTCGGGCGACTACATCACATCAGTTCTACGTACGAGTGCCAAAAACATTTATTCCATGCAGGTACATAATATCTATTCGTTGAAACTTGTCTGGCAGCATTGTGGCGAATGCAAGTTCGACCAGTACCGAAATCGGGCATTCGAGTGTTTCGGGCGACTATAGCACATCAGCTCGAATTACGGTTGTGAAAAACATTAATTCCATGCTAATAGGCGATATCGATGCAACGAAACTTATCTAGCGGCGCTGTAGCGATCGAAACCTTGACGCACACCAAAATCGAGCATTCCCGTCTTTCGGGCGACTGTAGCACATCAGCTCTAAGTTCGAGTACCAAAAACATTTATTCCATGCAGGTCCATAATGTCTATTCGTTGAAACTTGTCTGGCAGCATTGTGGCGAACGCTAGTTCGACCCGAACCGAATTCGAGCAGTCGATTGATTCGGGTGACTATAGCACATCAGCTCGATTTCCGGGTGTCAAAAGCATTAATTCCATGCAAATAGACAATATCGATGCATCGAAACTTGTTTAGCGGCGTTGTAGCAAACGAAAACTTGACCCATATCGAAATCGAGCATTCACGTGTTTCGGGCGACTGCAGCACATCAGCACTAAGTACGAGTGCCAAAAACATTTATTTCATGCAAATACATAATATAAATGCGCTGAAACTTGTCTGGCAGCATTGTGGCGAACGCTAGTTCGACCCGAACCGAATTCAAGCATTCGAGTGTTTCGGGTGACTATAGCACATCAGCTCGAATTACGGGTGTGAAAAACATTAGTTCCATGCTAATAGGCGATATCGATGCAACGAAACTTATCTAGCGGCGCTGTAGCGTTCGAAACCTTCAGGCACACCAAAATCGAGCATTCCCGTCTTTCGGGCGAATGGAGCACATCAGCTCTAAGTACGAGTGCCAAAAACATTTATTCCATGCAGGTACATAATATCTATTCGTTGAAACTTGTGTGGCAGCATTGTGGCGAACGCAAGTTCGACCCGTACCGAAATCGACCACTCGAGTGTTTCGGGCGACTATAGCACATCAGCTCGATTTACGGGTGTCAAAAATATTAATTCCATGCAAATAGACAATATCGATGCAACGAAACTTGTCTAGCGGCGTTGTAGCAAATGAAAACTTGACCCATGTCGAAATCGAGCATTCACGAGTTTCGGGCGACTACATCACATCAGCTCTAAGTACGAGTGCCAAGAACATTTATTCCATGCAGGTACATAATATCTATTCGTTGAAACTTGTCTGGCAGCAGTGTGGCGAATGCAAGTTCGACCCGTACCGAAATCGGTCATTAGAGTGTTTCGGGCGACTATAGCACATCAGCTCGATTTCCGGGTGTCTAAAGCATTAATTCCATGCAAATAGACAATATCGATGCATCGAAACTTGTTTAGCGGCGTTGTAGCAAACGAAAACTTGACCCATATCGAAATCGAGCATTCACGTGTTTCGGGCGACTGCAGCACATCAGCTCTAAGTACGAGTGCCAAAAACATTTATTTCATGCAAATACATAATATAAATGCGTTGAAACTTGTCTGGCAGCATTGTGGCGAACGCTAGTTCGACCCGAACCGAATTCGAGCATTCGAGTGTTTCGGGTGACTATAGCACATCAGCTCGAATTACGGGTGTGAAAAACATTAATTCCATCCTAATAGGCGATATCGATGCAACGAAACTTATCTAGCGGCGCTGTAGCGTTCGAAACCTTCAGGCACACCAAAATCGAGCATTCCCGTCTTTCGGGCGAATGGAGCACATCAGCTCTAAGTACGAGTGCCAAAAACATTTATTCCATGCAGGTACATAATATCTAATCGTTGAAACTTGTGTGGCAGTATTGTGGCGAACGCAAGTTCGACCCGTACCGAAATCGACCACTCGAGTGTTTCGGGCGACTATAGCACATCAGCTCTATTTACGGACGTCAAAAACATTAATTCCATGTAAATAGACAATATCGATGCAACGAAACTTTTCTAGCGGCGTTGTAGCAAATGAAAACTTGACCCATGTCGAAATCGAGCATTCACGAGTTTCGGGCGACTACATCACATCAGCTCTAAGTACGAGTGCCAGAAACATTTATTCCATGCAGGTACATAATATCTATTCGTTGAAACTTGTCTGGCAGCATTGTGGCGAATGCAAGTTCGACCCGTACCGAAATCGGGCATTCGAGTGTTTCGGGCGACTATAGCACATCAGCTCGATTTACGGGTGTAAAAAACATTAATTCCCTGCAAATAGACAATATCGATGCATCGAAACTTGTTTAGCGGCGTTGTAGCAAACGAAAACTTGACCCATATCGAAATCGAGCATTCACGTGTTTCGGGCGACTGCAGCACATCAGCACTAAGTACGAGTGCCAAAAACATTTATTTCATGCAAATACATAATATAAATGCGTTGAAACTTGTCTGGCAGCATTGTGGCGAACGCTAGTTCGACCCGAACCGAATTCGAGCATTCGAGTGTTTCGGGTGACAATAGCACATCAGCTCGAATTACGGGTGTGAAAAACATTAATTCCATGCTAATAGGCGATATCGATGCAACGAAATTTATCTAGCGACGCTGTAGCGTTCGAAACCTTCAGGCACACCAAAATCGAGCATTCCCGTCTTTCGGGCGAATGGAGCACATCAGCTCTAAGTACGAGTGCCAAAAACATTTATTCCATGCAGGTACATAATATCTATTCGTTGAAACTTGTGTGGCAGCATTGTGGTGAACGCAAGTTCGACCCGTACCGAAATCGACCACTCGAGTGTTTCGGGCGACTATAGCACATCAGCTCGATTTACGGGTGTCAAAAATATTAATTCCATGCAAATAGACAATATCGATGCAACGAAACTTGTCTAGCGGCGTTGTAGCACATGAAAACTTGACCCATGTCGAAATCGAGCATTCACGAGTTTCGGGCGACTACATCACATCAGCTCTAAGTACGAGTGCCAAGAACATTTATTCCATGCAGGTACATAATATCTATTCGTTGAAACTTGTCTGGCAGCAGTGTGGCGAATGCAAGTTCGACCCGTACCGAAATCGGTCATTCGAGTGTTTCGGGCGACTATAGCACATCAGCTCGATTTCCGGGTGTCAAAAGCATTAATTCCATGCAAATAGACAATATCGATGCATCGAAACTTGTTTAGCGGCGTTGTAGCAAACGAAAACTTGACCCATATCGAAGTCGAGCATTCACGTGTTTCGGGCGACTGCAGCACATCAGCTCTAAGTACGAGTGCCAAAAACATTTATTTCATGCAAATACATAATATAAATGCATTGAAACTTGTCTGGCAGCATTGTGGCCAACGCTAGTTCGACCCGAACCGAATTCGAGCATTCGAGTGTTTCGGGTGACTATAGCACATCAGCTCGAATTACGGGTGTGAAAAACATTAATTCCATGCTAATAGGCGATATCGATGCAACGAAACTTATCTAGCGGCGCTGTAGCGATCGAAACCTTGACGCACACCAAAATCGAGCATTCTCGTCTTTCGGGCGACTGTAGCACATCAGCTCTAAGTTCGAGAGCCAAAAACATTTATTCCATGCAGGTTCATAATATTTATTCGTTGAAACTTGCGTGGCAACATTGTGGCGAACGCAAGTTCGACCCGTACCGAAATCGGGCATTCGAGTGTTTCGGGCGACTATAGCACATCAGCTCGATTTACGGTTGTAAAAAACATTAATTCCATGCAAATAGACAATATCGATGCAACGAAACTTGTCTAGCGGCGTTGTAGCAAACGAAAACTTGACCCATATCGAAATCGAGCATTCACGAGTTTCGGGCGACTGCATCACATCAGCTCTAAGTACGAGTGCCAAAAACATTTATTCCATGCAGGTACATAATATCTATTCGTTGAACCTTGTCTGGCAGCATTGTGGCGAACGCTAGTTCGACCCGTACCGAATTCGAGCATTCAAGTGTTTCGGGTGACTATAGCACATCAGCTCGAACTACGGGTGTCAAAAAGATTAATTCCATGCTAATAGGCGATATCGATGCAACGAAACTTATCTAGCATCGCTGTAGCGATCGAAACCTTGACGCACACCAAAATCGAGCATTCCCGTCTTTCGGGCGACTGTAGCACATCAGCTCTAAGTTCGAGTACCAAAAACATTTATTCCATGCAGGTCCATCATGTCTATTCGTTGAAACTTGTCTGGCAGCATTGTGGCGAACGCTAGTTCGACCCGTACCGAATTCGAGCATTCGAATGTTTCGGGCGACTATAGCACATCAGCTCGATTTACGGGAGTCGAAAACATTAATTCCATGCAAATGGACAATATCGATGCAACGAAACTTGTCTAGCGGCGTTGCAGCAAACGAAAACTTGATCCATATCGAAATCGAGCATTCACGAGTTTCGGGCGAATACATCACATCAGATCTAAGTACGAGTGCCAAAAACATTTATTCCATGCAGGTACACAATGTCTATACGTTGAAACTTGTCTGGCAGCATTGTGGCGAACGCAAGTTCGACCCGTACCGAAATCGACCACTCGAGTGTTTCGGGCGACTATAGCACATCAGCTCGATTTACGGGTGTCAAAAATATTAATTCCATGCAAATAGACAATATCGATGCAACGAAACTTGTCTAGCGGCGTTGTAGCAAATGAAAACTTGACCCATGTCGAAATCGAGCATTCACGGGTTTCGGGCGACTACATCACATCAGCTCTAAGTACGAGTGCCAAGAACATTTATTCCATGCAGGTACATAATATCTATTCGTTGAAACTTGTCTGGCAGCAGTGTGGCGAATGCAAGTTCGACCCGTACCGAAATCGGTCATTCGAGAGTTTCGGGCGACTATAGCACATCAGCTCGATTTCCGGGTGTCAAAAGCATTAATTCCATGCAAATAGACAATATCGATGCATCGAAACTTGTTTAGCGGCGTTGTAGCAAACGAAAACTTGACCCATATCGAAATCGAGCATTCACGTGTTTCGGGCGACTGCAGCACATCAGCTCTAAGTACGAGTGCCAAAAACATTTATTTCATGCAAATACATAATATAAATGCGTTGAAACTTGTCTGGCAGCATTGTGGCGAACGCTAGTTCGACCCGAACCGAATTCGAGCATTCGAGTGTTTCGGGTGACTATAGCACATCAGCTCGAATTACGGGTGTGAAAAACATTAATTCCATGCTAATAGGCGATATCGATGCAACGAAACTTATCTAGCGGCGCTGTAGCGATCTAAACCTTGACGCACACCAAAATCGAGCATTCTCGTCTTTCGGGCGACTGTAGCACATCAGCTCTAAGTTCGAGTGCCAAAAACATTTATTCCATGCAGGTTCATAATATCTATTCGCTGAAACTTGTCTGGCAGCATTGTGGCGTACGCTAGTTCGACCCGTACCGAATTCGAGCATTCGAGGGTTTCGGGCGACTATAGCACATCTGCTCGATTAACCGGTATCGAAAACATTAATTCCATGCAAATGGACAATATCGATGCAACGAAACTTGTCTAGCGGCGTTGTAGCAAACGAAAACTCGACCCATATAGAAATCGAGCATTCACGTGTTTCGGGCGACTGCAGCACATCAGCTCTAACTACGAGTGCCAAAAACATTTATTTCATGCAAATACATATTATAAATGCGTTGAAACTTGTCTGGCAGCATTGTGGCGAACGCTAGTTCGACCCGAACCGAATTCGAGCAGTCGAGTGTTTCGGGTGACTATAGCACATCAGCTCGAATTACGGGTGTGAAAAACATTAATTCCATGCAAATAGACAATATCGATGCAACGAAACTTGTCTAGCGGCGTTGTAGCAAATGAAAACTTAACCCATGTCGAAATCGAGCATTCACGAGTTTCGGGCGACTACATCACGTCAGCTCGAAGTACGAGTGCCAAAAACATTTATTCCATGCAGGTACATAATATCTATTCGTTGAAACTTGTGTGGCAGCATTGTGGTGAACGCAAGTTCGACCCGTACCGAAATCGACCACTCGAGTGTTTCGGGCGACTATAGCACATCAGCTCGATTTACGGGTGTCAAAAATATTAATTCCATGCAAATAGACAATATCGATGCAACGAAACTTGTCTAGCGGCGTTGTAGCAAACGAAAACTTGACCCATATCGAAATCGAGCATTCACGTGTTTCGGGCGACTGCAGCACATCAGCTCTAAGTACGAGTGCCAAAAACATTTATTTCATGCAAATACATAATATAAATGCGTTGAAACTTGTCTGGCAGCATTGTGGCGAACGCTAGTTCGACCCGAACCGAATTCGAGCATTCGAGTGTTTCGGGTGACTATAGCACATCAGCTCGAATTACGGGTGTGAAAAACATTAATTCCATGCTAATAGGCGATATCGATGCAACGAAACTTATCTAGCGGCGCTGTAGCGTTCGAAACCTTCAGGCACACCAAAATCGAGCATTCCCGTCTTTCGGGCGAATGGAGCACATCAGCTCTAAGTACGAGTGCCAAAAACATTTATTCCATGCAGGTACATAATATATATTCGTTGAAACTTGTGTGGCAGCATTGTGGCGAACGCAAGTTCGACCCGTACCGAAATCGACCACTCGAGTGTTTCGGGCGACTATAGCACATCAGCTCGATTTACGGGTGTCAAAAATATTAATTCCATGCAAATAGACAATATCGATGCAACGAAACTTGTCTAGCGGCGTTGTAGCAAATGAAAACTTGACCCATGTCGAAATCGAGCATTCACGAGTTTCGGGCGACTACATCACATCAGCTCTAAGTACGAGTGCCAAGAACATTTATTCCATGCAGGTACATTATATATATTCGTTGAAACTTGTCTGGCAGCAGTGTGGCGAATGCAAGTTCGACCCGTACCGAAATCGGTCATTAGAGTGTTTCGGGCGACTATAGCACATCAGCTCGATTTCCGGGTGTCTAAAGCATTAATTCCATGCAAATAGACAATATCGATGCATCGAAACTTGTTTAGCGGCGTTGTAGCAAACGAAAACTTGACCCATATCGAAATCGAGCATTCACGTGTTTCGGGCGACTGCAGCACATCAGCTCTAAGTACGAGTGCCAAAAACATTTATTTCATGCAAATACATAATATAAATGCGTTGAAACTTGTCTGGCAGCATTGTGGCGAACGCTAGTTCGACCCGAACCGAATTCGAGCATTCGAGTGTTTCGGGTGACTATAGCACATCAGCTCGAATTACGGATGTGAAAAACATTAATTCCATGCTAATAGGCGATATCGATGCAACGAAACTTATCTAGCGGCGCTGTAGCGTTCGAAACCTTCAGGCACACCAAAATCGAGCATTCCCGTCTTTCGGGCGAATGGAGCACATCAGCTCTAAGTACGAGTGCCAGAAACATTTATTCCATGCAGGTACATAATATCTATTCGTTGAAACTTGTGTGGCAGCATTGTGGTGAACGCAAGTTCGACCCGTACCGAAATCGACCACTCGAGTGTTTCGGGCGACTATAGCACATCAGTTCGATTTACGGGTGTCAAAAATATTAATTCCATGCAAATAGACAATATCGATGCAACGAAACTTGTCTAGCGGCGTTGTAGCAAACGAAAACTTGACCCATATCGAAATCGAGCATTCACGTGTTTCGGGCGACTGCAGCACATCAGCTCTAAGTACGAGTGCCAAAAACATTTATTTCATGCAAATACATAATATAAATGCGTTGAAACTTGTCTGGCAGCATTGTGGCGAACGCTAGTTCGACCCGAACCGAATTCGAGCATTCGAGTGTTTCGGGTGACTATAGCACATCAGCTCGAATTACGGGTGTGAAAAACATTAATTCCATGCTAATAGGCGATATCGATGCAACGAAACTTATCTAGCGGCGCTGTAGCGATCGAAACCTTGACGCACACCAAAATCGAGCATTCTCGTCTTTCGGGCGACTGTAGCACATCAGCTCTAAGTTCGAGTGCCAAAAACATTTATTCCATGCAGGTTCATAATATTTATTCGTTGAAACTTGTGTGGCAGCATTGTGGCGAACGCAAGTTCGACCCGTACCGAAATCGACCACTCGAGTGTTTCGGGCGACTATAGCACATCAGCTCGAATTACGGGTGTGAAAAACATTAATTCCATGCTAATAGGCGATATCGATATAACGAAACTTATCTAGTGGCGTTGTAGCAAATGAAAACTTGACCCATGTCGAAATCGAGCATTCACGAGTTTCGGGCGACTACATCACATCAGCTCTAAGTACGAGTGCCAAAAACATTTATTCCATGCAGGTACATAATATCTATTCGTTGAAACGTGTCTGGCAGCATTGTGGCGAATGCAAGTTCGACCCGTACCGAAATCGGGCATTCGAGTGTTTCGGGCGACTATAGCACATCAGCTCTAACTACGAGTGCCAAAAACATTTATTTCATGCAAATACATAATATAAATGCGTTGAAACTTGTCTGGCAGCATTGTGGCGAACGCTAGTTCGACCCGAACCGAATTCGAGCAGTCGAGTGTTTCGGGTGACTATAGCACATCAGCTCGAATTACGGGTGTGAAAAACATTAATTCCATGCAAATAGACAATATCGATGCAACGAAACTTGTCTAGCGGCGTTGTAGCAAATGAAAACTTGACCCATGTCGAAATCGAGCATTCACGAGTTTCGGGCGACTACATCACGTCAGCTCGAAGTACGAGTGCCAAAAACATTTATTCCATGCAGGTACATAATATCTATTCGTTGAAACTTGTGTGGCAGCATTGTGGTGAACGCAAGTTCGACCCGTACCGAAATCGACCACTCGAGTGTTTCGGGCGACTATAGCACATCAGCTCGATTTACGGGTGTCAAAAATATTAATTCCATGCAAATAGACAATATCGATGCAACGAAACTTGTCTAGCGGCGTTGTAGCAAACGAAAACTTGACCCATATCGAAATCGAGCATTCACGTGTTTCGGGCGACTGCAGCACATCAGCTCTAAGTACGAGTGCCAAAAACATTTATTTCATGCAAATACATAATATAAATGCGTTGAAACTTGTCTGGCAGCATTGTGGCGAACGCTAGTTCGACCCGAACCGAATTCGAGCATTCGAGTGTTTCGGGTGACTATAGCACATCAGCTCGAATTACGGGTGTGAAAAACATTAATTCCATGCTAATAGGCGATATCGATGCAACGAAACTTATCTAGCGGCGCTGTAGCGATCGAAACCTTGACGCACACCAAAATCGAGCATTCTCGTCTTTCGGGCGACTGTAGCACATCAGCTCTAAGTTCGAGAGCCAAAAACATTTATTCCATGCAGGTTCATAATATTTATTCGTTGAAACTTGCGTGGCAACATTGTGGCGAACGCAAGTTCGACCCGTACCGAAATCGGGCATTCGAGTGTTTCGGGCGACTATAGCACATCAGCTCGATTTACGGTTGTAAAAAACATTAATTCCATGCAAATAGACAATATCGATGCAACGAAACTTGTCTAGCGGCGTTGTAGCAAACGAAAACTTGACCCATATCGAAATCGAGCATTCACGAGTTTCGGGCGACTGCATCACATCAGCTCTAAGTACGAGTGCCAAAAACATTTATTCCATGCAGGTACATAATATCTATTCGTTGAACCTTGTCTGGCAGCATTGTGGCGAACGCTAGTTCGACCCGTACCGAATTCGAGCATTCAAGTGTTTCGGGTGACTATAGCACATCAGCTCGAACTACGGGTGTCAAAAAGATTAATTCCATGCTAATAGGCGATATCGATGCAACGAAACTTATCTAGCATCGCTGTAGCGATCGAAACCTTGACGCACACCAAAATCGAGCATTCCCGTCTTTCGGGCGACTGTAGCACATCAGCTCTAAGTTCGAGTACCAAAAACATTTATTCCATGCAGGTCCATCATGTCTATTCGTTGAAACTTGTCTGGCAGCATTGTGGCGAACGCTAGTTCGACCCGTACCGAATTCGAGCATTCGAATGTTTCGGGCGACTATAGCACATCAGCTCGATTTACGGGAGTCGAAAACATTAATTCCATGCAAATGGACAATATCGATGCAACGAAACTTGTCTAGCGGCGTTGCAGCAAACGAAAACTTGATCCATATCGAAATCGAGCATTCACGAGTTTCGGGCGAATACATCACATCAGATCTAAGTACGAGTGCCAAAAACATTTATTCCATGCAGGTACACAATGTCTATACGTTGAAACTTGTCTGGCAGCATTGTGGCGAACGCAAGTTCGACCCGTACCGAAATCGACCACTCGAGTGTTTCGGGCGACTATAGCACATCAGCTCGATTTACGGGTGTCAAAAATATTAATTCCATGCAAATAGACAATATCGATGCAACGAAACTTGTCTAGCGGCGTTGTAGCAAATGAAAACTTGACCCATGTCGAAATCGAGCATTCACGGGTTTCGGGCGACTACATCACATCAGCTCTAAGTACGAGTGCCAAGAACATTTATTCCATGCAGGTACATAATATCTATTCGTTGAAACTTGTCTGGCAGCAGTGTGGCGAATGCAAGTTCGACCCGTACCGAAATCGGTCATTCGAGAGTTTCGGGCGACTATAGCACATCAGCTCGATTTCCGGGTGTCAAAAGCATTAATTCCATGCAAATAGACAATATCGATGCATCGAAACTTGTTTAGCGGCGTTGTAGCAAACGAAAACTTGACCCATATCGAAATCGAGCATTCACGTGTTTCGGGCGACTGCAGCACATCAGCTCTAAGTACGAGTGCCAAAAACATTTATTTCATGCAAATACATAATATAAATGCGTTGAAACTTGTCTGGCAGCATTGTGGCGAACGCTAGTTCGACCCGAACCGAATTCGAGCATTCGAGTGTTTCGGGTGACTATAGCACATCAGCTCGAATTACGGGTGTGAAAAACATTAATTCCATGCTAATAGGCGATATCGATGCAACGAAACTTATCTAGCGGCGCTGTAGCGATCTAAACCTTGACGCACACCAAAATCGAGCATTCTCGTCTTTCGGGCGACTGTAGCACATCAGCTCTAAGTTCGAGTGCCAAAAACATTTATTCCATGCAGGTTCATAATATCTATTCGCTGAAACTTGTCTGGCAGCATTGTGGCGTACGCTAGTTCGACCCGTACCGAATTCGAGCATTCGAGGGTTTCGGGCGACTATAGCACATCTGCTCGATTAACCGGTATCGAAAACATTAATTCCATGCAAATGGACAATATCGATGCAACGAAACTTGTCTAGCGGCGTTGTAGCAAACGAAAACTCGACCCATATAGAAATCGAGCATTCACGTGTTTCGGGCGACTGCAGCACATCAGCTCTAACTACGAGTGCCAAAAACATTTATTTCATGCAAATACATATTATAAATGCGTTGAAACTTGTCTGGCAGCATTGTGGCGAACGCTAGTTCGACCCGAACCGAATTCGAGCAGTCGAGTGTTTCGGGTGACTATAGCACATCAGCTCGAATTACGGGTGTGAAAAACATTAATTCCATGCAAATAGACAATATCGATGCAACGAAACTTGTCTAGCGGCGTTGTAGCAAATGAAAACTTAACCCATGTCGAAATCGAGCATTCACGAGTTTCGGGCGACTACATCACGTCAGCTCGAAGTACGAGTGCCAAAAACATTTATTCCATGCAGGTACATAATATCTATTCGTTGAAACTTGTGTGGCAGCATTGTGGTGAACGCAAGTTCGACCCGTACCGAAATCGACCACTCGAGTGTTTCGGGCGACTATAGCACATCAGCTCGATTTACGGGTGTCAAAAATATTAATTCCATGCAAATAGACAATATCGATGCAACGAAACTTGTCTAGCGGCGTTGTAGCAAACGAAAACTTGACCCATATCGAAATCGAGCATTCACGTGTTTCGGGCGACTGCAGCACATCAGCTCTAAGTACGAGTGCCAAAAACATTTATTTCATGCAAATACATAATATAAATGCGTTGAAACTTGTCTGGCAGCATTGTGGCGAACGCTAGTTCGACCCGAACCGAATTCGAGCATTCGAGTGTTTCGGGTGACTATAGCACATCAGCTCGAATTACGGGTGTGAAAAACATTAATTCCATGCTAATAGGCGATATCGATGCAACGAAACTTATCTAGCGGCGCTGTAGCGTTCGAAACCTTCAGGCACACCAAAATCGAGCATTCCCGTCTTTCGGGCGAATGGAGCACATCAGCTCTAAGTACGAGTGCCAAAAACATTTATTCCATGCAGGTACATAATATATATTCGTTGAAACTTGTGTGGCAGCATTGTGGCGAACGCAAGTTCGACCCGTACCGAAATCGACCACTCGAGTGTTTCGGGCGACTATAGCACATCAGCTCGATTTACGGGTGTCAAAAATATTAATTCCATGCAAATAGACAATATCGATGCAACGAAACTTGTCTAGCGGCGTTGTAGCAAATGAAAACTTGACCCATGTCGAAATCGAGCATTCACGAGTTTCGGGCGACTACATCACATCAGCTCTAAGTACGAGTGCCAAGAACATTTATTCCATGCAGGTACATTATATATATTCGTTGAAACTTGTCTGGCAGCAGTGTGGCGAATGCAAGTTCGACCCGTACCGAAATCGGTCATTAGAGTGTTTCGGGCGACTATAGCACATCAGCTCGATTTCCGGGTGTCTAAAGCATTAATTCCATGCAAATAGACAATATCGATGCATCGAAACTTGTTTAGCGGCGTTGTAGCAAACGAAAACTTGACCCATATCGAAATCGAGCATTCACGTGTTTCGGGCGACTGCAGCACATCAGCTCTAAGTACGAGTGCCAAAAACATTTATTTCATGCAAATACATAATATAAATGCGTTGAAACTTGTCTGGCAGCATTGTGGCGAACGCTAGTTCGACCCGAACCGAATTCGAGCATTCGAGTGTTTCGGGTGACTATAGCACATCAGCTCGAATTACGGATGTGAAAAACATTAATTCCATGCTAATAGGCGATATCGATGCAACGAAACTTATCTAGCGGCGCTGTAGCGTTCGAAACCTTCAGGCACACCAAAATCGAGCATTCCCGTCTTTCGGGCGAATGGAGCACATCAGCTCTAAGTACGAGTGCCAGAAACATTTATTCCATGCAGGTACATAATATCTATTCGTTGAAACTTGTGTGGCAGCATTGTGGTGAACGCAAGTTCGACCCGTACCGAAATCGACCACTCGAGTGTTTCGGGCGACTATAGCACATCAGTTCGATTTACGGGTGTCAAAAATATTAATTCCATGCAAATAGACAATATCGATGCAACGAAACTTGTCTAGCGGCGTTGTAGCAAACGAAAACTTGACCCATATCGAAATCGAGCATTCACGTGTTTCGGGCGACTGCAGCACATCAGCTCTAAGTACGAGTGCCAAAAACATTTATTTCATGCAAATACATAATATAAATGCGTTGAAACTTGTCTGGCAGCATTGTGGCGAACGCTAGTTCGACCCGAACCGAATTCGAGCATTCGAGTGTTTCGGGTGACTATAGCACATCAGCTCGAATTACGGGTGTGAAAAACATTAATTCCATGCTAATAGGCGATATCGATGCAACGAAACTTATCTAGCGGCGCTGTAGCGATCGAAACCTTGACGCACACCAAAATCGAGCATTCTCGTCTTTCGGGCGACTGTAGCACATCAGCTCTAAGTTCGAGTGCCAAAAACATTTATTCCATGCAGGTTCATAATATTTATTCGTTGAAACTTGTGTGGCAGCATTGTGGCGAACGCAAGTTCGACCCGTACCGAAATCGACCACTCGAGTGTTTCGGGCGACTATAGCACATCAGCTCGAATTACGGGTGTGAAAAACATTAATTCCATGCTAATAGGCGATATCGATATAACGAAACTTATCTAGTGGCGTTGTAGCAAATGAAAACTTGACCCATGTCGAAATCGAGCATTCACGAGTTTCGGGCGACTACATCACATCAGCTCTAAGTACGAGTGCCAAAAACATTTATTCCATGCAGGTACATAATATCTATTCGTTGAAACGTGTCTGGCAGCATTGTGGCGAATGCAAGTTCGACCCGTACCGAAATCGGGCATTCGAGTGTTTCGGGCGACTATAGCACATCAGCTCTAACTACGAGTGCCAAAAACATTTATTTCATGCAAATACATAATATAAATGCGTTGAAACTTGTCTGGCAGCATTGTGGCGAACGCTAGTTCGACCCGAACCGAATTCGAGCAGTCGAGTGTTTCGGGTGACTATAGCACATCAGCTCGAATTACGGGTGTGAAAAACATTAATTCCATGCAAATAGACAATATCGATGCAACGAAACTTGTCTAGCGGCGTTGTAGCAAATGAAAACTTGACCCATGTCGAAATCGAGCATTCACGAGTTTCGGGCGACTACATCACGTCAGCTCGAAGTACGAGTGCCAAAAACATTTATTCCATGCAGGTACATAATATCTATTCGTTGAAACTTGTGTGGCAGCATTGTGGTGAACGCAAGTTCGACCCGTACCGAAATCGACCACTCGAGTGTTTCGGGCGACTATAGCACATCAGCTCGATTTACGGGTGTCAAAAATATTAATTCCATGCAAATAGACAATATCGATGCAACGAAACTTGTCTAGCGGCGTTGTAGCAAACGAAAACTTGACCCATATCGAAATCGAGCATTCACGTGTTTCGGGCGACTGCAGCACATCAGCTCTAAGTACGAGTGCCAAAAACATTTATTTCATGCAAATACATAATATAAATGCGTTGAAACTTGTCTGGCAGCATTGTGGCGAACGCTAGTTCGACCCGAACCGAATTCGAGCATTCGAGTGTTTCGGGTGACTATAGCACATCAGCTCGAATTACGGGTGTGAAAAACATTAATTCCATGCTAATAGGCGATATCGATGCAACGAAACTTATCTAGCGGCGCTGTAGCGATCGAAACCTTGACGCACACCAAAATCGAGCATTCTCGTCTTTCGGGCGACTGTAGCACATCAGCTCTAAGTTCGAGTGCCAAAAACATTTATTCCATGCAGGTTCATAATATTTATTCGTTGAAACTTGTGTGGCAGCATTGTGGCGAACGCAAGTTCGACCCGTACCGAAATCGACCACTCGAGTGTTTCGGGCGACTATAGCACATCAGCTCGAATTACGGGTGTGAAAAACATTAATTCCATGCTAATAGGCGATATCGATATAACGAAACTTATCTAGTGGCGTTGTAGCAAATGAAAACTTGACCCATGTCGAAATCGAGCATTCACGAGTTTCGGGCGACTACATCACATCAGCTCTAAGTACGAGTGCCAAAAACATTTATTCCATGCAGGTACATAATATCTATTCGTTGAAACGTGTCTGGCAGCATTGTGGCGAATGCAAGTTCGACCCGTACCGAAATCGGGCATTCGAGTGTTTCGGGCGACTATAGCACATCAGCTCTAACTACGAGTGCCAAAAACATTTATTTCATGCAAATACATAATATAAATGCGTTGAAACTTGTCTGGCAGCATTGTGGCGAACGCTAGTTCGACCCGAACCGAATTCGAGCAGTCGAGTGTTTCGGGTGACTATAGCACATCAGCTCGAATTACGGGTGTGAAAAACATTAATTCCATGCAAATAGACAATATCGATGCAACGAAACTTGTCTAGCGGCGTTGTAGCAAATGAAAACTTGACCCATGTCGAAATCGAGCATTCACGAGTTTCGGGCGACTACATCACGTCAGCTCGAAGTACGAGTGCCAAAAACATTTATTCCATGCAGGTACATAATATCTATTCGTTGAAACTTGTGTGGCAGCATTGTGGTGAACGCAAGTTCGACCCGTACCGAAATCGACCACTCGAGTGTTTCGGGCGACTATAGCACATCAGCTCGATTTACGGGTGTCAAAAATATTAATTCCATGCAAATAGACAATATCGATGCAACGAAACTTGTCTAGCGGCGTTGTAGCAAACGAAAACTTGACTCATATCGAAATCGAGCATTCACGTGTTTCGGGCGACTGCAGCACATCAGCTCTAAGTACGAGTGCCAAAAACATTTATTTCATGCAAATACATAAGATAAATGCATTGAAACTTGTCTGGCAGCATTGTGGCGAACACTAGTTCGACCCGAACCGAATTCGAGCATTCGAGTGTTTCGGGTGACTATAGCACATCAGCTCGAATTACGGTTGTGAAAAACATTAATTCCATGCTAATAGGCGATATCGATGCAACGAAACTTATCTAGCGGCGCTGTAGCGATCGAAACCTTGACGCACACCAAAATCGAGCATTCCCGTCTTTCGGGCGACTGTAGCACATCAGCTCTAAGTTCGAGTACCAAAAACATTTATTCCATGCAGGTCCATAATGTCTATTCGTTGAAACTTGTCTGGCAGCATTGTGGCGAACGCTAGTTCGACCCGAACCGAATTCGAGCAGTCGATTGTTTCGGGTGACTATAGCACATCAGCTCGATTTCCGGGTGTCAAAAGCATTAATTCCATGCAAATAGACAATATCGATGCATCGAAACTTGTTTAGCGGCGTTGTAGCAAACGAAAACTTGACCCATATCGAAATCGAGCATTCACGTGTTTCGGGCGACTGCAGCACATCAGCACTAAGTACGAGTGCCAAAAACATTTATTTCATGCAAATACATAATATAAATGCGCTGAAACTTGTCTGGCAGCATTGTGGCGAACGCTAGTTCGACCCGAACCGAATTCAAGCATTCGAGTGTTTCGGGTGACTATAGCACATCAGCTCGAATTACGGGTGTGAAAAACATTAATTCCATGCTAATAGGCGATATCGATGCAACGAAACTTATCTAGCGGCGCTGTAGCGATCGAAACCTTGACGCACACCAAAATCGAGCATTCCCGTCTTTCGGGCGACTGTAGCACATCAGCTCTAAGTTCGAGTGCCAAAAACATTTATTCCATGCAGGTTCATAATATCTATTCGTTGAAACTTGTCTGGCAGCATTGTGGCGAACGCTAGTTCGACCCGTACCGAATTCGAGCATTCGAGTGTTTCGGGCGACTATAGCACATCTGCTCGATTAACCGGTATCGAAAACATTAATTCCATGCAAATGGACAATATCGATGCAACGAAACTTGTCTAGCGGCGTTGTAGCAAACGAAAACTTGACCCATATAGATATCGAGCATTCACGTGTTTCGGGCGACTGCAGCACATCAGCTCTAAGTACGAGTGCCAAAAACATTTATTTCATGCAAATACATAGTATAAATGCGTTGAAACTTGTCTGGCAGCATTGTGGCGAACGATAGTTCGACCCGAACCGATTTCGAGCATTCGAGTGTTTCGGGTGACTATAGCACATCAGCTCGAATTACGGGTGTGAAAAACATTAATTCCATGCTAATAGGCGATATCGATGCAACGAAACTTATCTAGCGGCGCTGTAGCGATCGAAACCTTGACGCACACCAAAATCGAGCATTCTCGTCTTTCGGGCGACTGTAGCACATCAGCTCTAAGTTCGAGAGCCAAAAACATTTATTCCATGCAGGTTCATAATATTTATTCGTTGAAACTTGTGTGGCAGCATTGTGGCGAACGCAAGTTCGACCCGTACCGAAATCGACCACTCGAGTGTTTCGGGCGACTATAGCACATCAGCTCGATTTACGGGTGTCAAAAATATTAATTCCATGCAAATAGACAATATCGATGCAACGAAACTTGTCTAGCGGCGTTGTAGCAAATGAAAACTTGACCCATGTCGAAATCGAGCATTCACGAGTTTCGGGCGACTACATCACATCAGCTCTAAGTACGAGTGCCAAGAACATTTATTCCATGCAGGTACATTATATATATTCGTTGAAACTTGTCTGGCAGCAGTGTGGCGAATGCAAGTTCGACCCGTACCGAAATCGGTCATTAGAGTGTTTCGGGCGACTATAGCACATCAGCTCGATTTCCGGGTGTCTAAAGCATTAATTCCATGCAAATAGACAATATCGATGCATCGAAACTTGTTTAGCGGCGTTGTAGCAAACGAAAACTTGACCCATATCGAAATCGAGCATTCACGTGTTTCGGGCGACTGCAGCACATCAGCTCTAAGTACGAGTGCCAAAAACATTTATTTCATGCAAATACATAATATAAATGCGTTGAAACTTGTCTGGCAGCATTGTGGCGAACGCTAGTTCGACCCGAACCGAATTCGAGCATTCGAGTGTTTCGGGTGACTATAGCACATCAGCTCGAATTACGGATGTGAAAAACATTAATTCCATGCTAATAGGCGATATCGATGCAACGAAACTTATCTAGCGGCGCTGTAGCGTTCGAAACCTTCAGGCACACCAAAATCGAGCATTCCCGTCTTTCGGGCGAATGGAGCACATCAGCTCTAAGTACGAGTGCCAGAAACATTTATTCCATGCAGGTACATAATATCTATTCGTTGAAACTTGTGTGGCAGCATTGTGGCGAACGCAAGTTCGACCCGTACCGAAATCGACCACTCGAGTGTTTCGGGCGACTATAGCACATCAGCTCGATTTACGGGTGTCAAAAATATTAATTCCATGCAAATAGACAATATCGATGCAACGAAACTTGTCTAGCGGCGTTGTAGCAAATGAAAACTTGACCCATGTCGAAATCGAGCATTCACGGGTTTCGGGCGACTACATCACATCAGCTCTAAGTACGAGTGCCAAGAACATTTATTCCATGCAGGTACATAATATCTATTCGTTGAAACTTGTCTGGCAGCAGTGTGGCGAATGCAAGTTCGACCCGTACCGAAATCGGTCATTCGAGTGTTTCGGGCGACTATAGAACATCAGCTCGATTTCCGGGTGTCAAAAGCATTAATTCCATGCAAATAGACAATATCGATGCATCGAAACTTGTTTAGCGGCGTTGTAGCAAACGAAAACTTGACCCATATCGAATTCGAGCATTCACGTGTTTCGGGCGACTGCAGCACATCAGCTCTAAGTACGAGTGCCAAAAACATTTATTTCATGCAAATACATAATATAAATGCGTTGAAACTTGTCTGGCAGCATTGTGGCGAACGCTAGTTCGACCCGAACCGAATTCGAGCATTCGAGTGTTTCGGGTGACTATAGCACATCAGCTCGAATTACGGGTGTGAAAAACATTAATTCCATGCTAATAGGCGATATCGATGCAACGAAACTTATCTAGCGGCGCTGTAGCGATCGAAACCTTGACGCACACCAAAATCGAGCATTCTCGTCTTTCGGGCGACTGTAGCACATCAGCTCTAAGTTCGAGTGCCAAAAACATTTATTCCATGCAGGTTCATAATATCTATTCGTTGAAACTTGTCTGGCAGCATTGTGGCGAACGCTAGTTCGACCCGTACCGAATTCGAGCATTCGAGGGTTTCGGGCGACTATAGCACATCTGCTCGATTAACCGGTATCGAAAACATTAATTCCATGCAAATGGACAATATCGATGCAACGAAACTTGTCTAGCGGCGTTGTAGCAAACGAAAACTCGACCCATATAGAAATCGAGCATTCACGTGTTTCGGGCGACTGCAGTACATCAGCTCTAACTACGAGTGCCAAAAACATTTATTTCATGCAAATACATAATATAAATGCGTTGAAACTTGTCTGGCAGAATTGTGGCGAACGCTAGTTCGACCCGAACCGAATTCGAGCAGTCGAGTGTTTCGGGTGACTATAGCACATCAGCTCGAATTACGGGTGTGAAAAACATTAATTCCATGCAAATAGACAATATCGATGCAACGAAACTTGTCTAGCGGCGTTGTAGCAAATGAAAACTTGACCCATGTCGAAATCGAGCATTCACGAGTTTCGGGCGACTACATCACGTCAGCTCGAAGTACGAGTGCCAAAAACATTTATTCCATGCAGGTACATAATATCTATTCGTTGAAACTTGTGTGGCAGCATTGTGGTGAACGCAAGTTCGACCCGTACCGAAATCGACCACTCGAGTGTTTCGGGCGACTATAGCACATCAGCTCGATTTACGGGTGTCAAAAATATTAATTCCATGCAAATAGACAATATCGATGCAACGAAACTTGTCTAGCGGCGTTGTAGCAAACGAAAACTTGACCCATATCGAAATCGAGCATTCACGTGTTTCGGGCGACTGCAGCACATCAGCTCTAAGTACGAGTGCCAAAAACATTTATTTCATGCAAATACATAATATAAATGCGTTGAAACTTGTCTGGCAGCATTGTGGCGAACGCTAGTTCGACCCGAACCGAATTCGAGCATTCGAGTGTTTCGGGTGACTATAGCACATCAGCTCGAATTACGGGTGTGAAAAACATTAATTCCATGCTAATAGGCGATATCGATGCAACGAAACTTATCTAGCGGCGCTGTAGCGATCGAAACCTTGACGCACACCAAAATCGAGCATTCTCGTCTTTCGGGCGACTGTAGCACATCAGCTCTAAGTTCGAGTGCCAAAAACATTTATTCCATGCAGGTTCATAATATTTATTCGTTGAAACTTGTGTGGCAGCATTGTGGCGAACGCAAGTTCGACCCGTACCGAAATCGACCACTCGAGTGTTTCGGGCGACTATAGCACATCAGCTCGAATTACGGGTGTGAAAAACATTAATTCCATGCTAATAGGCGATATCGATATAACGAAACTTATCTAGTGGCGTTGTAGCAAATGAAAACTTGACCCATGTCGAAATCGAGCATTCACGAGTTTCGGGCGACTACATCACATCAGCTCTAAGTACGAGTGCCAAAAACATTTATTCCATGCAGGTACATAATATCTATTCGTTGAAACGTGTCTGGCAGCATTGTGGCGAATGCAAGTTCGACCCGTACCGAAATCGGGCATTCGAGTGTTTCGGGCGACTATAGCACATCAGCTCTAACTACGAGTGCCAAAAACATTTATTTCATGCAAATACATAATATAAATGCGTTGAAACTTGTCTGGCAGCATTGTGGCGAACGCTAGTTCGACCCGAACCGAATTCGAGCAGTCGAGTGTTTCGGGTGACTATAGCACATCAGCTCGAATTACGGGTGTGAAAAACATTAATTCCATGCAAATAGACAATATCGATGCAACGAAACTTGTCTAGCGGCGTTGTAGCAAATGAAAACTTGACCCATGTCGAAATCGAGCATTCACGAGTTTCGGGCGACTACATCACGTCAGCTCGAAGTACGAGTGCCAAAAACATTTATTCCATGCAGGTACATAATATCTATTCGTTGAAACTTGTGTGGCAGCATTGTGGTGAACGCAAGTTCGACCCGTACCGAAATCGACCACTCGAGTGTTTCGGGCGACTATAGCACATCAGCTCTAACTACGAGTGCCAAAAACATTTATTTCATGCAAATACATAATATAAATGCGTTGAAACTTGTCTGGCAGCATTGTGGCGAACGCTAGTTCGACCCGTACCGAATTCGAGCATTCGAGTGTTTCGGGCGACTATAGCACATCTGCTCGATTAACCGGTATCGAAAACATTAATTCCATGCAAATGGACAATATCGATGCAACGAAACTTGTCTAGCGGCGTTGTAGCAAACGAAAACTTGACCCATATAGATATCGAGCATTCACGTGTTTCGGGCGACTGCAGCACATCAGCTCTAAGTACGAGTGCCAAAAACATTTATTTCATGCAAATACATAATATAAATGCGTTGAAACTTGTCTGGCAGCATTGTGGCGAACGATAGTTCGACCCGAACCGATTTCGAGCATTCGAGTGTTTCGGGTGACTATAGCACATCAGCTCGAATTACGGGTGTGAAAAACATTAATTCCATGCTAATAGGCGATATCGATGCAACGAAACTTATCTAGCGGCGCTGTAGCGATCGAAACCTTGACGCACACCAAAATCGAGCATTCTCGTCTTTCGGGCGACTGTAGCACATCAGCTCTAAGTTCGAGTGCCAAAAACATTTATTCCATGCAGGTTCATAATATTTATTCGTTGAAACTTGTGTGGCAGCATTGTGGCGAACGCAAGTTCGACCCGTACCGAAATCGACCACTCGAGTGTTTCGGGCGACTATAGCACATCAGCTCGATTTACGGGTGTCAAAAATATTAATTCCATGCAAATAGACAATATCGATGCAACGAAACTTGTCTAGCGGCGTTGTAGCAAATGAAAACTTGACCCATGTCGAAATCGAGCATTCACGAGTTTCGGGCGACTACATCACATCAGCTCTAAGTACGAGTGCCAAGAACATTTATTCCATGCAGGTACATTATATATATTCGTTGAAACTTGTCTGGCAGCAGTGTGGCGAATGCAAGTTCGACCCGTACCGAAATCGGTCATTAGAGTGTTTCGGGCGACTATAGCACATCAGCTCGATTTCCGGGTGTCTAAAGCATTAATTCCATGCAAATAGACAATATCGATGCATCGAAACTTGTTTAGCGGCGTTGTAGCAAACGAAAACTTGACCCATATCGAAATCGAGCATTCACGTGTTTCGGGCGACTGCAGCACATCAGCTCTAAGTACGAGTGCCAAAAACATTTATTTCATGCAAATACATAATATAAATGCGTTGAAACTTGTCTGGCAGCATTGTGGCGAACGCTAGTTCGACCCGAACCGAATTCGAGCATTCGAGTGTTTCGGGTGACTATAGCACATCAGCTCGAATTACGGATGTGAAAAACATTAATTCCATGCTAATAGGCGATATCGATGCAACGAAACTTATCTAGCGGCGCTGTAGCGTTCGAAACCTTCAGACACACCAAAATCGAGCATTCCCGTCTTTCGGGCGAATGGAGCACATCAGCTCTAAGTACGAGTGCCAGAAACATTTATTCCATGCAGGTACATAATATCTATTCGTTGAAACTTGTGTGGCAGCATTGTGGCGAACGCAAGTTCGACCCGTACCGAAATCGACCACTCGAGTGTTTCGGGCGACTATAGCACATCAGCTCGATTTACGGGTGTCAAAAATATTAATTCCATGCAAATAGACAATATCGATGCAACGAAACTTGTCTAGCGGCGTTGTAGCAAATGAAAACTTGACCCATGTCGAAATCGAGCATTCACGGGTTTCGGGCGACTACATCACATCAGCTCTAAGTACGAGTGCCAAGAACATTTATTCCATGCAGGTACATAATATCTATTCGTTGAAACTTGTCTGGCAGCAGTGTGGCGAATGCAAGTTCGACCCGTACCGAAATCGGTCATTCGAGTGTTTCGGGCGACTATAGAACATCAGCTCGATTTCCGGGTGTCAAAAGCATTAATTCCATGCAAATAGACAATATCGATGCATCGAAACTTGTTTAGCGGCGTTGTAGCAAACGAAAACTTGACCCATATCGAATTCGAGCATTCACGTGTTTCGGGCGACTGCAGCACATCAGCTCTAAGTACGAGTGCCAAAAACATTTATTTCATGCAAATACATAATATAAATGCGTTGAAACTTGTCTGGCAGCATTGTGGCGAACGCTAGTTCGACCCGAACCGAATTCGAGCATTCGAGTGTTTCGGGTGACTATAGCACATCAGCTCGAATTACGGGTGTGAAAAACATTAATTCCATGCTAATAGGCGATATCGATGCAACGAAACTTATCTAGCGGCGCTGTAGCGATCGAAACCTTGACGCACACCAAAATCGAGCATTCTCGTCTTTCGGGCGACTGTAGCACATCAGCTCTAAGTTCGAGTGCCAAAAACATTTATTCCATGCAGGTTCATAATATCTATTCGTTGAAACTTGTCTGGCAGCATTGTGGCGAACGCTAGTTCGACCCGTACCGAATTCGAGCATTCGAGTGTTTCGGGCGACTATAGCACATCAGCTCGATTTACGGGTGTCAAAAATATTAATTCCATGCAAATAGACAATATCGATGAAACGAAACTTGTCTAGCGGCGTTGTAGCAAACGAAAACTTGACCCATATCGAAATCGAGCATTCACGTGTTTCGGGCGACTGCAGCACATCAGCTCTAAGTACGAGTGCCAAAAACATTTATTTCATGCAAATACATAATATAAATGCGTTGAAACTTGTCTGGCAGCATTGTGGCGAACGCTAGTTCGACCCGAACCGAATTCGAGCATTCGAGTGTTTCGGGTGACTATAGCACATCAGCTCGAATTACGGGTGTGAAAAACATTAATTCCATGCTAATAGGCGATATCGATGCAACGAAACTTATCTAGCGGCGCTGTAGCGATCGAAACCTTGACGCACACCAAAATCGAGCATTCTCGTCTTTCGGGCGACTGTAGCACATCAGCTCTAAGTTCGAGTGCCAAAAACATTTATTCCATGCAGGTTCATAATATTTATTCGTTGAAACTTGTGTGGCAGCATTGTGGCGAACGCAAGTTCGACCCGTACCGAAATCGACCACTCGAGTGTTTCGGGCGACTATAGCACATCAGCTCGAATTACGGGTGTGAAAAACATTAATTCCATGCTAATAGGCGATATCGATATAACGAAACTTATCTAGTGGCGTTGTAGCAAATGAAAACTTGACCCATGTCGAAATCGAGCATTCACGAGTTTCGGGCGACTACATCACATCAGCTCTAAGTACGAGTGCCAAAAACATTTATTCCATGCAGGTACATAATATCTATTCGTTGAAACGTGTCTGGCAGCATTGTGGCGAATGCAAGTTCGACCCGTACCGAAATCGGGCATTCGAGTGTTTCGGGCGACTATAGCACATCAGCTCTAACTACGAGTGCCAAAAACATTTATTTCATGCAAATACATAATATAAATGCGTTGAAACTTGTCTGGCAGCATTGTGGCGAACGCTAGTTCGACCCGAACCGAATTCGAGCAGTCGAGTGTTTCGGGTGACTATAGCACATCAGCTCGAATTACGGGTGTGAAAAACATTAATTCCATGCAAATAGACAATATCGATGCAACGAAACTTGTCTAGCGGCGTTGTAGCAAATGAAAACTTGACCCATGTCGAAATCGAGCATTCACGAGTTTCGGGCGACTACATCACGTCAGCTCGAAGTACGAGTACCAAAAACATTTATTCCATGCAGGTACATAATATCTATTCGTTGAAACTTGTGTGGCAGCATTGTGGTGAACGCAAGTTCGACCCGTACCGAAATCGACCACTCGAGTGTTTCGGGCGACTATAGCACATCAGCTCGATTTACGGGTGTCAAAAATATTAATTCCATGCAAATAGACAATATCGATGCAACGAAACTTGTCTAGCGGCGTTGTAGCAAACGAAAACTTGACCCATATCGAAATCGAGCATTCACGTGTTTCGGGCGACTGCAGCACATCAGCTCTAAGTACGAGTGCCAAAAACATTTATTTCATGCAAATACATAATATAAATGCGTTGAAACTTGTCTGGCAGCATTGTGGCGAACGCTAGTTCGACCCGAACCGAATTCGAGCATTCGAGTGTTTCGGGTGACTATAGCACATCAGCTCGAATTACGGGTGTGAAAAACATTAATTCCATGCTAATAGGCGATATCGATGCAACGAAACTTATCTAGCGGCGCTGTAGCGATCGAAACCTTGACGCACACCAAAATCGAGCATTCTCGTCTTTCGGGCGACTGTAGCACATCAGCTCTAAGTTCGAGTGCCAAAAACATTTATTCCATGCAGGTTCATAATATTTATTCGTTGAAACTTGTGTGGCAGCATTGTGGCGAACGCAAGTTCGACCCGTACCGAAATCGACCACTCGAGTGTTTCGGGCGACTATAGCACATCAGCTCGAATTACGGGTGTGAAAAACATTAATTCCATGCTAATAGGCGATATCGATATAACGAAACTTATCTAGTGGCGTTGTAGCAAATGAAAACTTGACCCATGTCGAAATCGAGCATTCACGAGTTTCGGGCGACTACATCACATCAGCTCTAAGTACGAGTGCCAAAAACATTTATTCCATGCAGGTACATAATATCTATTCGTTGAAACGTGTCTGGCAGCATTGTGGCGAATGCAAGTTCGACCCGTACCGAAATCGGGCATTCGAGTGTTTCGGGCGACTATAGCACATCAGCTCTAACTACGAGTGCCAAAAACATTTATTTCATGCAAATACATAATATAAATGCGTTGAAACTTGTCTGGCAGCATTGTGGCGAACGCTAGTTCGACCCGAACCGAATTCGAGCAGTCGAGTGTTTCGGGTGACTATAGCACATCAGCTCGAATTACGGGTGTGAAAAACATTAATTCCATGCAAATAGACAATATCGATGCAACGAAACTTGTCTAGCGGCGTTGTAGCAAATGAAAACTTGACCCATGTCGAAATCGAGCATTCACGAGTTTCGGGCGACTACATCACGTCAGCTCGAAGTACGAGTGCCAAAAACATTTATTCCATGCAGGTACATAATATTTATTCGTTGAAACTTGTGTGGCAGCATTGTGGTGAACGCAAGTTCGACCCGTACCGAAATCGACCACTCGAGTGTTTCGGGCGACTATAGCACATCAGCTCGATTTACGGGTGTCAAAAATATTAATTCCATGCAAATAGACAATATCGATGCAACGAAACTTGTCTAGCGGCGTTGTAGCAAACGAAAACTTGACTCATATCGAAATCGAGCATTCACGTGTTTCGGGCGACTGCAGCACATCAGCTCTAAGTACGAGTGCCAAAAACATTTATTTCATGCAAATACATAAGATAAATGCGTTGAAACTTGTCTGGCAGCATTGTGGCGAACACTAGTTCGACCCGAACCGAATTCGAGCATTCGAGTGTTTCGGGTGACTATAGCACATCAGCTCGAATTACGGTTGTGAAAAACATTAATTCCATGCTAATAGGCGATATCGATGCAACGAAACTTATCTAGCGGCGCTGTAGCGATCGAAACCTTGACGCACACCAAAATCGAGCATTCCCGTCTTTCGGGCGACTGTAGCACATCAGCTCTAAGTTCGAGTACCAAAAACATTTATTCCATGCAGGTCCATAATGTCTATTCGTTGAAACTTGTCTGGCAGCATTGTGGCGAACGCTAGTTCGACCCGAACCGAATTCGAGCAGTCGATTGTTTCGGGTGACTATAGCACATCAGCTCGATTTCCGGGTGTCAAAAGCATTAATTCCATGCAAATAGACAATATCGATGCATCGAAACTTGTTTAGCGGCGTTGTAGCAAACGAAAACTTGACCCATATCGAAATCGAGCATTCACGTGTTTCGGGCGACTGCAGCACATCAGCACTAAGTACGAGTGCCAAAAACATTTATTTCATGCAAATACATAATATAAATGCGCTGAAACTTGTCTGGCAGCATTGTGGCGAACGCTAGTTCGACCCGAACCGAATTCAAGCATTCGAGTGTTTCGGGTGACTATAGCACATCAGCTCGAATTACGGGTGTGAAAAACATTAATTCCATGCTAATAGGCGATATCGATGCAACGAAACTTATCTAGCGGCGCTGTAGCGATCGAAACCTTGACGCACACCAAAATCGAGCATTCCCGTCTTTCGGGCGACTGTAGCACATCAGCTCTAAGTTCGAGTGCCAAAAACATTTATTCCATGCAGGTTCATAATATCTATTCGTTGAAACTTGTCTGGCAGCATTGTGGCGAACGCTAGTTCGACCCGTACCGAATTCGAGCATTCGAGTGTTTCGGGCGACTATAGCACATCTGCTCGATTAACCGGTATCGAAAACATGAATTCCATGCAAATGGACAATATCGATGCAACGAAACTTGTCTAGCGGCGTTGTAGCAAACGAAAACTTGACCCATATAGATATCGAGCATTCACGTGTTTCGGGCGACTGCAGCACATCAGCTCTAAGTACGAGTGCCAAAAACATTTATTTCATGCAAATACATAATATAAATGCGTTGAAACTTGTCTGGCAGCATTGTGGCGAACGATAGTTCGACCCGAACCGATTTCGAGCATTCGAGTGTTTCGGGTGACTATAGCACATCAGCTCGAATTACGGGTGTGAAAAACATTAATTCCATGCTAATAGGCGATATCGATGCAACGAAACTTATCTAGCGGCGCTGTAGCGATCGAAACCTTGACGCACACCAAAATCGAGCATTCTCGTCTTTCGGGCGACTGTAGCACATCAGCTCTAAGTTCGAGTGCCAAAAACATTTATTCCATGCAGGTTCATAATATTTATTCGTTGAAACTTGTGTGGCAGCATTGTGGCGAACGCAAGTTCGACCCGTACCGAAATCGACCACTCGAGTGTTTCGGGCGACTATAGCACATCAGCTCGAATTACGGGTGTGAAAAACATTAATTCCATGCTAATAGGCGATATCGATATAACGAAACTTATCTAGTGGCGTTGTAGCAAATGAAAACTTGACCCATGTCGAAATCGAGCATTCACGAGTTTCGGGCGACTACATCACATCAGCTCTAAGTACGAGTGCCAAAAACATTTATTCCATGCAGGTACATAATATCTATTCGTTGAAACGTGTCTGGCAGCATTGTGGCGAATGCAAGTTCGACCCGTACCGAAATCGGGCATTCGAGTGTTTCGGGCGACTATAGCACATCAGCTCTAACTACGAGTGCCAAAAACATTTATTTCATGCAAATACATAATATAAATGCGTTGAAACTTGTCTGGCAGCATTGTGGCGAACGCTAGTTCGACCCGAACCGAATTCGAGCAGTCGAGTGTTTCGGGTGACTATAGCACATCAGCTCGAATTACGGGTGTGAAAAACATTAATTCCATGCAAATAGACAATATCGATGCAACGAAACTTGTCTAGCGGCGTTGTAGCAAATGAAAACTTGACCCATGTCGAAATCGAGCATTCACGAGTTTCGGGCGACTACATCACGTCAGCTCGAAGTACGAGTGCCAAAAACATTTATTCCATGCAGGTACATAATATCTATTCGTTGAAACTTGTGTGGCAGCATTGTGGTGAACGCAAGTTCGACCCGTACCGAAATCGACCACTCGAGTGTTTCGGGCGACTATAGCACATCAGCTCGATTTACGGGTGTCAAAAATATTAATTCCATGCAAATAGACAATATCGATGCAACGAAACTTGTCTAGCGGCGTTGTAGCAAACGAAAACTTGACTCATATCGAAATCGAGCATTCACGTGTTTCGGGCGACTGCAGCACATCAGCTCTAAGTACGAGTGCCAAAAACATTTATTTCATGCAAATACATAAGATAAATGCGTTGAAACTTGTCTGGCAGCATTGTGGCGAACACTAGTTCGACCCGAACCGAATTCGAGCATTCGAGTGTTTCGGGTGACTATAGCACATCAGCTCGAATTACGGTTGTGAAAAACATTAATTCCATGCTAATAGGCGATATCGATGCAACGAAACTTATCTAGCGGCGCTGTAGCGATCGAAACCTTGACGCACACCAAAATCGAGCATTCCCGTCTTTCGGGCGACTGTAGCACATCAGCTCTAAGTTCGAGTACCAAAAACATTTATTCCATGCAGGTCCATAATGTCTATTCGTTGAAACTTGTCTGGCAGCATTGTGGCGAACGCTAGTTCGACCCGAACCGAATTCGAGCAGTCGATTGTTTCGGGTGACTATAGCACATCAGCTCGATTTCCGGGTGTCAAAAGCATTAATTCCATGCAAATAGACAATATCGATGCATCGAAACTTGTTTAGCGGCGTTGTAGCAAATGAAAACTTGACCCATATCGAAATCGAGCATTCACGTGTTTCGGGCGACTGCAGCACATCAGCACTAAGTACGAGTGCCAAAAACATTTGTTTCATGCAAATACATAATATAAATGCGCTGAAACTTGTCTGGCAGCATTGTGGCGAACGCTAGTTCGACCCGAACCGAATTCAAGCATTCGAGTGTTTCGGGTGACTATAGCACATCAGCTCGAATTACGGGTGTGAAAAACATTAATTCTATGCTAATAGGCGATATCGATGCAACGAAACTTATCTAGCGGCGCTGTAGCGATCGAAATCTTGACGCACACCAAAATCGAGCATTCCCGTCTTTCGGGCGACTGTAGCACATCAGCTCTAAGTTCGAGTGCCAAAAACATTTATTCCATGCAGGTTCATAATATCTATTCATTGAAACTTGTCTGGCAGCATTGTGGCGAACGCTAGTTCGACCCGTACCGAATTCGAGCATTCGAGTGTTTCGGGCGACTATAGCACATCTGCTCGATTAACCGGTATCGAAAACATTAATTCCATGCAAATGGACAATATCGATGCAACGAAACTTGTCTAGCGGCGTTGTAGCAAACGAAAACTTGACCCATATAGATATCGAGCATTCACGTGTTTCGGGCGACTGCAGCACATCAGCTCTAACTACGAGTGCCAAAAACATTTATTTCATGCAAATACATAATATAAATGCGTTGAAACTTGTCTGGCAGCATTGTGGCGAACGATAGTTCGATCCGAACCGATTTCGAGCATTCGAGTGTTTCGGGTGACTATAGCACATCAGCTCGAATTACGGGTGTGAAAAACATTAATTCCATGCTAATAGGCGATGTCGATGCAACGAAACTTATCTAGCGGCGCTGTAGCGTTCGAAACCTTCAGGCACACCAAAATCGAGCATTCCCGTCTTTCGGGCGAATGGAGCACATCAGCTCTAAGTACGAGTGCCAAAAACATTTATTCCATGCAGGTACATAATATCTAATCGTTGAAACTTGTGTGGCAGTATTGTGGCGAACGCAAGTTCGACCCGTACCGAAATCGACCACTCGAGTGTTTCGGGCGACTATAGCACATCAGCTCTATTTACGGACGTCAAAAACATTAATTCCATGCAAATAGACAATATCGATGCAACGAAACTTTTCTAGCGGCGTTGTAGCAAATGAAAACTTGACCCATGTCGAAATCGAGCATTCACGAGTTTCGGGCGACTACATCACATCAGCTCTAAGTACGAGTGCCAGAAACATTTATTCCATGCAGGTACATAATATCTATTCGTTGAAACTTGTCTGGCAGCAGTGTGGCGAATGCAAGTTCGACCCGTACCGAAATCGGTCATTCGAGTGTTTCGGGCGACTATAGCACATCAGCTCGATTTCCGGGTGTCAAAAGCATTAATTCCATGCAAATAGACAATATCGATGCATCGAAAATTGTTTAGCGGCGTTGTAGCAAACGAAAACTTGACCCATATCGAAATCGAGCATTCACGTGTTTCGGGCGACTGCAGCACATCAGCTCTAAGTACGAGTGCCAAAAACATTTATTTCATGCAAATACATAATATAAATGCGTTGAAACTTGTCTGGCAGCATTGTGGCGAACGCTAGTTCGACCCGAACCGAATTCGAGCATTCGAGTGTTTCGGGTGACTATAGCACATCAGCTCGAATTACGGGTGTGAAAAACATTAATTCCATGCTAATAGGCGATATCGATGCAACGAAACTTATCTAGCGGCGCTGTAGCGATCGAAACCTTGACGCACACCAAAATCGAGCATTCTCGTCTTTCGGGCGACTGTAGCACATCAGCTCTAAGTTCGAGTGCCAAAAACATTTATTCCATGCAGGTTCATAATATCTATTCGTTGAAACTTGTCTGGCAGCATTGTGGCGAACGCTAGTTCGACCCGTACCGAATTCGAGCATTCGAGTGTTTCGGGCGACTATAGCACATCTGCTCGATTAACCGGTATCGAAAACATAAATTCCATGCAAATGGACAATATCGATGCAACGAAACTTGTCTAGCGGCGTTGTAGCAAACGAAAACTCGACCCATATAGAAATCGAGCATTCACGTGTTTCGGGCGACTGCAGCACATCAGCTCTAACTACGAGTGCCAAAAACATTTATTTCATGCAAATACATAATATAAATGCGTTGAAACTTGTCTGGCAGCATTGTGGCGAACGCTAGTTCGACCCGAACCGAATTCGAGCAGTCGAGTGTTTCGGGTGACTATAGCACATCAGCTCGAATTACGGGTGTGAATAACATTAATTCCATGCAAATAGACAATATCGATGCAACGAAACTTGTCTAGCGGCGTTGTAGCAAATGAAAACTTGACCCATGTCGAAATCGAGCATTCACGAGTTTCGGGCGACTACATCACGTCAGCTCGAAGTACGAGTGCCAAAAACATTTATTCCATGCAGGTACATAATACCTATTCGTTGAAACTTGTGTGGCAGCATTGTGGTGAACGCAAGTTCGACCCGTACCGAAATCGACCACTCGAGTGTTTCGGGCGACTATAGCACATCAGCTCGATTTACGGGTGTCAAAAATATTAATTCCATGCAAATAGACAATATCGATGCAACGAAACTTGTCTAGCGGCGTTGTAGCAAACGAAAACTTGACCCATATCGAAATCGAGCATTCACGTGTTTCGGGCGACTGCAGCACATCAGCTCTAAGTACGAGTGCCAAAAACATTTATTTCATGCAAATACATAATATAAATGCGTTGAAACTTGTCTGGCAGCATTGTGGCGAACGCTAGTTCGACCCGAACCGAATTCGAGCATTCGAGTGTTTCGGGTGACTATAGCACATCAGCTCGAATTACGGGTGTGAAAAACATTAATTCCATGCTAATAGGCGATATCGATGCAACGAAACTTATCTAGCGGCGCTGTAGCGTTCGAAACCTTCAGGCACACCAAAATCGAGCATTCCCGTCTTTCGGGCGAATGGAGCACATCAGCTCTAAGTACGATTGCCAAAAACATTTATTCCATGCAGGTACATAATATCTAATCGTTGAAACTTGTGTGGCAGTATTGTGGCGAACGCAAGTTCGACCCGTACCGAAATCGACCACTCGAGTGTTTCGGGCGACTATAGCACATCAGCTCTATTTACGGACGTCAAAAACATTAATTCCATGAAAATAGACAATATCGATGCAACGAAACTTTTCTAGCGGCGTTGTAGCAAATGAAAACTTGACCCATGTCGAAATCGAGCATTCACGAGTTTCGGGCGACTACATCACATCAGCTCTAAGTACGAGTGCCAGAAACATTTATTCCATGCAGGTACATAATATCTATTCGTTGAAACTTGTCTGGCAGCATTGTGGCGAATGCAAGTTCGACCCGTACCGAAATCGGGCATTCGAGTGTTTCGGGCGACTATAGCACATCAGCTCGATTTACGGGTGTAAAAAACATTAATTCCCTGCAAATAGACAATATCGATGCATCGAAACTTGTTTAGCGGCGTTGTAGCAAACGAAAACTTGACCCATATCGAAATCGAGCATTCACGTGTTTCGGGCGACTGCAGCACATCAGCACTAAGCACGAGTGCCAAAAACATTTATTTCATGCAAATACATAATATAAATGCGTTGAAACTTGTCTGGCAGCATTGTGGCGAACGCTAGTTCGACCCGAACCGAATTCGAGCATTCGAGTGTTTCGGGTGACAATAGCACATCAGCTCGATTTACTGGTGTCAAAAATATTAATTCCATGCAAATAGACAATATCGATGCAACGAAACTTGTCTAGCGGCGTTGTAGCAAATGAAAACTTGACCCATGTCGAAATCGAGCATTCACGAGTTTCGGGCGACTACATCACGTCAGCTTTAAGTACGAGTGCCAAGAACATTTATTCCATGCAGGTACATAATATCTATTCGTTGAAACTTGTCTGGCAGCAGTGTGGCGAATGCAAGTTCGACCCGTACCGAAATCGGTCATTCGAGTGTTTCGGGCGACTATAGCACATCAGCTTGATTTCCGGGTGTCAAAAGCATTAATTCCATGCAAATAGACAATATCGATGCATCGAAACTTGTTTAGCGGCGTTGTAGCAAACGAAAACTTAACCCATATCGAAATCGAGCATTCACGTGTTTCGGGCGACTGCAGCACATCAGCTCTAAGTACGAGTGCCAAAAACATTTATTTCATGCAAATACATAATATAAATGCATTGAAACTTGTCTGGCAGCATTGTGGCGAACGCTAGTTCGACCCGAACCGAATTCGAGCATTCGAGTGTTTCGGGTGACTATAGCACATCAGCTCGAATTACGGGTGTGAAAAACATTAATTCCATGCTAATAGGCGATATCGATGCAACGAAACTTATCTAGCGGCGCTGTAGCGTTCGAAACCTTCAGGCACACCAAAATCGAGCATTCCCGTCTTTCGGGCGAATGGAGCACATCAGCTCTAAGTACGAGTGCCAAAAACATTTATTCCATGCAGGTACATAATATCTATTCGTTGAAACTTGTGTGGCAGCATTGTGGCGAACGCAAGTTCGACCCGTACCGAAATCGACCACTCGAGTGTTTCGGGCGACTATAGCACATCAGCTCGATTTACGGGTGTCAAAAATATTAATTCCATGCAAATAGACAATATCGATGCAACGAAACTTGTCTAGCGGCGTTGTAGCAAACGAAAACTTGACTCATATCGAAATCGAGCATTCACGTGTTTCGGGCGACTGCAGCACATCAGCTCTAAGTACGAGTGCCAAAAACATTTATTTCATGCAAATACATAAGATAAATGCGTTGAAACTTGTCTGGCAGCATTGTGGCGAACACTAGTTCGACCCGAACCGAATTCGAGCATTCGAGTGTTTCGGGTGACTATAGCACATCAGCTCGAATTACGGTTGTGAAAAACATTAATTCCATGCTAATAGGCGATATCGATGCAACGAAACTTATCTAGCGGCGCTGTAGCGATCGAAACCTTGACGCACACCAAAATCGAGCATTCCCGTCTTTCGGGCGACTGTAGCACATCAGCTCTAAGTTCGAGTACCAAAAACATTTATTCCATGCAGGTCCATAATGTCTATTCGTTGAAACTTGTCTGGCAGCATTGTGGCGAACGCTAGTTCGACCCGAACCGAATTCGAGCAGTCGATTGTTTCGGGTGACTATAGCACATCAGCTCGATTTCCGGGTGTCAAAAGCATTAATTCCATGCAAATAGACAATATCGATGCATCGAAACTTGTTTAGCGGCGTTGTAGCAAACGAAAACTTGACCCATATCGAAATCGAGCATTCACGTGTTTCGGGCGACTGCAGCACATCAGCACTAAGTACGAGTGCCAAAAACATTTATTTCATGCAAATACATAATATAAATGCGCTGAAACTTGTCTGGCAGCATTGTGGCGAACGCTAGTTCGACCCGAACCGAATTCAAGCATTCGAGTGTTTCGGGTGACTATAGCACATCAGCTCGAATTACGGGTGTGAAAAACATTAATTCTATGCTAATAGGCGATATCGATGCAACGAAACTTATCTAGCGGCGCTGTAGCGATCGAAATCTTGACGTACACCAAAATCGAGCATTCCCGTCTTTCGGGCGACTGTAGCACATCAGCTCTAAGTTCGAGTGCCAAAAACATTTATTCCATGCAGGTTCATAATATCTATTCATTGAAACTTGTCTGGCAGCATTGTGGCGAACGCTAGTTCGACCCGTACCGAATTCGAGCATTCGAGTGTTTCGGGCGACTATAGCACATCTGCTCGATTAACCGGTATCGAAAACATTAATTCCATGCAAATGGACAATATCGATGCAACGAAACTTGTCTAGCGGCGTTGTAGCAAACGAAAACTTGACCCATATAGATATCGAGCATTCACGTGTTTCGGGCGACTGCAGCACATCAGCTCTAACTACGAGTGCCAAAAACATTTATTTCATGCAAATACATAATATAAATGCGTTGAAACTTGTCTGGCAGCATTGTGGCGAACGATAGTTCGATCCGAACCGATTTCGAGCATTCGAGTGTTTCGGGTGACTATAGCACATCAGCTCGAATTACGGGTGTGAAAAACATTAATTCCATGCTAATAGGCGATATCGATGCAACGAAACTTATCTAGCGGCGCTGTAGCGTTCGAAACCTTCAGGCACACCAAAATCGAGCATTCCCGTCTTTCGGGCGAATGGAGCACATCAGCTCTAAGTACGAGTGCCAAAAACATTTATTCCATGCAGGTACATAATATCTAATCGTTGAAACTTGTGTGGCAGTATTGTGGCGAACGCAAGTTCGACCCGTACCGAAATCGACCACTCGAGTGTTTCGGGCGACTATAGCACATCAGCTCTATTTACGGACGTCAAAAACATTAATTCCATGCAAATAGACAATATCGATGCAACGAAACTTTTCTAGCGGCGTTGTAGCAAATGAAAACTTGACCCATGTCGAAATCGAGCATTCACGAGTTTCGGGCGACTACATCACATCAGCTCTAAGTACGAGTGCCAGAAACATTTATTCCATGCAGGTACATAATATCTATTCGTTGAAACTTGTCTGGCAGCAGTGTGGCGAATGCAAGTTCGACCCGTACCGAAATCGGTCATTCGAGTGTTTCGGGCGACTATAGCACATCAGCTCGATTTCCGGGTGTCAAAAGCATTAATTCCATGCAAATAGACAATATCGATGCATCGAAAATTGTTTAGCGGCGTTGTAGCAAACGAAAACTTGACCCATATCGAAATCGAGCATTCACGTGTTTCGGGCGACTGCAGCACATCAGCTCTAAGTACGAGTGCCAAAAACATTTATTTCATGCAAATACATAATATAAATGCGTTGAAACTTGTCTGGCAGCATTGTGGCGAACGCTAGTTCGACCCGAACCGAATTCGAGCAGTCGAGTGTTTCGGGTGACTATAGCACATCAGCTCGAATTACGGGTGTGAAAAACATTAATTCCATGCAAATAGACAATATCGATGCAACGAAACTTGTCTAGCGGCGTTGTAGCAAATGAAAACTTGACCCATGTCGAAATCGAGCATTCACGAGTTTCGGGCGACTACATCACGTCAGCTCGAAGTACGAGTGCCAAAAACATTTATTCCATGCAGGTACATAATACCTATTCGTTGAAACTTGTGTGGCAGCATTGTGGTGAACGCAAGTTCGACCCGTACCGAAATCGACCACTCGAGTGTTTCGGGCGACTATAGCACATCAGCTCGATTTACGGGTGTCAAAAATATTAATTCCATGCAAATAGACAATATCGATGCAACGAAACTTGTCTAGCGGCGTTGTAGCAAACGAAAACTTGACCCATATCGAAATCGAGCATTCACGTGTTTCGGGCGACTGCAGCACATCAGCTCTAAGTACGAGTGCCAAAAACATTTATTTCATGCAAATACATAATATAAATGCGTTGAAACTTGTCTGGCAGCATTGTGGCGAACGATAGTTCGACCCGAACCGAATTCGAGCATTCGAGTGTTTCGGGTGACTATAGCACATAAGCTCGAATTACGGGTGTGAAAAACATTAATTCCATGCTAATGGGCGATATCGATGCAACGAAACTTATCTAGCGGCGCTGTAGCGATCGAAACCTTGACGCACACCAAAATCGAGCATTCCCGTCTTTCGGGCGACTGTAGCACATCAGCTCTAAGTTCGAGTGCCAAAAACATTTATTCCATGCAGGTCCATAATATCTATTCGTTGAAACTTGTCTGGCAGCATTGTGGCGAACGCTAGTTCGACACGTACCGAATTCGAGCATTCGAGGGTTTCGGGCGACTATAGCACTTCTGCTCAATTAACCGGTATCGAAAACATTAATTCCATGCAAATGGACAATATCGATGCAACGAAACTTGTCTAGCGGCGTTGTAGCAAACGAAAACTCGACCCATATAGAAATCGAGCATTCACGTGTTTCGGGCGACTGCAGCACATCAGCTCTAACTACGAGTGCCAACAACATTTATTTCATGCAAATACATAATATAAATGCGTTGAAACTTGTCTGGCAGCATTGTGGCGAACGCTAGTTCGACCCGAACCGAATTCGAGCAGTCGAGTGTTTCGGGTGACTATAGCACATCAGCTCGAATTACGGGTGTGAAAAACATTAATTCCATGCTAATAGGCGATATCGATGCAACGAAACTTATCTAGCGGCGCTGTAGCGTTCGAAACCTTCAGGCACACCAAAATCGAGCATTCCCGTCTTTCGGGCGAATGGAGCACATCAGCTCTAAGTACGAGTGCCAAAAACATTTATTCCATGCAGGTACATAATATCTAATCGTTGAAACTTGTGTGGCAGTATTGTGGCGAACGCAAGTTCGACCCGTACCGAAATCGACCACTCGAGTGTTTCGGGCGACTATAGCACATCAGCTCTATTTATGGACGTCAAAAACATTAATTCCATGCAAACAGACAATATCGATGCAACGAAACTTTTCTAGCGGCGTTGTAGCAAATGAAAACTTGACCCATGTCGAAATCGAGCATTCACGAGTTTCGGGCGACTACATCACATCAGCTCTAAGTACGAGTGCCAGAAACATTTATTCCATGCAGGTACATAATATCTATTCGTTGAAACTTGTCTGGCAGCATTGTGGCGAATGCAAGTTCGACCCGTACCGAAATCGGGCATTCGAGTGTTTCGGGCGACTATAGCACATCAGCTCGATTTACGGGTGTAAAAAACATTAATTCCCTGCAAATAGACGATATCGATGCATCGAAATTTGTTTAGCGGCGTTGTAGCAAACGAAAACTTGACCCATATCGAAATCGAGCATTCACGTGTTTCGGGCGACTGCAGCACATCAGCACTAAGTACGAGTGCCAAAAACATTTATTTCATGCAAATACATAATATAAATGCGTTGAAACTTGTCTGGCAGCATTGTGGCGAACGCTAGTTCGACCCGAACCGAATTCGAGCATTCGAGTGTTTCGGGTGACAATAGCACATCAGCTCGAATTACGGGTGTGAAAAACATTAATTCCATGCTAATAGGCGATATCGATGCAACGAAACTTATCTAGCGACGCTGTAGCGTTCGAAACCTTCAGGCACACCAAAATCGAGCATTCCCGTCTTTCGGGCGAATGGAGCACATCAGCTCTAAGTACGAGTGCCAAAAACATTTATTCCATGCAGGTACATAATATCTATTCGTTGAAACTTGTGTGGCAGCATTGTGGTGAACGCAAGTTCGACCCGTACCGAAATCGACCACTCGAGTGTTTCGGGCGACTATAGCACATCAGCTCGATTTACGGGTGTCAAAAATATTAATTCCATGCAAATAGACAATATCGATGCAACGAAACTTGTCTAGCGGCGTTGTAGCACATGAAAACTTGACCCATGTCGAAATCGAGCATTCACGAGTTTCGGGCGACTACATCACATCAGCTCTAAGTACGAGTGCCAAGAACATTTATTCCATGCAGGTACATAATATCTATTCGTTGAAACTTGTCTGGCAGCAGTGTGGCGAATGCAAGTTCGACCCGTCCCGAAATCGGTCATTCGAGTGTTTCGGGCGACTATAGCACATCAGCTCGATTTCCGGGTGTCAAAAGCATTAATTCCATGCAAATAGACAATATCGATGCATCGAAACTTGTTTAGCGGCGTTGTAGCAAACGAAAACTTGACCCATATCGAAATCGAGCATTCACGTGTTTCGGGCGACTGCAGCACATCAGCTCTAAGTACGAGTGCCAAAAACATTTATTTCATGCAAATACATAATATAAATGCATTGAAACTTGTCTGGCAGCATTGTGGCCAACGCTAGTTCGACCCGAACCGAATTCGAGCATTCGAGTGTTTCGGGTGACTATAGCACATCAGCTCGAATTACGGGTGTGAAAAACATTAATTCCATGCTAATAGGCGATATCGATGCAACGAAACTTATCTAGCGGCGCTGTAGCGATCGAAACCTTGACGCACACCAAAATCGAGCATTCTCGTCTTTCGGGCGACTGTAGCACATCAGCTCTAAGTTCGAGAGCCAAAAACATTTATTCCATGCAGGTTCATAATATTTATTCGTTGAAACTTGCGTGGCAGCATTGTGGCGAACGCAAGTTCGACCCGTACCGAAATCGGGCATTCGAGTGTTTCGGGCGACTATAGCACATCAGCTCGATTTACGGGTGTAAAAAACATTAATTCCATGCAAATAGACAATATCGATGCAACGAAACTTGTCTAGCGGCGTTGTAGCAAACGAAAACTTGACCCATATCGAAATCGAGCATTCACGAGTTTCGGGCGACTGCATCACATCAGCTCTAAGTACGAGTGCCAAAAACATTTATTCCATGCAGGTACATAATATCTATTCGTTGAACCTTGTCTGGCAGCATTGTGGCGAACGCTAGTTCGACCCGTACCGAATTCGAGCATTCAAGTGTTTCGGGTGACTATAGCACATCAGCTCGAACTACGGGTGTCAAAAAGATTAATTCCATGCTAATAGGCGATATCGATGCAACGAAACTTATCTAGCATCGCTGTAGCGATCGAAACCTTGACGCACACCAAAATCGAGCATTCCCGTCTTTCGGGCGACTGTAGCACATCAGCTCTAAGTTCGAGTACCAAAAACATTTATTCCATGCAGGTCCATCATGTCTATTCGTTGAAACTTGTCTGGCAGCATTGTGGCGAACGCTAGTTCGACCCGTACCGAATTCGAGCATTCGAATGTTTCGGGCGACTATAGCACATCAGCTCGATTTACGGGAGTCGAAAACATTAATTCCATGCAAATGGACAATATCGATGCAACGAAACTTGTCTAGCGGCGTTGCAGCAAACGAAAACTTGATCCATATCGAAATCGAGCATTCACGAGTTTCGGGCGAATACATCACATCAGATCTAAGTACGAGTGCCAAAAACATTTATTCCATGCAGGTACACAATGTCTATACGTTGAAACTTGTCTGGCAGCATTGTGGCGAACGCAAGTTCGACCCGTACCGAAATCGACCACTCGAGTGTTTCGGGCGACTATAGCACATCAGCTCGATTTACGGGTGTCAAAAATATTAATTCCATGCAAATAGACAATATCGATGCAACGAAACTTGTCTAGCGGCGTTGTAGCAAATGAAAACTTGACCCATGTCGAAATCGAGCATTCACGGGTTTCGGGCGACTACATCACATCAGCTCTAAGTACGAGTGCCAAGAACATTTATTCCATGCAGGTACATAATATCTATTCGTTGAAACTTGTCTGGCAGCAGTGTGGCGAATGCAAGTTCGACCCGTACCGAAATCGGTCATTCGAGAGTTTCGGGCGACTATAGCACATCAGCTCGATTTCCGGGTGTCAAAAGCATTAATTCCATGCAAATAGACAATATCGATGCATCGAAACTTGTTTAGCGGCGTTGTAGCAAACGAAAACTTGACCCATATCGAAATCGAGCATTCACGTGTTTCGGGCGACTGCAGCACATCAGCTCTAAGTACGAGTGCCAAAAACATTTATTTCATGCAAATACATAATATAAATGCGTTGAAACTTGTCTGGCAGCATTGTGGCGAACGCTAGTTCGACCCGAACCGAATTCGAGCATTCGAGTGTTTCGGGTGACTATAGCACATCAGCTCGAATTACGGGTGTGAAAAACATTAATTCCATGCTAATAGGCGATATCGATGCAACGAAACTTATCTAGCGGCGCTGTAGCGATCTAAACCTTGACACACACCAAAATCGAGCATTCTCGTCTTTCGGGCGACTGTAGCACATCAGCTCTAAGTTCGAGTGCCAAAAACATTTATTCCATGCAGGTTCATAATATCTATTCGTTGAAACTTGTCTGGCAGCATTGTGGCGTACGCTAGTTCGACCCGTACCGAATTCGAGCATTCGAGGGTTTCGGGCGACTATAGCACATCTGCTCGATTAACCGGTATCGAAAACATTAATTCCATGCAAATGGACAATATCGATGCAACGAAACTTGTCTAGCGGCGTTGTAGCAAACGAAAACTCGACCCATATAGAAATCGAGCATTCACGTGTTTCGGGCGACTGCAGCACATCAGCTCTAACTACGAGTGCCAAAAACATTTATTTCATGCAAATACATATTATAAATGCGTTGAAACTTGTCTGGCAGCATTGTGGCGAACGCTAGTTCGACCCGAACCGAATTCGAGCAGTCGAGTGTTTCGGGTGACTATAGCACATCAGCTCGAATTACGGGTGTGAAAAACATTAATTCCATGCTAATAGGCGATATCGATGCAACGAAACTTATCTAGCGACGCTGTAGCGTTCGAAACCTTCAGGCACACCAAAATCGAGCATTCCCGTCTTTCGGGCGAATGGAGCACATCAGCTCTAAGTACGAGTGCCAAAAACATTTATTCCATGCAGGTACATAATATCTATTCGTTGAAACTTGTGTGGCAGCATTGTGGTGAACGCAAGTTCGACCCGTACCGAAATCGACCACTCGAGTGTTTCGGGCGACTATAGCACATCAGCTCGATTTACGGGTGTCAAAAATATTAATTCCATGCAAATAGACAATATCGATGCAACGAAACTTGTCTAGCGGCGTTGTAGCACATGAAAACTTGACCCATGTCGAAATCGAGCATTCACGAGTTTCGGGCGACTACATCACATCAGCTCTAAGTACGAGTGCCAAGAACATTTATTCCATGCAGGTACATAATATCTATTCGTTGAAACTTGTCTGGCAGCAGTGTGGCGAATGCAAGTTCGACCCGTCCCGAAATCGGTCATTCGAGTGTTTCGGGCGACTATAGCACATCAGCTCGATTTCCGGGTGTCAAAAGCATTAATTCCATGCAAATAGACAATATCGATGCATCGAAACTTGTTTAGCGGCGTTGTAGCAAACGAAAACTTGACCCATATCGAAATCGAGCATTCACGTGTTTCGGGCGACTGCAGCACATCAGCTCTAAGTACGAGTGCCAAAAACATTTATTTCATGCAAATACATAATATAAATGCATTGAAACTTGTCTGGCAGCATTGTGGCCAACGCTAGTTCGACCCGAACCGAATTCGAGCATTCGAGTGTTTCGGGTGACTATAGCACATCAGCTCGAATTACGGGTGTGAAAAACATTAATTCCATGCTAATAGGCGATATCGATGCAACGAAACTTATCTAGCGGCGCTGTAGCGATCGAAACCTTGACGCACACCAAAATCGAGCATTCTCGTCTTTCGGGCGACTGTAGCACATCAGCTCTAAGTTCGAGAGCCAAAAACATTTATTCCATGCAGGTTCATAATATTTATTCGTTGAAACTTGCGTGGCAGCATTGTGGCGAACGCAAGTTCGACCCGTACCGAAATCGGGCATTCGAGTGTTTCGGGCGACTATAGCACATCAGCTCGATTTACGGGTGTAAAAAACATTAATTCCATGCAAATAGACAATATCGATGCAACGAAACTTGTCTAGCGGCGTTGTAGCAAACGAAAACTTGACCCATATCGAAATCGAGCATTCACGAGTTTCGGGCGACTGCATCACATCAGCTCTAAGTACGAGTGCCAAAAACATTTATTCCATGCAGGTACATAATATCTATTCGTTGAACCTTGTCTGGCAGCATTGTGGCGAACGCTAGTTCGACCCGTACCGAATTCGAGCATTCAAGTGTTTCGGGTGACTATAGCACATCAGCTCGAACTACGGGTGTCAAAAAGATTAATTCCATGCTAATAGGCGATATCGATGCAACGAAACTTATCTAGCATCGCTGTAGCGATCGAAACCTTGACGCACACCAAAATCGAGCATTCCCGTCTTTCGGGCGACTGTAGCACATCAGCTCTAAGTTCGAGTACCAAAAACATTTATTCCATGCAGGTCCATCATGTCTATTCGTTGAAACTTGTCTGGCAGCATTGTGGCGAACGCTAGTTCGACCCGTACCGAATTCGAGCATTCGAATGTTTCGGGCGACTATAGCACATCAGCTCGATTTACGGGAGTCGAAAACATTAATTCCATGCAAATGGACAATATCGATGCAACGAAACTTGTCTAGCGGCGTTGCAGCAAACGAAAACTTGATCCATATCGAAATCGAGCATTCACGAGTTTCGGGCGAATACATCACATCAGATCTAAGTACGAGTGCCAAAAACATTTATTCCATGCAGGTACACAATGTCTATACGTTGAAACTTGTCTGGCAGCATTGTGGCGAACGCAAGTTCGACCCGTACCGAAATCGACCACTCGAGTGTTTCGGGCGACTATAGCACATCAGCTCGATTTACGGGTGTCAAAAATATTAATTCCATGCAAATAGACAATATCGATGCAACGAAACTTGTCTAGCGGCGTTGTAGCAAATGAAAACTTGACCCATGTCGAAATCGAGCATTCACGGGTTTCGGGCGACTACATCACATCAGCTCTAAGTACGAGTGCCAAGAACATTTATTCCATGCAGGTACATAATATCTATTCGTTGAAACTTGTCTGGCAGCAGTGTGGCGAATGCAAGTTCGACCCGTACCGAAATCGGTCATTCGAGAGTTTCGGGCGACTATAGCACATCAGCTCGATTTCCGGGTGTCAAAAGCATTAATTCCATGCAAATAGACAATATCGATGCATCGAAACTTGTTTAGCGGCGTTGTAGCAAACGAAAACTTGACCCATATCGAAATCGAGCATTCACGTGTTTCGGGCGACTGCAGCACATCAGCTCTAAGTACGAGTGCCAAAAACATTTATTTCATGCAAATACATAATATAAATGCGTTGAAACTTGTCTGGCAGCATTGTGGCGAACGCTAGTTCGACCCGAACCGAATTCGAGCATTCGAGTGTTTCGGGTGACTATAGCACATCAGCTCGAATTACGGGTGTGAAAAACATTAATTCCATGCTAATAGGCGATATCGATGCAACGAAACTTATCTAGCGGCGCTGTAGCGATCTAAACCTTGACGCACACCAAAATCGAGCATTCTCGTCTTTCGGGCGACTGTAGCATATCAGCTCTAAGTTCGAGTGCCAAAAACATTTATTCCATGCAGGTTCATAATATCTATTCGTTGAAACTTGTCTGGCAGCATTGTGGCGTACGCTAGTTCGACCCGTACCGAATTCGAGCATTCGAGGGTTTCGGGCGACTATAGCACATCTGCTCGATTAACCGGTATCGAAAACATTAATTCCATGCAAATGGACAATATCGATGCAACGAAACTTGTCTAGCGGCGTTGTAGCAAACGAAAACTCGACCCATATAGAAATCGAGCATTCACGTGTTTCGGGCGACTGCAGCACATCAGCTCTAACTACGAGTGCCAAAAACATTTATTTCATGCAAATACATATTATAAATGCGTTGAAACTTGTCTGGCAGCATTGTGGCGAACGCTAGTTCGACCCGAACCGAATTCGAGCAGTCGAGTGTTTCGGGTGACTATAGCACATCAGCTCGAATTACGGGTGTGAAAAACATTAATTCCATGCAAATAGACAATATCGATGCAACGAAACTTGTCTAGCGGCGTTGTAGCAAATGAAAACTTGACCCATGTCGAAATCGAGCATTCACGAGTTTCGGGCGACTACATCACGTCAGCTCGAAGTACGAGTGCCAAAAACATTTATTCCATGCAGGTACATAATATCTATTCGTTGAAACTTGTGTGGCAGCATTGTGGTGAACGCAAGTTCGACCCGTACCGAAATCGACCACTCGAGTGTTTCGGGCGACTATAGCACATCAGCTCGATTTACGGGTGTCAAAAATATTAATTCCATGCAAATAGACAATATCGATGCAACGAAACTTGTCTAGCGGCGTTGTAGCAAACGAAAACTTGACCCATATCGAAATCGAGCATTCACGTGTTTCGGGCGACTGCAGCACATCAGCTCTAAGTACGAGTGCCAAAAACATTTATTTCATGCAAATACATAATATAAATGCGTTGAAACTTGTCTGGCAGCATTGTGGCGAACGCTAGTTCGACCCGAACCGAATTCGAGCATTCGAGTGTTTCGGGTGACTATAGCACATCAGCTCGAATTACGGGTGTGAAATACATTAATTCCATGCTAATAGGCGATATCGATGCAACGAAACTTATCTAGCGGCGCTGTAGCGTTCGAAACCTTCAGGCACACCAAAATCGAGCATTCCCGTCTTTCGGGCGAATGGAGCACATCAGCTCTAAGTACGAGTGCCAAAAACATTTATTCCATGCAGGTACATAATATCTATTCGTTGAAACTTGTGTGGCAGCATTGTGGCGAACGCAAGTTCGACCCGTACCGAAATCGACCACTCGAGTGTTTCGGGCGACTATAGCACATCAGCTCGATTTACGGGTGTCAAAAATATTAATTCCATGCAAATAGACAATATCGATGCAACGAAACTTGTCTAGCGGCGTTGTAGCAAATGAAAACTTGACCCATGTCGAAATCGAGCATTCACGAGTTTCGGGCGACTACATCACATCAGCTCTAAGTACGAGTGCCAAGAACATTTATTCCATGCAGGTACATAATATCTATTCGTTGAAACTTGTCTGGCAGCAGTGTGGCGAATGCAAGTTCGACCCGTACCGAAATCGGTCATTCGAGTGTTTCGGGCGACTATAGCACATCAGCTCGATTTCCGGGTGTCAAAAGCATTAATTCCATGCAAATAGACAATATCGATGCATCGAAACTTTTTTAGCGGCGTTGTAGCAAACGAAAACTTGACCCATATCGAAATCGAGCATTCACGTGTTTCGGGCGACTGCAGCACATCAGCTCTAAGTACGAGTGCCAAAAACATTTATTTCATGCAAATACATAATATAAATGCATTGAAACTTGTCTGGCAGCATTGTGGCGAACGCTAGTTCGACCCGAACCGAATTCGAGCATTCGAGTGTTTCGGGTGACTATAGCACATCAGCTCGAATTACGGGTGTGAAAAACATTAATTCCATGCTAATAGGCGATATCGATGCAACAAAACTTATCTAGCGGCGCTGTAGCGATCGAAACCTTGACGCACACCAAAATCGAGCATTCTCGTCTTTCGGGCGACTGTAGCACATCAGCTCTAAGTTCGAGAGCCAAAAACATTTATTCCATGCAGGTTCATAATATTTATTCGTTGAAACTTGTGTGGCAGCATTGTGGCGAACACAAGTTCGACCCGTACCGAAATCGACCACTCGAGTGTTTCGGGCGACTATAGCACATCAGCTCGAATTACGGGTGTGAAAAACATTAATTCCATGCTAATAGGCGATATCGATATAACGAAACTTATCTAGCGGCGTTGTAGCAAATGAAAACTTGACCCATGTCGAAATCGAGCATTCACGAGTTTCGGGCGACTACATCACATCAGCTCTAAGTACGAGTGCCAAAAACATTTATTCCATGCAGGTACATAATATCTATTCGTTGAAACTTGTCTGGCAGCATTGTGGCGAATGCAAGTTCGACCCGTACCGAAATCGGGCATTCGAGTGTTTCGGGCGACTATAGCACATCAGCTCGATTTACGGGTGTAAAAAACATTAATTCCATGCAAATAGACAATATCGATGCAACGAAACTTGTCTAGCGGCATTGTAGGAAACGAAAACTTGACCCATATCGAAATCGAGCATTCACGAGTTTCGGGCGACTGCATCACATCAGCTCTAAGTACGAGTGCCAAAAACATTTATTCCATGCAGGTACATAATATCTATTCGTTGAACCTTGTCTGGCAGCATTGTGGCGAACGCTAGTTCGACCCGTACCGAATTCGAGCATTCAAGTGTTTCGGGTGACTATAGCACATCAGCTCGAACTACGGGTGTCAAAAAGATTAATTCCATGCTAATAGGCGATATCGATGCAACGAAACTTATCTAGCATCGCTGTAGCGATCGAAACCTTGACGCACACCAAAATCGAGCATTCCCGTCTTTCGGGCGACTGTAGCACATCAGCTCTAAGTTCGAGTACCAAAAACATTTATTCCATGCAGGTCCATCATGTCTATTCGTTGAAACTTGTCTGGCAGCATTGTGGCGAACGCTAGTTCGACCCGTACCGAAATCGACCACTCGAGTGTTTCGGGCGACTATAGCACATCAGCTCTATTTATGGACGTCAAAAACATTAATTCCATGCAAACAGACAATATCGATGCAACGAAACTTTTCTAGCGGCGTTGTAGCAAATGAAAACTTGACCCATGTCGAAATCGAGCATTCACGAGTTTCGGGCGACTACATCACATCAGCTCTAAGTACGAGTGCCAGAAACATTTATTCCATGCAGGTACATAATATCTATTCGTTGAAACTTGTCTGGCAGCATTGTGGCGAATGCAAGTTCGACCCGTACCGAAATCGGGCATTCGAGTGTTTCGGGCGACTATAGCACATCAGCTCGATTTACGGGTGTAAAAAACATTAATTCCCTGCAAATAGACGATATCGATGCATCGAAATTTGTTTAGCGGCGTTGTAGCAAACGAAAACTTGACCCATATCGAAATCGAGCATTCACGTGTTTCGGGCGACTGCAGCACATCAGCACTAAGTACGAGTGCCAAAAACATTTATTTCATGCAAATACATAATATAAATGCGTTGAAACTTGTCTGGCAGCATTGTGGCGAACGCTAGTTCGACCCGAACCGAATTCGAGCATTCGAGTGTTTCGGGTGACAATAGCACATCAGCTCGAATTACGGGTGTGAAAAACATTAATTCCATGCTAATAGGCGATATCGATGCAACGAAATTTATCTAGCGACGCTGTAGCGTTCGAAACCTTCAGGCACACCAAAATCGAGCATTCCCGTCTTTCGGGCGAATGGAGCACATCAGCTCTAAGTACGAGTGCCAAAAACATTTATTCCATGCAGGTACATAATATCTATTCGTTGAAACTTGTGTGGCAGCATTGTGGTGAACGCAAGTTCGACCCGTACCGAAATCGACCACTCGAGTGTTTCGGGCGACTATAGCACATCAGCTCGATTTACGGGTGTCAAAAATATTAATTCCATGCAAATAGACAATATCGATGCAACGAAACTTGTCTAGCGGCGTTGTAGCACATGAAAACTTGACCCATGTCGAAATCGAGCATTCACGAGTTTCGGGCGACTACATCACATCAGCTCTAAGTACGAGTGCCAAGAACATTTATTCCATGCAGGTACATAATATCTATTCGTTGAAACTTGTCTGGCAGCAGTGTGGCGAATGCAAGTTCGACCCGTACCGAAATCGGTCATTCGAGTGTTTCGGGCGACTATAGCACATCAGCTCGATTTCCGGGTGTCAAAAGCATTAATTCCATGCAAATAGACAATATCGATGCATCGAAACTTGTTTAGCGGCGTTGTAGCAAACGAAAACTTGACCCATATCGAAATCGAGCATTCACGTGTTTCGGGCGACTGCAGCACATCAGCTCTAAGTACGAGTGCCAAAAACATTTATTTCATGCAAATACATAATATAAATGCATTGAAACTTGTCTGGCAGCATTGTGGCCAACGCTAGTTCGACCCGAACCGAATTCGAGCATTCGAGTGTTTCGGGTGACTATAGCACATCAGCTCGAATTACGGGTGTGAAAAACATTAATTCCATGCTAATAGGCGATATCGATGCAACGAAACTTATCTAGCGGCGCTGTAGCGATCGAAACCTTGACGCACACCAAAATCGAGCATTCTCGTCTTTCGGGCGACTGTAGCACATCAGCTCTAAGTTCGAGAGCCAAAAACATTTATTCCATGCAGGTTCATAATATTTATTCGTTGAAACTAGCGTGGCAACATTGTGGCGAACGCAAGTTCGACCCGTACCGAAATCGGGCATTCGAGTGTTTCGGGCGACTATAGCACATCAGCTCGATTTACGGTTGTAAAAAACATTAATTCCATGCAAATAGACAATATCGATGCAACGAAACTTGTCTAGCGGCGTTGTAGCAAACGAAAACTTGACCCATATCGAAATCGAGCATTCACGAGTTTCGGGCGACTGCATCACATCAGCTCTAAGTACGAGTGCCAAAAACATTTATTCCATGCAGGTACATAATATCTATTCGTTGAACCTTGTCTGGCAGCATTGTGGCGAACGCTAGTTCGACCCGTACCGAATTCGAGCATTCAAGTGTTTCGGGTGACTATAGCACATCAGCTCGAACTACGGGTGTCAAAAAGATTAATTCCATGCTAATAGGCGATATCGATGCAACGAAACTTATCTAGCATCGCTGTAGCGATCGAAACCTTGACGCACACCAAAATCGAGCATTCCCGTCTTTCGGGCGACTGTAGCACATCAGCTCTAAGTTCGAGTACCAAAAACATTTATTCCATGCAGGTCCATCATGTCTATTCGTTGAAACTTGTCTGGCAGCATTGTGGCGAACGCTAGTTCGACCCGTACCGAATTCGAGCATTCGAATGTTTCGGGCGACTATAGCACATCAGCTCGATTTACGGGAGTCGAAAACATTAATTCCATGCAAATGGACAATATCGATGCAACGAAACTTGTCTAGCGGCGTTGCAGCAAACGAAAACTTGATCCATATCGAAATCGAGCATTCACGAGTTTCGGGCGAATACATCACATCAGATCTAAGTACGAGTGCCAAAAACATTTATTCCATGCAGGTACACAATGTCTATACGTTGAAACTTGTCTGGCAGCATTGTGGCGAACGCAAGTTCGACCCGTACCGAAATCGACCACTCGAGTGTTTCGGGCGACTATAGCACATCAGCTCGATTTACGGGTGTCAAAAATATTAATTCCATGCAAATAGACAATATCGATGCAACGAAACTTGTCTAGCGGCGTTGTAGCAAATGAAAACTTGACCCATGTCGAAATCGAGCATTCACGGGTTTCGGGCGACTACATCACATCAGCCCTAAGTACGAGTGCCAAGAACATTTATTCCATGCAGGTACATAATATCTATTCGTTGAAACTTGTCTGGCAGCAGTGTGGCGAATGCAAGTTCGACCCGTACCGAAATCGGTCATTCGAGAGTTTCGGGCGACTATAGCACATCAGCTCGATTTCCGGGTGTCAAAAGCATTAATTCCATGCAAATAGACAATATCGATGCATCGAAACTTGTTTAGCGGCGTTGTAGCAAACGAAAACTTGACCCATATCGAAATCGAGCATTCACGTGTTTCGGGCGACTGCAGCACATCAGCTCTAAGTACGAGTGCCAAAAACATTTATTTCATGCAAATACATAATATAAATGCGTTGAAACTTGTCTGGCAGCATTGTGGCGAACGCTAGTTCGACCCGAACCGAATTCGAGCATTCGAGTGTTTCGGGTGACTATAGCACATCAGCTCGAATTACGGGTGTGAAAAACATTAATTCCATGCTAATAGGCGATATCGATGCAACGAAACTTATCTAGCGGCGCTGTAGCGATCTAAACCTTGACGCACACCAAAATCGAGCATTCTCGTCTTTCGGGCGACTGTAGCACATCAGCTCTAAGTTCGAGTGCCAAAAACATTTATTCCATGCAGGTTCATAATATCTATTCGTTGAAACTTGTCTGGCAGCATTGTGGCGTACGCTAGTTCGACCCGTACCGAATTCGAGCATTCGAGGGTTTCGGGCGACTATAGCACATCTGCTCGATTAACCGGTATCGAAAACATTAATTCCATGCAAATGGACAATATCGATGCAACGAAACTTGTCTAGCGGCGTTGTAGCAAACGAAAACTCGACCCATATAGAAATCGAGCATTCACGTGTTTCGGGCGACTGCAGCACATCAGCTCTAACTACGAGTGCCAAAAACATTTATTTCATGCAAATACATATTATAAATGCGTTGAAACTTGTCTGGCAGCATTGTGGCGAACGCTAGTTCGACCCGAACCGAATTCGAGCAGTCGAGTGTTTCGGGTGACTATAGCACATCAGCTCGAATTACGGGTGTGAAAAACATTAATTCCATGCAAATAGACAATATCGATGCAACGAAACTTGTCTAGCGGCGTTGTAGCAAATGAAAACTTGACCCATGTCGAAATCGAGCATTCACGAGTTTCGGGCGACTACATCACGTCAGCTCGAAGTACGAGTGCCAAAAACATTTATTCCATGCAGGTACATAATATCTATTCGTTGAAACTTGTGTGGCAGCATTGTGGTGAACGCAAGTTCGACCCGTACCGAAATCGACCACTCGAGTGTTTCGGGCGACTATAGCACATCAGCTCGATTTACGGGTGTCAAAAATATTAATTCCATGCAAATAGACAATATCGATGCAACGAAACTTGTCTAGCGGCGTTGTAGCAAACGAAAACTTGACCCATATCGAAATCGAGCATTCCCGTCTTTCGGGCGAATGGAGCACATCAGCTCTAAGTACGAGTGCCAAAAACATTTATTCCATGCAGGTACATAATATATATTCGTTGAAACTTGTGTGGCAGCATTGTGGCGAACGCAAGTTCGACCCGTACCGAAATCGACCACTCGAGTGTTTCGGGCGACTATAGCACATCAGCTCGATTTACGGGTGTCAAAAATATTAATTCCATGCAAATAGACAATATCGATGCAACGAAACTTGTCTAGCGGCGTTGTAGCAAATGAAAACTTGACCCATGTCGAAATCGAGCATTCACGAGTTTCGGGCGACTACATCACATCAGCTCTAAGTACGAGTGCCAAGAACATTTATTCCATGCAGGTACATTATATATATTCGTTGAAACTTGTCTGGCAGCAGTGTGGCGAATGCAAGTTCGACCCGTACCGAAATCGGTCATTAGAGTGTTTCGGGCGACTATAGCACATCAGCTCGATTTCCGGGTGTCTAAAGCATTAATTCCATGCAAATAGACAATATCGATGCATCGAAACTTGTTTAGCGGCGTTGTAGCAAACGAAAACTTGACCCATATCGAAATCGAGCATTCACGTGTTTCGGGCGACTGCAGCACATCAGCTCTAAGTACGAGTGCCAAAAACATTTATTTCATGCAAATACATAATATAAATGCGTTGAAACTTGTCTGGCAGCATTGTGGCGAACGCTAGTTCGACCCGAACCGAATTCGAGCATTCGAGTGTTTCGGGTGACTATAGCACATCAGCTCGAATTACGGATGTGAAAAACATTAATTCCATGCTAATAGGCGATATCGATGCAACGAAACTTATCTAGCGGCGCTGTAGCGTTCGAAACCTTCAGGCACACCAAAATCGAGCATTCCCGTCTTTCGGGCGAATGGAGCACATCAGCTCTAAGTACGAGTGCCAGAAACATTTATTCCATGCAGGTACATAATATCTATTCGTTGAAACTTGTGTGGCAGCATTGTGGCGAACGCAAGTTCGACCCGTACCGAAATCGACCACTCGAGTGTTTCGGGCGACTATAGCACATCAGCTCGATTTACGGGTGTCAAAAATATTAATTCCATGCAAATAGACAATATCGATGCAACGAAACTTGTCTAGCGGCGTTGTAGCAAATGAAAACTTGACCCATGTCGAAATCGAGCATTCACGGGTTTCGGGCGACTACATCACATCAGCTCTAAGTACGAGTGCCAAGAACATTTATTCCATGCAGGTACATAATATCTATTCGTTGAAACTTGTCTGGCAGCAGTGTGGCGAATGCAAGTTCGACCCGTACCGAAATCGGTCATTCGAGTGTTTCGGGCGACTATAGAACATCAGCTCGATTTCCGGGTGTCAAAAGCATTAATTCCATGCAAATAGACAATATCGATGCATCGAAACTTGTTTAGCGGCGTTGTAGCAAACGAAAACTTGACCCATATCGAATTCGAGCATTCACGTGTTTCGGGCGACTGCAGCACATCAGCTCTAAGTACGAGTGCCAAAAACATTTATTTCATGCAAATACATAATATAAATGCGTTGAAACTTGTCTGGCAGCATTGTGGCGAACGCTAGTTCGACCCGAACCGAATTCGAGCATTCGAGTGTTTCGGGTGACTATAGCACATCAGCTCGAATTACGGGTGTGAAAAACATTAATTTCATGCTAATAGGCGATATCGATGCAACGAAACTTATCTAGCGGCGCTGTAGCGATCGAAACCTTGACGCACACCAAAATCGAGCATTCTCGTCTTTCGGGCGACTGTAGCACATCAGCTCTAAGTTCGAGTGCCAAAAACATTTATTCCATGCAGGTTCATAATATCTATTCGTTGAAACTTGTCTGGCAGCATTGTGGCGAACGCTAGTTCGACCCGTACCGAATTCGAGCATTCGAGGGTTTCGGGCGACTATAGCACATCTGCTCGATTAACCGGTATCGAAAACATTAATTCCATGCAAATGGACAATATCGATGCAACGAAACTTGTCTAGCGGCGTTGTAGCAAACGAAAACTCGACCCATATAGAAATCGAGCATTCACGTGTTTCGGGCGACTGCAGCACATCAGCTCTAACTACGAGTGCCAAAAACATTTATTTCATGCAAATACATAATATAAATGCGTTGAAACTTGTCTGGCAGCATTGTGGCGAACGCTAGTTCGACCCGAACCGAATTCGAGCAGTCGAGTGTTTCGGGTGACTATAGCACATCAGCTCGAATTACGGGTGTGAAAAACATTAATTCCATGCAAATAGACAATATCGATGCAACGAAACTTGTCTAGCGGCGTTGTAGCAAATGAAAACTTGACCCATGTCGAAATCGAGCATTCACGAGTTTCGGGCGACTACATCACGTCAGCTCGAAGTACGAGTGCCAAAAACATTTATTCCATGCAGGTACATAATATCTATTCGTTGAAACTTGTGTGGCAGCATTGTGGTGAACGCAAGTTCGACCCGTACCGAAATCGACCACTCGAGTGTTTCGGGCGACTATAGCACATCAGCTCGATTTACGGGTGTCAAAAATATTAATTCCATGCAAATAGACAATATCGATGCAACGAAACTTGTCTAGCGGCGTTGTAGCAAACGAAAACTTGACCCATATCGAAATCGAGCATTCACGTGTTTCGGGCGACTGCAGCACATCAGCTCTAAGTACGAGTGCCAAAAACATTTATTTCATGCAAATACATAATATAAATGCGTTGAAACTTGTCTGGCAGCATTGTGGCGAACGCTAGTTCGACCCGAACCGAATTCGAGCATTCGAGTGTTTCGGGTGACTATAGCACATCAGCTCGAATTACGGGTGTGAAAAACATTAATTCCATGCTAATAGGCGATATCGATGCAACGAAACTTATCTAGCGGCGCTGTAGCGATCGAAACCTTGACGCACACCAAAATCGAGCATTCTCGTCTTTCGGGCGACTGTAGCACATCAGCTCTAAGTTCGAGTGCCAAAAACATTTATTCCATGCAGGTTCATAATATTTATTCGTTGAAACTTGTGTGGCAGCATTGTGGCGAACGCAAGTTCGACCCGTACCGAAATCGACCACTCGAGTGTTTCGGGCGACTATAGCACATCAGCTCGAATTACGGGTGTGAAAAACATTAATTCCATGCTAATAGGCGATATCGATATAACGAAACTTATCTAGTGGCGTTGTAGCAAATGAAAACTTGACCCATGTCGAAATCGAGCATTCACGAGTTTCGGGCGACTACATCATATCAGCTCTAAGTACGAGTGCCAAAAACATTTATTCCATGCAGGTACATAATATCTATTCGTTGAAACGTGTCTGGCAGCATTGTGGCGAATGCAAGTTCGACCCGTACCGAAATCGGGCATTCGAGTGTTTCGGGCGACTATAGCACATCAGCTCTAACTACGAGTGCCAAAAACATTTATTTCATGCAAATACATAATATAAATGCGTTGAAACTTGTCTGGCAGCATTGTGGCGAACGCTAGTTCGACCCGAACCGAATTCGAGCAGTCGAGTGTTTCGGGTGACTATAGCACATCAGCTCGAATTACGGGTGTGAAAAACATTAATTCCATGCAAATAGACAATATCGATGCAACGAAACTTGTCTAGCGGCGTTGTAGCAAATGAAAACTTGACCCATGTCGAAATCGAGCATTCACGAGTTTCGGGCGACTACATCACGTCAGCTCGAAGTACGAGTGCCAAAAACATTTATTCCATGCAGGTACATAATATCTATTCGTTGAAACTTGTGTAGCAGCATTGTGGTGAACGCAAGTTCGACCCGTACCGAAATCGACCACTCGAGTGTTTCGGGCGACTATAGCACATCAGCTCGATTTACGGGTGTCAAAAATATTAATTCCATGCAAATAGACAATATCGATGCAACGAAACTTGTCTAGCGGCGTTGTAGCAAACGAAAACTTGACTCATATCGAAATCGAGCATTCACGTGTTTCGGGCGACTGCAGCACATCAGCTCTAAGTACGAGTGCCAAAAACATTTATTTCATGCAAATACATAAGATAAATGCGTTGAAACTTGTCTGGCAGCATTGTGGCGAACACTAGTTCGACCCGAACCGAATTCGAGCATTCGAGTGTTTCGGGTGACTATAGCACATCAGCTCGAATTACGGTTGTGAAAAACATTAATTCCATGCTAATAGGCGATATCGATGCAACGAAACTTATCTAGCGGCGCTGTAGCGATCGAAACCTTGACGCACACCAAAATCGAGCATTCCCGTCTTTCGGGCGACTGTAGCACATCAGCTCTAAGTTCGAGTACCAAAAACATTTATTCCATGCAGGTCCATAATGTCTATTCGTTGAAACTTGTCTGGCAGCATTGTGGCGAACGCTAGTTCGACCCGAACCGAATTCGAGCAGTCGATTGTTTCGGGTGACTATAGCACATCAGCTCGATTTCCGGGTGTCAAAAGCATTAATTCCATGCAAATAGACAATATCGATGCATCGAAACTTGTTTAGCGGCGTTGTAGCAAACGAAAACTTGACCCATATCGAAATCGAGCATTCACGTGTTTCGGGCGACTGCAGCACATCAGCACTAAGTACGAGTGCCAAAAACATTTATTTCATGCAAATACATAATATAAATGCGCTGAAACTTGTCTGGCAGCATTGTGGCGAACGCTAGTTCGACCCGAACCGAATTCAAGCATTCGAGTGTTTCGGGTGACTATAGCACATCAGCTCGAATTACGGGTGTGAAAAACATTAATTCCATGCTAATAGGCGATATCGATGCAACGAAACTTATCTAGCGGCGCTGTAGCGATCGAAACCTTGACGCACACCAAAATCGAGCATTCCCGTCTTTCGGGCGACTGTAGCACATCAGCTCTAAGTTCGAGTGCCAAAAACATTTATTCCATGCAGGTTCATAATATCTATTCGTTGAAACTTGTCTGGCAGCATTGTGGCGAACGCTAGTTCGACCCGTACCGAATTCGAGCATTCGAGTGTTTCGGGCGACTATAGCACATCTGCTCGATTAACCGGTATCGAAAACATTAATTCCATGCAAATGGACAATATCGATGCAACGAAACTTGTCTAGCGGCGTTGTAGCAAACGAAAACTTGACCCATATAGATATCGAGCATTCACGTGTTTCGGGCGACTGCAGCACATCAGCTCTAAGTACGAGTGCCAAAAACATTTATTTCATGCAAATACATAATATAAATGCGTTGAAACTTGTCTGGCAGCATTGTGGCGAACGATAGTTCGACCCGAACCGATTTCGAGCATTCGAGTGTTTCGGGTGACTATAGCACATCAGCTCGAATTACGGGTGTGAAAAACATTAATTCCATGCTAATAGGCGATATCGATGCAACGAAACTTATCTAGCGGCGCTGTAGCGATCGAAACCTTGACGCACACCAAAATCGAGCATTCTCGTCTTTCGGGCGACTGTAGCACATCAGCTCTAAGTTCGAGTGCCAAAAACATTTATTCCATGCAGGTTCATAATATTTATTCGTTGAAACTTGTGTGGCAGCATTGTGGCGAACGCAAGTTCGACCCGTACCGAAATCGACCACTCGAGTGTTTCGGGCGACTATAGCACATCAGCTCGAATTACGGGTGTGAAAAACATTAATTCCATGCTAATAGGCGATATCGATATAACGAAACTTATCTAGTGGCGTTGTAGCAAATGAAAACTTGACCCATGTCGAAATCGAGCATTCACGAGTTTCGGGCGACTACATCACATCAGCTCTAAGTACGAGTGCCAAAAACATTTATTCCATGCAGGTACATAATATCTATTCGTTGAAACGTGTCTGGCAGCATTGTGGCGAATGCAAGTTCGACCCGTACCGAAATCGGGCATTCGAGTGTTTCGGGCGACTATAGCACATCAGCTCTAACTACGAGTGCCAAAAACATTTATTTCATGCAAATACATAATATAAATGCGTTGAAACTTGTCTGGCAGCATTGTGGCGAACGCTAGTTCGACCCGAACCGAATTCGAGCAGTCGAGTGTTTCGGGTGACTATAGCACATCAGCTCGAATTACGGGTGTGAAAAACATTAATTCCATGCAAATAGACAATATCGATGCAACGAAACTTGTCTAGCGGCGTTGTAGCAAATGAAAACTTGACCCATGTCGAAATCGAGCATTCACGAGTTTCGGGTGACTACATCACGTCAGCTCGAAGTACGAGTGCCAAAAACATTTATTCCATGCAGGTACATAATATCTATTCGTTGAAACTTGTGTGGCAGCATTGTGGTGAACGCAAGTTCGACCCGTACCGAAATCGACCACTCGAGTGTTTCGGGCGACTATAGCACATCAGCTCGATTTACGGGTGTCAAAAATATTAATTCCATGCAAATAGACAATATCGATGCAACGAAACTTGTCTAGCGGCGTTGTAGCAAACGAAAACTTGACTCATATCGAAATCGAGCATTCACGTGTTTCGGGCGACTGCAGCACATCAGCTCTAAGTACGAGTGCCAAAAACATTTATTTCATGCAAATACATAAGATAAATGCGTTGAAACTTGTCTGGCAGCATTGTGGCGAACACTAGTTCGACCCGAACCGAATTCGAGCATTCGAGTGTTTCGGGTGACTATAGCACATCAGCTCGAATTACGGTTGTGAAAAACATTAATTCCATGCTAATAGGCGATATCGATGCAACGAAACTTATCTAGCGGCGCTGTAGCGATCGAAACCTTGACGCACACCAAAATCGAGCATTCCCGTCTTTCGGGCGACTGTAGCACATCAGCTCTAAGTTCGAGTACCAAAAACATTTATTCCATGCAGGTCCATAATGTCTATTCGTTGAAACTTGTCTGGCAGCATTGTGGCGAACGCTAGTTCGACCCGAACCGAATTCGAGCAGTCGATTGTTTCGGGTGACTATAGCACATCAGCTCGATTTCCGGGTGTCAAAAGCATTAATTCCATGCAAATAGACAATATCGATGCATCGAAACTTGTTTAGCGGCGTTGTAGCAAACGAAAACTTGACCCATATCGAAATCGAGCATTCACGTGTTTCGGGCGACTGCAGCACATCAGCACTAAGTACGAGTGCCAAAAACATTTATTTCATGCAAATACATAATATAAATGCGCTGAAACTTGTCTGGCAGCATTGTGGCGAACGCTAGTTCGACCCGAACCGAATTCAAGCATTCGAGTGTTTCGGGTGACTATAGCACATCAGCTCGAATTACGGGTGTGAAAAACATTAATTCCATGCTAATAGGCGATATCGATGCAACGAAACTTATCTAGCGGCGCTGTAGCGATCGAAATCTTGACGCACACCAAAATCGAGCATTCCCGTCTTTCGGGCGACTGTAGCACATCAGCTCTAAGTTCGAGTGCCAAAAACATTTATTCCATGCAGGTTCATAATATCTATTCATTGAAACTTGTCTGGCAGCATTGTGGCGAACGCTAGTTCGACCCGTACCGAATTCGAGCATTCGAGTGTTTCGGGCGACTATAGCACATCTGCTCGATTAACCGGTATCGAAAACATTAATTCCATGCAAATGGACAATATCGATGCAACGAAACTTGTCTAGCGGCGTTGTAGCAAACGAAAACTTGACCCATATAGATATCGAGCATTCACGTGTTTCGGGCGACTGCAGCACATCAGCTCTAACTACGAGTGCCAAAAACATTTATTTCATGCAAATACATAATATAAATGCGTTGAAACTTGTCTGGCAGCATTGTGGCGAACGATAGTTCGATCCGAACCGATTTCGAGCATTCGAGTGTTTCGGGTGACTATAGCACATCAGCTCGAATTACGGGTGTGAAAAACATTAATTCCATGCTAATAGGCGATATCGATGCAACGAAACTTATCTAGCGGCGCTGTAGCGTTCGAAACCTTCAGGCACACCAAAATCGAGCATTCCCGTCTTTCGGGCGAATGGAGCACATCAGCTCTAAGTACGAGTGCCAAAAACATTTATTCCATGCAGGTACATAATATCTAATCGTTGAAACTTGTGTGGCAGTATTGTGGCGAACGCAAGTTCGACCCGTACCGAAATCGACCACTCGAGTGTTTCGGGCGACTATAGCACATCAGCTCTATTTACGGACGTCAAAAACATTAATTCCATGCAAATAGACAATATCGATGCAACGAAACTTTTCTAGCGGCGTTGTAGCAAATGAAAACTTGACCCATGTCGAAATCGAGCATTCACGAGTTTCGGGCGACTACATCACATCAGCTCTAAGTACGAGTGCCAGAAACATTTATTCCATGCAGGTACATAATATCTATTCGTTGAAACTTGTCTGGCAGCATTGTGGCGAATGCAAGTTCGACCCGTACCGAAATCGGGCATTCGAGTGTTTCGGGCGACTATAGCACATCAGCTCGATTTACGGGTGTAAAAAACATTAATTCCCTGCAAATAGACAATATCGATGCATCGAAACTTGTTTAGCGGCGTTGTAGCAAACGAAAACTTGACCCATATCGAAATCGAGCATTCACGTGTTTCGGGCGACTGCAGCACATCAGCACTAAGTACGAGTGCCAAAAACATTTATTTCATGCAAATACATAATATAAATGCGTTGAAACTTGTCTGGCAGCATTGTGGCGAACGCTAGTTCGACCCGAACCGAATTCGAGCATTCGAGTGTTTCGGGTGACAATAGCACATCAGCTCGAATTACGGGTGTGAAAAACATTAATTCCATGCTAATAGGCGATATCGATGCAACGAAATTTATCTAGCGACGCTGTAGCGTTCGAAACCTTCAGGCACACCAAAATCGAGCATTCCCGTCTTTCGGGCGAATGGAGCACATCAGCTCTAAGTACGAGTGCCAAAAACATTTATTCCATGCAGGTACATAATATCTATTCGTTGAAACTTGTGTGGCAGCATTGTGGTGAACGCAAGTTCGACCCGTACCGAAATCGACCACTCGAGTGTTTCGGGCGACTATAGCACATCAGCTCGATTTACGGGTGTCAAAAATATTAATTCCATGCAAATAGACAATATCGATGCAACGAAACTTGTCTAGCGGCGTTGTAGCACATGAAAACTTGACCCATGTCGAAATCGAGCATTCACGAGTTTCGGGCGACTACATCACATCAGCTCTAAGTACGAGTGCCAAGAACATTTATTCCATGCAGGTACATAATATCTATTCGTTGAAACTTGTCTGGCAGCAGTGTGGCGAATGCAAGTTCGACCCGTACCGAAATCGGTCATTCGAGTGTTTCGGGCGACTATAGCACATCAGCTCGATTTCCGGGTGTCAAAAGCATTAATTCCATGCAAATAGACAATATCGATGCATCGAAACTTGTTTAGCGGCGTTGTAGCAAACGAAAACTTGACCCATATCGAAGTCGAGCATTCACGTGTTTCGGGCGACTGCAGCACATCAGCTCTAAGTACGAGTGCCAAAAACATTTATTTCATGCAAATACATAATATAAATGCATTGAAACTTGTCTGGCAGCATTGTGGCCAACGCTAGTTCGACCCGAACCGAATTCGAGCATTCGAGTGTTTCGGGTGACTATAGCACATCAGCTCGAATTACGGGTGTGAAAAACATTAATTCCATGCTAATAGGCGATATCGATGCAACGAAACTTATCTAGCGGCGCTGTAGCGATCGAAACCTTGACGCACACCAAAATCGAGCATTCTCGTCTTTCGGGCGACTGTAGCACATCAGCTCTAAGTTCGAGAGCCAAAAACATTTATTCCATGCAGGTCCATCATGTCTATTCGTTGAAACTTGTCTGGCAGCATTGTGGCGAACGCTAGTTCGACCCGTACCGAATTCGAGCATTCGAATGTTTCGGGCGACTATAGCACATCAGCTCGATTTACGGGAGTCGAAAACATTAATTCCATGCAAATGGACAATATCGATGCAACGAAACTTGTCTAGCGGCGTTGCAGCAAACGAAAACTTGATCCATATCGAAATCGAGCATTCACGAGTTTCGGGCGAATACATCACATCAGATCTAAGTACGAGTGCCAAAAACATTTATTCCATGCAGGTACACAATGTCTATACGTTGAAACTTGTCTGGCAGCATTGTGGCGAACGCAAGTTCGACCCGTACCGAAATCGACCACTCGAGTGTTTCGGGCGACTATAGCACATCAGCTCGATTTACGGGTGTCAAAAATATTAATTCCATGCAAATAGACAATATCGATGCAACGAAACTTGTCTAGCGGCGTTGTAGCAAATGAAAACTTGACCCATGTCGAAATCGAGCATTCACGGGTTTCGGGCGACTACATCACATCAGCTCTAAGTACGAGTGCCAAGAACATTTATTCCATGCAGGTACATAATATCTATTCGTTGAAACTTGTCTGGCAGCAGTGTGGCGAATGCAAGTTCGACCCGTACCGAAATCGGTCATTCGAGAGTTTCGGGCGACTATAGCACATCAGCTCGATTTCCGGGTGTCAAAAGCATTAATTCCATGCAAATAGACAATATCGATGCATCGAAACTTGTTTAGCGGCGTTGTAGCAAACGAAAACTTGACCCATATCGAAATCGAGCATTCACGTGTTTCGGGCGACTGCAGCACATCAGCTCTAAGTACGAGTGCCAAAAACATTTATTTCATGCAAATACATAATATAAATGCGTTGAAACTTGTCTGGCAGCATTGTGGCGAACGCTAGTTCGACCCGAACCGAATTCGAGCATTCGAGTGTTTCGGGTGACTATAGCACATCAGCTCGAATTACGGGTGTGAAAAACATTAATTCCATGCTAATAGGCGATATCGATGCAACGAAACTTATCTAGCGGCGCTGTAGCGATCTAAACCTTGACGCACACCAAAATCGAGCATTCTCGTCTTTCGGGCGACTGTAGCACATCAGCTCTAAGTTCGAGTGCCAAAAACATTTATTCCATGCAGGTTCATAATATCTATTCGCTGAAACTTGTCTGGCAGCATTGTGGCGTACGCTAGTTCGACCCGTACCGAATTCGAGCATTCGAGGGTTTCGGGCGACTATAGCACATCTGCTCGATTAACCGGTATCGAAAACATTAATTCCATGCAAATGGACAATATCGATGCAACGAAACTTGTCTAGCGGCGTTGTAGCAAACGAAAACTCGACCCATATAGAAATCGAGCATTCACGTGTTTCGGGCGACTGCAGCACATCAGCTCTAACTACGAGTGCCAAAAACATTTATTTCATGCAAATACATATTATAAATGCGTTGAAACTTGTCTGGCAGCATTGTGGCGAACGCTAGTTCGACCCGAACCGAATTCGAGCAGTCGAGTGTTTCGGGTGACTATAGCACATCAGCTCGAATTACGGGTGTGAAAAACATTAATTCCATGCAAATAGACAATATCGATGCAACGAAACTTGTCTAGCGGCGTTGTAGCAAATGAAAACTTAACCCATGTCGAAATCGAGCATTCACGAGTTTCGGGCGACTACATCACGTCAGCTCGAAGTACGAGTGCCAAAAACATTTATTCCATGCAGGTACATAATATCTATTCGTTGAAACTTGTGTGGCAGCATTGTGGTGAACGCAAGTTCGACCCGTACCGAAATCGACCACTCGAGTGTTTCGGGCGACTATAGCACATCAGCTCGATTTACGGGTGTCAAAAATATTAATTCCATGCAAATAGACAATATCGATGCAACGAAACTTGTCTAGCGGCGTTGTAGCAAACGAAAACTTGACCCATATCGAAATCGAGCATTCACGTGTTTCGGGCGACTGCAGCACATCAGCTCTAAGTACGAGTGCCAAAAACATTTATTTCATGCAAATACATAATATAAATGCGTTGAAACTTGTCTGGCAGCATTGTGGCGAACGCTAGTTCGACCCGAACCGAATTCGAGCATTCGAGTGTTTCGGGTGACTATAGCACATCAGCTCGAATTACGGGTGTGAAAAACATTAATTCCATGCTAATAGGCGATATCGATGCAACGAAACTTATCTAGCGGCGCTGTAGCGTTCGAAACCTTCAGGCACACCAAAATCGAGCATTCCCGTCTTTCGGGCGAATGGAGCACATCAGCTCTAAGTACGAGTGCCAAAAACATTTATTCCATGCAGGTACATAATATATATTCGTTGAAACTTGTGTGGCAGCATTGTGGCGAACGCAAGTTCGACCCGTACCGAAATCGACCACTCGAGTGTTTCGGGCGACTATAGCACATCAGCTCGATTTACGGGTGTCAAAAATATTAATTCCATGCAAATAGACAATATCGATGCAACGAAACTTGTCTAGCGGCGTTGTAGCAAATGAAAACTTGACCCATGTCGAAATCGAGCATTCACGAGTTTCGGGCGACTACATCACATCAGCTCTAAGTACGAGTGCCAAGAACATTTATTCCATGCAGGTACATTATATATATTCGTTGAAACTTGTCTGGCAGCAGTGTGGCGAATGCAAGTTCGACCCGTACCGAAATCGGTCATTAGAGTGTTTCGGGCGACTATAGCACATCAGCTCGATTTCCGGGTGTCTAAAGCATTAATTCCATGCAAATAGACAATATCGATGCATCGAAACTTGTTTAGCGGCGTTGTAGCAAACGAAAACTTGACCCATATCGAAATCGAGCATTCACGTGTTTCGGGCGACTGCAGCACATCAGCTCTAAGTACGAGTGCCAAAAACATTTATTTCATGCAAATACATAATATAAATGCGTTGAAACTTGTCTGGCAGCATTGTGGCGAACGCTAGTTCGACCCGAACCGAATTCGAGCATTCGAGTGTTTCGGGTGACTATAGCACATCAGCTCGAATTACGGATGTGAAAAACATTAATTCCATGCTAATAGGCGATATCGATGCAACGAAACTTATCTAGCGGCGCTGTAGCGTTCGAAACCTTCAGGCACACCAAAATCGAGCATTCCCGTCTTTCGGGCGAATGGAGCACATCAGCTCTAAGTACGAGTGCCAGAAACATTTATTCCATGCAGGTACATAATATCTATTCGTTGAAACTTGTGTGGCAGCATTGTGGTGAACGCAAGTTCGACCCGTACCGAAATCGACCACTCGAGTGTTTCGGGCGACTATAGCACATCAGTTCGATTTACGGGTGTCAAAAATATTAATTCCATGCAAATAGACAATATCGATGCAACGAAACTTGTCTAGCGGCGTTGTAGCAAACGAAAACTTGACCCATATCGAAATCGAGCATTCACGTGTTTCGGGCGACTGCAGCACATCAGCTCTAAGTACGAGTGCCAAAAACATTTATTTCATGCAAATACATAATATAAATGCGTTGAAACTTGTCTGGCAGCATTGTGGCGAACGCTAGTTCGACCCGAACCGAATTCGAGCATTCGAGTGTTTCGGGTGACTATAGCACATCAGCTCGAATTACGGGTGTGAAAAACATTAATTCCATGCTAATAGGCGATATCGATGCAACGAAACTTATCTAGCGGCGCTGTAGCGATCGAAACCTTGACGCACACCAAAATCGAGCATTCTCGTCTTTCGGGCGACTGTAGCACATCAGCTCTAAGTTCGAGTGCCAAAAACATTTATTCCATGCAGGTTCATAATATTTATTCGTTGAAACTTGTGTGGCAGCATTGTGGCGAACGCAAGTTCGACCCGTACCGAAATCGACCACTCGAGTGTTTCGGGCGACTATAGCACATCAGCTCGAATTACGGGTGTGAAAAACATTAATTCCATGCTAATAGGCGATATCGATATAACGAAACTTATCTAGTGGCGTTGTAGCAAATGAAAACTTGACCCATGTCGAAATCGAGCATTCACGAGTTTCGGGCGACTACATCACATCAGCTCTAAGTACGAGTGCCAAAAACATTTATTCCATGCAGGTACATAATATCTATTCGTTGAAACGTGTCTGGCAGCATTGTGGCGAATGCAAGTTCGACCCGTACCGAAATCGGGCATTCGAGTGTTTCGGGCGACTATAGCACATCAGCTCTAACTACGAGTGCCAAAAACATTTATTTCATGCAAATACATAATATAAATGCGTTGAAACTTGTCTGGCAGCATTGTGGCGAACGCTAGTTCGACCCGAACCGAATTCGAGCAGTCGAGTGTTTCGGGTGACTATAGCACATCAGCTCGAATTACGGGTGTGAAAAACATTAATTCCATGCAAATAGACAATATCGATGCAACGAAACTTGTCTAGCGGCGTTGTAGCAAATGAAAACTTGACCCATGTCGAAATCGAGCATTCACGAGTTTCGGGCGACTACATCACGTCAGCTCGAAGTACGAGTGCCAAAAACATTTATTCCATGCAGGTACATAATATCTATTCGTTGAAACTTGTGTGGCAGCATTGTGGTGAACGCAAGTTCGACCCGTACCGAAATCGACCACTCGAGTGTTTCGGGCGACTATAGCACATCAGCTCGATTTACGGGTGTCAAAAATATTAATTCCATGCAAATAGACAATATCGATGCAACGAAACTTGTCTAGCGGCGTTGTAGCAAACGAAAACTTGACCCATATCGAAATCGAGCATTCACGTGTTTCGGGCGACTGCAGCACATCAGCTCTAAGTACGAGTGCCAAAAACATTTATTTCATGCAAATACATAATATAAATGCGTTGAAACTTGTCTGGCAGCATTGTGGCGAACGCTAGTTCGACCCGAACCGAATTCGAGCATTCGAGTGTTTCGGGTGACTATAGCACATCAGCTCGAATTACGGGTGTGAAAAACATTAATTCCATGCTAATAGGCGATATCGATGCAACGAAACTTATCTAGCGGCGCTGTAGCGATCGAAACCTTGACGCACACCAAAATCGAGCATTCTCGTCTTTCGGGCGACTGTAGCACATCAGCTCTAAGTTCGAGTGCCAAAAACATTTATTCCATGCAGGTTCATAATATTTATTCGTTGAAACTTGTGTGGCAGCATTGTGGCGAACGCAAGTTCGACCCGTACCGAAATCGACCACTCGAGTGTTTCGGGCGACTATAGCACATCAGCTCGAATTACGGGTGTGAAAAACATTAATTCCATGCTAATAGGCGATATCGATATAACGAAACTTATCTAGTGGCGTTGTAGCAAATGAAAACTTGACCCATGTCGAAATCGAGCATTCACGAGTTTCGGGCGACTACATCACATCAGCTCTAAGTACGAGTGCCAAAAACATTTATTCCATGCAGGTACATAATATCTATTCGTTGAAACGTGTCTGGCAGCATTGTGGCGAATGCAAGTTCGACCCGTACCGAAATCGGGCATTCGAGTGTTTCGGGCGACTATAGCACATCAGCTCTAACTACGAGTGCCAAAAACATTTATTTCATGCAAATACATAATATAAATGCGTTGAAACTTGTCTGGCAGCATTGTGGCGAACGCTAGTTCGACCCGAACCGAATTCGAGCAGTCGAGTGTTTCGGGTGACTATAGCACATCAGCTCGAATTACGGGTGTGAAAAACATTAATTCCATGCAAATAGACAATATCGATGCAACGAAACTTGTCTAGCGGCGTTGTAGCAAATGAAAACTTGACCCATGTCGAAATCGAGCATTCACGAGTTTCGGGCGACTACATCACGTCAGCTCGAAGTACGAGTGCCAAAAACATTTATTCCATGCAGGTACATAATATCTATTCGTTGAAACTTGTGTGGCAGCATTGTGGTGAACGCAAGTTCGACCCGTACCGAAATCGACCACTCGAGTGTTTCGGGCGACTATAGCACATCAGCTCGATTTACGGGTGTCAAAAATATTAATTCCATGCAAATAGACAATATCGATGCAACGAAACTTGTCTAGCGGCGTTGTAGCAAACGAAAACTTGACTCATATCGAAATCGAGCATTCACGTGTTTCGGGCGACTGCAGCACATCAGCTCTAAGTACGAGTGCCAAAAACATTTATTTCATGCAAATACATAAGATAAATGCATTGAAACTTGTCTGGCAGCATTGTGGCGAACACTAGTTCGACCCGAACCGAATTCGAGCATTCGAGTGTTTCGGGTGACTATAGCACATCAGCTCGAATTACGGTTGTGAAAAACATTAATTCCATGCTAATAGGCGATATCGATGCAACGAAACTTATCTAGCGGCGCTGTAGCGATCGAAACCTTGACGCACACCAAAATCGAGCATTCCCGTCTTTCGGGCGACTGTAGCACATCAGCTCTAAGTTCGAGTACCAAAAACATTTATTCCATGCAGGTCCATAATGTCTATTCGTTGAAACTTGTCTGGCAGCATTGTGGCGAACGCTAGTTCGACCCGAACCGAATTCGAGCAGTCGATTGTTTCGGGTGACTATAGCACATCAGCTCGATTTCCGGGTGTCAAAAGCATTAATTCCATGCAAATAGACAATATCGATGCATCGAAACTTGTTTAGCGGCGTTGTAGCAAACGAAAACTTGACCCATATCGAAATCGAGCATTCACGTGTTTCGGGCGACTGCAGCACATCAGCACTAAGTACGAGTGCCAAAAACATTTATTTCATGCAAATACATAATATAAATGCGCTGAAACTTGTCTGGCAGCATTGTGGCGAACGCTAGTTCGACCCGAACCGAATTCAAGCATTCGAGTGTTTCGGGTGACTATAGCACATCAGCTCGAATTACGGGTGTGAAAAACATTAATTCCATGCTAATAGGCGATATCGATGCAACGAAACTTATCTAGCGGCGCTGTAGCGATCGAAACCTTGACGCACACCAAAATCGAGCATTCCCGTCTTTCGGGCGACTGTAGCACATCAGCTCTAAGTTCGAGTGCCAAAAACATTTATTCCATGCAGGTTCATAATATCTATTCGTTGAAACTTGTCTGGCAGCATTGTGGCGAACGCTAGTTCGACCCGTACCGAATTCGAGCATTCGAGTGTTTCGGGCGACTATAGCACATCTGCTCGATTAACCGGTATCGAAAACATTAATTCCATGCAAATGGACAATATCGATGCAACGAAACTTGTCTAGCGGCGTTGTAGCAAACGAAAACTTGACCCATATAGATATCGAGCATTCACGTGTTTCGGGCGACTGCAGCACATCAGCTCTAAGTACGAGTGCCAAAAACATTTATTTCATGCAAATACATAGTATAAATGCGTTGAAACTTGTCTGGCAGCATTGTGGCGAACGATAGTTCGACCCGAACCGATTTCGAGCATTCGAGTGTTTCGGGTGACTATAGCACATCAGCTCGAATTACGGGTGTGAAAAACATTAATTCCATGCTAATAGGCGATATCGATGCAACGAAACTTATCTAGCGGCGCTGTAGCGATCGAAACCTTGACGCACACCAAAATCGAGCATTCTCGTCTTTCGGGCGACTGTAGCACATCAGCTCTAAGTTCGAGTGCCAAAAACATTTATTCCATGCAGGTTCATAATATTTATTCGTTGAAACTTGTGTGGCAGCATTGTGGCGAACGCAAGTTCGACCCGTACCGAAATCGACCACTCGAGTGTTTCGGGCGACTATAGCACATCAGCTCGATTTACGGGTGTCAAAAATATTAATTCCATGCAAATAGACAATATCGATGCAACGAAACTTGTCTAGCGGCGTTGTAGCAAATGAAAACTTGACCCATGTCGAAATCGAGCATTCACGAGTTTCGGGCGACTACATCACATCAGCTCTAAGTACGAGTGCCAAGAACATTTATTCCATGCAGGTACATTATATATATTCGTTGAAACTTGTCTGGCAGCAGTGTGGCGAATGCAAGTTCGACCCGTACCGAAATCGGTCATTAGAGTGTTTCGGGCGACTATAGCACATCAGCTCGATTTCCGGGTGTCTAAAGCATTAATTCCATGCAAATAGACAATATCGATGCATCGAAACTTGTTTAGCGGCGTTGTAGCAAACGAAAACTTGACCCATATCGAAATCGAGCATTCACGTGTTTCGGGCGACTGCAGCACATCAGCTCTAAGTACGAGTGCCAAAAACATTTATTTCATGCAAATACATAATATAAATGCGTTGAAACTTGTCTGGCAGCATTGTGGCGAACGCTAGTTCGACCCGAACCGAATTCGAGCATTCGAGTGTTTCGGGTGACTATAGCACATCAGCTCGAATTACGGATGTGAAAAACATTAATTCCATGCTAATAGGCGATATCGATGCAACGAAACTTATCTAGCGGCGCTGTAGCGTTCGAAACCTTCAGGCACACCAAAATCGAGCATTCCCGTCTTTCGGGCGAATGGAGCACATCAGCTCTAAGTACGAGTGCCAGAAACATTTATTCCATGCAGGTACATAATATCTATTCGTTGAAACTTGTGTGGCAGCATTGTGGCGAACGCAAGTTCGACCCGTACCGAAATCGACCACTCGAGTGTTTCGGGCGACTATAGCACATCAGCTCGATTTACGGGTGTCAAAAATATTAATTCCATGCAAATAGACAATATCGATGCAACGAAACTTGTCTAGCGGCGTTGTAGCAAATGAAAACTTGACCCATGTCGAAATCGAGCATTCACGGGTTTCGGGCGACTACATCACATCAGCTCTAAGTACGAGTGCCAAGAACATTTATTCCATGCAGGTACATAATATCTATTCGTTGAAACTTGTCTGGCAGCAGTGTGGCGAATGCAAGTTCGACCCGTACCGAAATCGGTCATTCGAGTGTTTCGGGCGACTATAGAACATCAGCTCGATTTCCGGGTGTCAAAAGCATTAATTCCATGCAAATAGACAATATCGATGCATCGAAACTTGTTTAGCGGCGTTGTAGCAAACGAAAACTTGACCCATATCGAATTCGAGCATTCACGTGTTTCGGGCGACTGCAGCACATCAGCTCTAAGTACGAGTGCCAAAAACATTTATTTCATGCAAATACATAATATAAATGCGTTGAAACTTGTCTGGCAGCATTGTGGCGAACGCTAGTTCGACCCGAACCGAATTCGAGCATTCGAGTGTTTCGGGTGACTATAGCACATCAGCTCGAATTACGGGTGTGAAAAACATTAATTCCATGCTAATAGGCGATATCGATGCAACGAAACTTATCTAGCGGCGCTGTAGCGATCGAAACCTTGACGCACACCAAAATCGAGCATTCTCGTCTTTCGGGCGACTGTAGCACATCAGCTCTAAGTTCGAGTGCCAAAAACATTTATTCCATGCAGGTTCATAATATCTATTCGTTGAAACTTGTCTGGCAGCATTGTGGCGAACGCTAGTTCGACCCGTACCGAATTCGAGCATTCGAGGGTTTCGGGCGACTATAGCACATCTGCTCGATTAACCGGTATCGAAAACATTAATTCCATGCAAATGGACAATATCGATGCAACGAAACTTGTCTAGCGGCGTTGTAGCAAACGAAAACTCGACCCATATAGAAATCGAGCATTCACGTGTTTCGGGCGACTGCAGTACATCAGCTCTAACTACGAGTGCCAAAAACATTTATTTCATGCAAATACATAATATAAATGCGTTGAAACTTGTCTGGCAGAATTGTGGCGAACGCTAGTTCGACCCGAACCGAATTCGAGCAGTCGAGTGTTTCGGGTGACTATAGCACATCAGCTCGAATTACGGGTGTGAAAAACATTAATTCCATGCAAATAGACAATATCGATGCAACGAAACTTGTCTAGCGGCGTTGTAGCAAATGAAAACTTGACCCATGTCGAAATCGAGCATTCACGAGTTTCGGGCGACTACATCACGTCAGCTCGAAGTACGAGTGCCAAAAACATTTATTCCATGCAGGTACATAATATCTATTCGTTGAAACTTGTGTGGCAGCATTGTGGTGAACGCAAGTTCGACCCGTACCGAAATCGACCACTCGAGTGTTTCGGGCGACTATAGCACATCAGCTCGATTTACGGGTGTCAAAAATATTAATTCCATGCAAATAGACAATATCGATGCAACGAAACTTGTCTAGCGGCGTTGTAGCAAACGAAAACTTGACCCATATAGATATCGAGCATTCACGTGTTTCGGGCGACTGCAGCACATCAGCTCTAAGTACGAGTGCCAAAAACATTTATTTCATGCAAATACATAATATAAATGCGTTGAAACTTGTCTGGCAGCATTGTGGCGAACGATAGTTCGACCCGAACCGATTTCGAGCATTCGAGTGTTTCGGGTGACTATAGCACATCAGCTCGAATTACGGGTGTGAAAAACATTAATTCCATGCTAATAGGCGATATCGATGCAACGAAACTTATCTAGCGGCGCTGTAGCGATCGAAACCTTGACGCACACCAAAATCGAGCATTCTCGTCTTTCGGGCGACTGTAGCACATCAGCTCTAAGTTCGAGTGCCAAAAACATTTATTCCATGCAGGTTCATAATATTTATTCGTTGAAACTTGTGTGGCAGCATTGTGGCGAACGCAAGTTCGACCCGTACCGAAATCGACCACTCGAGTGTTTCGGGCGACTATAGCACATCAGCTCGATTTACGGGTGTCAAAAATATTAATTCCATGCAAATAGACAATATCGATGCAACGAAACTTGTCTAGCGGCGTTGTAGCAAATGAAAACTTGACCCATGTCGAAATCGAGCATTCACGAGTTTCGGGCGACTACATCACATCAGCTCTAAGTACGAGTGCCAAGAACATTTATTCCATGCAGGTACATTATATATATTCGTTGAAACTTGTCTGGCAGCAGTGTGGCGAATGCAAGTTCGACCCGTACCGAAATCGGTCATTAGAGTGTTTCGGGCGACTATAGCACATCAGCTCGATTTCCGGGTGTCTAAAGCATTAATTCCATGCAAATAGACAATATCGATGCATCGAAACTTGTTTAGCGGCGTTGTAGCAAACGAAAACTTGACCCATATCGAAATCGAGCATTCACGTGTTTCGGGCGACTGCAGCACATCAGCTCTAAGTACGAGTGCCAAAAACATTTATTTCATGCAAATACATAATATAAATGCGTTGAAACTTGTCTGGCAGCATTGTGGCGAACGCTAGTTCGACCCGAACCGAATTCGAGCATTCGAGTGTTTCGGGTGACTATAGCACATCAGCTCGAATTACGGATGTGAAAAACATTAATTCCATGCTAATAGGCGATATCGATGCAACGAAACTTATCTAGCGGCGCTGTAGCGTTCGAAACCTTCAGACACACCAAAATCGAGCATTCCCGTCTTTCGGGCGAATGGAGCACATCAGCTCTAAGTACGAGTGCCAGAAACATTTATTCCATGCAGGTACATAATATCTATTCGTTGAAACTTGTGTGGCAGCATTGTGGCGAACGCAAGTTCGACCCGTACCGAAATCGACCACTCGAGTGTTTCGGGCGACTATAGCACATCAGCTCGATTTACGGGTGTCAAAAATATTAATTCCATGCAAATAGACAATATCGATGCAACGAAACTTGTCTAGCGGCGTTGTAGCAAATGAAAACTTGACCCATGTCGAAATCGAGCATTCACGGGTTTCGGGCGACTACATCACATCAGCTCTAAGTACGAGTGCCAAGAACATTTATTCCATGCAGGTACATAATATCTATTCGTTGAAACTTGTCTGGCAGCAGTGTGGCGAATGCAAGTTCGACCCGTACCGAAATCGGTCATTCGAGTGTTTCGGGCGACTATAGAACATCAGCTCGATTTCCGGGTGTCAAAAGCATTAATTCCATGCAAATAGACAATATCGATGCATCGAAACTTGTTTAGCGGCGTTGTAGCAAACGAAAACTTGACCCATATCGAATTCGAGCATTCACGTGTTTCGGGCGACTGCAGCACATCAGCTCTAAGTACGAGTGCCAAAAACATTTATTTCATGCAAATACATAATATAAATGCGTTGAAACTTGTCTGGCAGCATTGTGGCGAACGCTAGTTCGACCCGAACCGAATTCGAGCATTCGAGTGTTTCGGGTGACTATAGCACATCAGCTCGAATTACGGGTGTGAAAAACATTAATTCCATGCTAATAGGCGATATCGATGCAACGAAACTTATCTAGCGGCGCTGTAGCGATCGAAACCTTGACGCACACCAAAATCGAGCATTCTCGTCTTTCGGGCGACTGTAGCACATCAGCTCTAAGTTCGAGTGCCAAAAACATTTATTCCATGCAGGTTCATAATATCTATTCGTTGAAACTTGTCTGGCAGCATTGTGGCGAACGCTAGTTCGACCCGTACCGAATTCGAGCATTCGAGTGTTTCGGGCGACTATAGCACATCAGCTCGATTTACGGGTGTCAAAAATATTAATTCCATGCAAATAGACAATATCGATGAAACGAAACTTGTCTAGCGGCGTTGTAGCAAACGAAAACTTGACCCATATCGAAATCGAGCATTCACGTGTTTCGGGCGACTGCAGCACATCAGCTCTAAGTACGAGTGCCAAAAACATTTATTTCATGCAAATACATAATATAAATGCGTTGAAACTTGTCTGGCAGCATTGTGGCGAACGCTAGTTCGACCCGAACCGAATTCGAGCATTCGAGTGTTTCGGGTGACTATAGCACATCAGCTCGAATTACGGGTGTGAAAAACATTAATTCCATGCTAATAGGCGATATCGATGCAACGAAACTTATCTAGCGGCGCTGTAGCGATCGAAACCTTGACGCACACCAAAATCGAGCATTCTCGTCTTTCGGGCGACTGTAGCACATCAGCTCTAAGTTCGAGTGCCAAAAACATTTATTCCATGCAGGTTCATAATATTTATTCGTTGAAACTTGTGTGGCAGCATTGTGGCGAACGCAAGTTCGACCCGTACCGAAATCGACCACTCGAGTGTTTCGGGCGACTATAGCACATCAGCTCGAATTACGGGTGTGAAAAACATTAATTCCATGCTAATAGGCGATATCGATATAACGAAACTTATCTAGTGGCGTTGTAGCAAATGAAAACTTGACCCATGTCGAAATCGAGCATTCACGAGTTTCGGGCGACTACATCACATCAGCTCTAAGTACGAGTGCCAAAAACATTTATTCCATGCAGGTACATAATATCTATTCGTTGAAACGTGTCTGGCAGCATTGTGGCGAATGCAAGTTCGACCCGTACCGAAATCGGGCATTCGAGTGTTTCGGGCGACTATAGCACATCAGCTCTAACTACGAGTGCCAAAAACATTTATTTCATGCAAATACATAATATAAATGCGTTGAAACTTGTCTGGCAGCATTGTGGCGAACGCTAGTTCGACCCGAACCGAATTCGAGCAGTCGAGTGTTTCGGGTGACTATAGCACATCAGCTCGAATTACGGGTGTGAAAAACATTAATTCCATGCAAATAGACAATATCGATGCAACGAAACTTGTCTAGCGGCGTTGTAGCAAATGAAAACTTGACCCATGTCGAAATCGAGCATTCACGAGTTTCGGGCGACTACATCACGTCAGCTCGAAGTACGAGTACCAAAAACATTTATTCCATGCAGGTACATAATATCTATTCGTTGAAACTTGTGTGGCAGCATTGTGGTGAACGCAAGTTCGACCCGTACCGAAATCGACCACTCGAGTGTTTCGGGCGACTATAGCACATCAGCTCGATTTACGGGTGTCAAAAATATTAATTCCATGCAAATAGACAATATCGATGCAACGAAACTTGTCTAGCGGCGTTGTAGCAAACGAAAACTTGACCCATATCGAAATCGAGCATTCACGTGTTTCGGGCGACTGCAGCACATCAGCTCTAAGTACGAGTGCCAAAAACATTTATTTCATGCAAATACATAATATAAATGCGTTGAAACTTGTCTGGCAGCATTGTGGCGAACGCTAGTTCGACCCGAACCGAATTCGAGCATTCGAGTGTTTCGGGTGACTATAGCACATCAGCTCGAATTACGGGTGTGAAAAACATTAATTCCATGCTAATAGGCGATATCGATGCAACGAAACTTATCTAGCGGCGCTGTAGCGATCGAAACCTTGACGCACACCAAAATCGAGCATTCTCGTCTTTCGGGCGACTGTAGCACATCAGCTCTAAGTTCGAGTGCCAAAAACATTTATTCCATGCAGGTTCATAATATTTATTCGTTGAAACTTGTGTGGCAGCATTGTGGCGAACGCAAGTTCGACCCGTACCGAAATCGACCACTCGAGTGTTTCGGGCGACTATAGCACATCAGCTCGAATTACGGGTGTGAAAAACATTAATTCCATGCTAATAGGCGATATCGATATAACGAAACTTATCTAGTGGCGTTGTAGCAAATGAAAACTTGACCCATGTCGAAATCGAGCATTCACGAGTTTCGGGCGACTACATCACATCAGCTCTAAGTACGAGTGCCAAAAACATTTATTCCATGCAGGTACATAATATCTATTCGTTGAAACGTGTCTGGCAGCATTGTGGCGAATGCAAGTTCGACCCGTACCGAAATCGGGCATTCGAGTGTTTCGGGCGACTATAGCACATCAGCTCTAACTACGAGTGCCAAAAACATTTATTTCATGCAAATACATAATATAAATGCGTTGAAACTTGTCTGGCAGCATTGTGGCGAACGCTAGTTCGACCCGAACCGAATTCGAGCAGTCGAGTGTTTCGGGTGACTATAGCACATCAGCTCGAATTACGGGTGTGAAAAACATTAATTCCATGCAAATAGACAATATCGATGCAACGAAACTTGTCTAGCGGCGTTGTAGCAAATGAAAACTTGACCCATGTCGAAATCGAGCATTCACGAGTTTCGGGCGACTACATCACGTCAGCTCGAAGTACGAGTGCCAAAAACATTTATTCCATGCAGGTACATAATATTTATTCGTTGAAACTTGTGTGGCAGCATTGTGGTGAACGCAAGTTCGACCCGTACCGAAATCGACCACTCGAGTGTTTCGGGCGACTATAGCACATCAGCTCGATTTACGGGTGTCAAAAATATTAATTCCATGCAAATAGACAATATCGATGCAACGAAACTTGTCTAGCGGCGTTGTAGCAAACGAAAACTTGACTCATATCGAAATCGAGCATTCACGTGTTTCGGGCGACTGCAGCACATCAGCTCTAAGTACGAGTGCCAAAAACATTTATTTCATGCAAATACATAAGATAAATGCGTTGAAACTTGTCTGGCAGCATTGTGGCGAACACTAGTTCGACCCGAACCGAATTCGAGCATTCGAGTGTTTCGGGTGACTATAGCACATCAGCTCGAATTACGGTTGTGAAAAACATTAATTCCATGCTAATAGGCGATATCGATGCAACGAAACTTATCTAGCGGCGCTGTAGCGATCGAAACCTTGACGCACACCAAAATCGAGCATTCCCGTCTTTCGGGCGACTGTAGCACATCAGCTCTAAGTTCGAGTACCAAAAACATTTATTCCATGCAGGTCCATAATGTCTATTCGTTGAAACTTGTCTGGCAGCATTGTGGCGAACGCTAGTTCGACCCGAACCGAATTCGAGCAGTCGATTGTTTCGGGTGACTATAGCACATCAGCTCGATTTCCGGGTGTCAAAAGCATTAATTCCATGCAAATAGACAATATCGATGCATCGAAACTTGTTTAGCGGCGTTGTAGCAAACGAAAACTTGACCCATATCGAAATCGAGCATTCACGTGTTTCGGGCGACTGCAGCACATCAGCACTAAGTACGAGTGCCAAAAACATTTATTTCATGCAAATACATAATATAAATGCGCTGAAACTTGTCTGGCAGCATTGTGGCGAACGCTAGTTCGACCCGAACCGAATTCAAGCATTCGAGTGTTTCGGGTGACTATAGCACATCAGCTCGAATTACGGGTGTGAAAAACATTAATTCCATGCTAATAGGCGATATCGATGCAACGAAACTTATCTAGCGGCGCTGTAGCGATCGAAACCTTGACGCACACCAAAATCGAGCATTCCCGTCTTTCGGGCGACTGTAGCACATCAGCTCTAAGTTCGAGTGCCAAAAACATTCATTCCATGCAGGTTCATAATATCTATTCGTTGAAACTTGTCTGGCAGCATTGTGGCGAACGCTAGTTCGACCCGTACCGAATTCGAGCATTCGAGTGTTTCGGGCGACTATAGCACATCTGCTCGATTAACCGGTATCGAAAACATGAATTCCATGCAAATGGACAATATCGATGCAACGAAACTTGTCTAGCGGCGTTGTAGCAAACGAAAACTTGACCCATATAGATATCGAGCATTCACGTGTTTCGGGCGACTGCAGCACATCAGCTCTAAGTACGAGTGCCAAAAACATTTATTTCATGCAAATACATAATATAAATGCGTTGAAACTTGTCTGGCAGCATTGTGGCGAACGATAGTTCGACCCGAACCGATTTCGAGCATTCGAGTGTTTCGGGTGACTATAGCACATCAGCTCGAATTACGGGTGTGAAAAACATTAATTCCATGCTAATAGGCGATATCGATGCAACGAAACTTATCTAGCGGCGCTGTAGCGATCGAAACCTTGACGCACACCAAAATCGAGCATTCTCGTCTTTCGGGCGACTGTAGCACATCAGCTCTAAGTTCGAGTGCCAAAAACATTTATTCCATGCAGGTTCATAATATTTATTCGTTGAAACTTGTGTGGCAGCATTGTGGCGAACGCAAGTTCGACCCGTACCGAAATCGACCACTCGAGTGTTTCGGGCGACTATAGCACATCAGCTCGAATTACGGGTGTGAAAAACATTAATTCCATGCTAATAGGCGATATCGATATAACGAAACTTATCTAGTGGCGTTGTAGCAAATGAAAACTTGACCCATGTCGAAATCGAGCATTCACGAGTTTCGGGCGACTACATCACATCAGCTCTAAGTACGAGTGCCAAAAACATTTATTCCATGCAGGTACATAATATCTATTCGTTGAAACGTGTCTGGCAGCATTGTGGCGAATGCAAGTTCGACCCGTACCGAAATCGGGCATTCGAGTGTTTCGGGCGACTATAGCACATCAGCTCTAACTACGAGTGCCAAAAACATTTATTTCATGCAAATACATAATATAAATGCGTTGAAACTTGTCTGGCAGCATTGTGGCGAACGCTAGTTCGACCCGAACCGAATTCGAGCAGTCGAGTGTTTCGGGTGACTATAGCACATCAGCTCGAATTACGGGTGTGAAAAACATTAATTCCATGCAAATAGACAATATCGATGCAACGAAACTTGTCTAGCGGCGTTGTAGCAAATGAAAACTTGACCCATGTCGAAATCGAGCATTCACGAGTTTCGGGCGACTGCAGCACATCAGCTCTAAGTACGAGTGCCAAAAACATTTATTTCATGCAAATACATAAGATAAATGCGTTGAAACTTGTCTGGCAGCATTGTGGCGAACACTAGTTCGACCCGAACCGAATTCGAGCATTCGAGTGTTTCGGGTGACTATAGCACATCAGCTCGAATTACGGTTGTGAAAAACATTAATTCCATGCTAATAGGCGATATCGATGCAACGAAACTTATCTAGCGGCGCTGTAGCGATCGAAACCTTGACGCACACCAAAATCGAGCATTCCCGTCTTTCGGGCGACTGTAGCACATCAGCTCTAAGTTCGAGTACCAAAAACATTTATTCCATGCAGGTCCATAATGTCTATTCGTTGAAACTTGTCTGGCAGCATTGTGGCGAACGCTAGTTCGACCCGAACCGAATTCGAGCAGTCGATTGTTTCGGGTGACTATAGCACATCAGCTCGATTTCCGGGTGTCAAAAGCATTAATTCCATGCAAATAGACAATATCGATGCATCGAAACTTGTTTAGCGGCGTTGTAGCAAATGAAAACTTGACCCATATCGAAATCGAGCATTCACGTGTTTCGGGCGACTGCAGCACATCAGCACTAAGTACGAGTGCCAAAAACATTTATTTCATGCAAATACATAATATAAATGCGCTGAAACTTGTCTGGCAGCATTGTGGCGAACGCTAGTTCGACCCGAACCGAATTCAAGCATTCGAGTGTTTCGGGTGACTATAGCACATCAGCTCGAATTACGGGTGTGAAAAACATTAATTCTATGCTAATAGGCGATATCGATGCAACGAAACTTATCTAGCGGCGCTGTAGCGATCGAAATCTTGACGCACACCAAAATCGAGCATTCCCGTCTTTCGGGCGACTGTAGCACATCAGCTCTAAGTTCGAGTGCCAAAAACATTTATTCCATGCAGGTTCATAATATCTATTCATTGAAACTTGTCTGGCAGCATTGTGGCGAACGCTAGTTCGACCCGTACCGAATTCGAGCATTCGAGTGTTTCGGGCGACTATAGCACATCTGCTCGATTAACCGGTATCGAAAACATTAATTCCATGCAAATGGACAATATCGATGCAACGAAACTTGTCTAGCGGCGTTGTAGCAAACGAAAACTTGACCCATATAGATATCGAGCATTCACGTGTTTCGGGCGACTGCAGCACATCAGCTCTAACTACGAGTGCCAAAAACATTTATTTCATGCAAATACATAATATAAATGCGTTGAAACTTGTCTGGCAGCATTGTGGCGAACGATAGTTCGATCCGAACCGATTTCGAGCATTCGAGTGTTTCGGGTGACTATAGCACATCAGCTCGAATTACGGGTGTGAAAAACATTAATTCCATGCTAATAGGCGATGTCGATGCAACGAAACTTATCTAGCGGCGCTGTAGCGTTCGAAACCTTCAGGCACACCAAAATCGAGCATTCCCGTCTTTCGGGCGAATGGAGCACATCAGCTCTAAGTACGAGTGCCAAAAACATTTATTCCATGCAGGTACATAATATCTAATCGTTGAAACTTGTGTGGCAGTATTGTGGCGAACGCAAGTTCGACCCGTACCGAAATCGACCACTCGAGTGTTTCGGGCGACTATAGCACATCAGCTCTATTTACGGACGTCAAAAACATTAATTCCATGCAAATAGACAATATCGATGCAACGAAACTTTTCTAGCGGCGTTGTAGCAAATGAAAACTTGACCCATGTCGAAATCGAGCATTCACGAGTTTCGGGCGACTACATCACATCAGCTCTAAGTACGAGTGCCAGAAACATTTATTCCATGCAGGTACATAATATCTATTCGTTGAAACTTGTCTGGCAGCAGTGTGGCGAATGCAAGTTCGACCCGTACCGAAATCGGTCATTCGAGTGTTTCGGGCGACTATAGCACATCAGCTCGATTTCCGGGTGTCAAAAGCATTAATTCCATGCAAATAGACAATATCGATGCATCGAAAATTGTTTAGCGGCGTTGTAGCAAACGAAAACTTGACCCATATCGAAATCGAGCATTCACGTGTTTCGGGCGACTGCAGCACATCAGCTCTAAGTACGAGTGCCAAAAACATTTATTTCATGCAAATACATAATATAAATGCGTTGAAACTTGTCTGGCAGCATTGTGGCGAACGCTAGTTCGACCCGAACCGAATTCGAGCATTCGAGTGTTTCGGGTGACTATAGCACATCAGCTCGAATTACGGGTGTGAAAAACATTAATTCCATGCTAATAGGCGATATCGATGCAACGAAACTTATCTAGCGGCGCTGTAGCGATCGAAACCTTGACGCACACCAAAATCGAGCATTCTCGTCTTTCGGGCGACTGTAGCACATCAGCTCTAAGTTCGAGTGCCAAAAACATTTATTCCATGCAGGTTCATAATATCTATTCGTTGAAACTTGTCTGGCAGCATTGTGGCGAACGCTAGTTCGACCCGTACCGAATTCGAGCATTCGAGTGTTTCGGGCGACTATAGCACATCTGCTCGATTAACCGGTATCGAAAACATAAATTCCATGCAAATGGACAATATCGATGCAACGAAACTTGTCTAGCGGCGTTGTAGCAAACGAAAACTCGACCCATATAGAAATCGAGCATTCACGTGTTTCGGGCGACTGCAGCACATCAGCTCTAACTACGAGTGCCAAAAACATTTATTTCATGCAAATACATAATATAAATGCGTTGAAACTTGTCTGGCAGCATTGTGGCGAACGCTAGTTCGACCCGAACCGAATTCGAGCAGTCGAGTGTTTCGGGTGACTATAGCACATCAGCTCGAATTACGGGTGTGAATAACATTAATTCCATGCAAATAGACAATATCGATGCAACGAAACTTGTCTAGCGGCGTTGTAGCAAATGAAAACTTGACCCATGTCGAAATCGAGCATTCACGAGTTTCGGGCGACTACATCACGTCAGCTCGAAGTACGAGTGCCAAAAACATTTATTCCATGCAGGTACATAATACCTATTCGTTGAAACTTGTGTGGCAGCATTGTGGTGAACGCAAGTTCGACCCGTACCGAAATCGACCACTCGAGTGTTTCGGGCGACTATAGCACATCAGCTCGATTTACGGGTGTCAAAAATATTAATTCCATGCAAATAGACAATATCGATGCAACGAAACTTGTCTAGCGGCGTTGTAGCAAACGAAAACTTGACCCATATCGAAATCGAGCATTCACGTGTTTCGGGCGACTGCAGCACATCAGCTCTAAGTACGAGTGCCAAAAACATTTATTTCATGCAAATACATAATATAAATGCGTTGAAACTTGTCTGGCAGCATTGTGGCGAACGCTAGTTCGACCCGAACCGAATTCGAGCATTCGAGTGTTTCGGGTGACTATAGCACATCAGCTCGAATTACGGGTGTGAAAAACATTAATTCCATGCTAATAGGCGATATCGATGCAACGAAACTTATCTAGCGGCGCTGTAGCGTTCGAAACCTTCAGGCACACCAAAATCGAGCATTCCCGTCTTTCGGGCGAATGGAGCACATCAGCTCTAAGTACGATTGCCAAAAACATTTATTCCATGCAGGTACATAATATCTAATCGTTGAAACTTGTGTGGCAGTATTGTGGCGAACGCAAGTTCGACCCGTACCGAAATCGACCACTCGAGTGTTTCGGGCGACTATAGCACATCAGCTCTATTTACGGACGTCAAAAACATTAATTCCATGAAAATAGACAATATCGATGCAACGAAACTTTTCTAGCGGCGTTGTAGCAAATGAAAACTTGACCCATGTCGAAATCGAGCATTCACGAGTTTCGGGCGACTACATCACATCAGCTCTAAGTACGAGTGCCAGAAACATTTATTCCATGCAGGTACATAATATCTATTCGTTGAAACTTGTCTGGCAGCATTGTGGCGAATGCAAGTTCGACCCGTACCGAAATCGGGCATTCGAGTGTTTCGGGCGACTATAGCACATCAGCTCGATTTACGGGTGTAAAAAACATTAATTCCCTGCAAATAGACAATATCGATGCATCGAAACTTGTTTAGCGGCGTTGTAGCAAACGAAAACTTGACCCATATCGAAATCGAGCATTCACGTGTTTCGGGCGACTGCAGCACATCAGCACTAAGCACGAGTGCCAAAAACATTTATTTCATGCAAATACATAATATAAATGCGTTGAAACTTGTCTGGCAGCATTGTGGCGAACGCTAGTTCGACCCGAACCGAATTCGAGCATTCGAGTGTTTCGGGTGACAATAGCACATCAGCTCGATTTACTGGTGTCAAAAATATTAATTCCATGCAAATAGACAATATCGATGCAACGAAACTTGTCTAGCGGCGTTGTAGCAAATGAAAACTTGACCCATGTCGAAATCGAGCATTCACGAGTTTCGGGCGACTACATCACGTCAGCTTTAAGTACGAGTGCCAAGAACATTTATTCCATGCAGGTACATAATATCTATTCGTTGAAACTTGTCTGGCAGCAGTGTGGCGAATGCAAGTTCGACCCGTACCGAAATCGGTCATTCGAGTGTTTCGGGCGACTATAGCACATCAGCTTGATTTCCGGGTGTCAAAAGCATTAATTCCATGCAAATAGACAATATCGATGCATCGAAACTTGTTTAGCGGCGTTGTAGCAAACGAAAACTTAACCCATATCGAAATCGAGCATTCACGTGTTTCGGGCGACTGCAGCACATCAGCTCTAAGTACGAGTGCCAAAAACATTTATTTCATGCAAATACATAATATAAATGCATTGAAACTTGTCTGGCAGCATTGTGGCGAACGCTAGTTCGACCCGAACCGAATTCGAGCATTCGAGTGTTTCGGGTGACTATAGCACATCAGCTCGAATTACGGGTGTGAAAAACATTAATTCCATGCTAATAGGCGATATCGATGCAACGAAACTTATCTAGCGGCGCTGTAGCGTTCGAAACCTTCAGGCACACCAAAATCGAGCATTCCCGTCTTTCGGGCGAATGGAGCACATCAGCTCTAAGTACGAGTGCCAAAAACATTTATTCCATGCAGGTACATAATATCTATTCGTTGAAACTTGTGTGGCAGCATTGTGGCGAACGCAAGTTCGACCCGTACCGAAATCGACCACTCGAGTGTTTCGGGCGACTATAGCACATCAGCTCGATTTACGGGTGTCAAAAATATTAATTCCATGCAAATAGACAATATCGATGCAACGAAACTTGTCTAGCGGCGTTGTAGCAAACGAAAACTTGACTCATATCGAAATCGAGCATTCACGTGTTTCGGGCGACTGCAGCACATCAGCTCTAAGTACGAGTGCCAAAAACATTTATTTCATGCAAATACATAAGATAAATGCGTTGAAACTTGTCTGGCAGCATTGTGGCGAACACTAGTTCGACCCGAACCGAATTCGAGCATTCGAGTGTTTCGGGTGACTATAGCACATCAGCTCGAATTACGGTTGTGAAAAACATTAATTCCATGCTAATAGGCGATATCGATGCAACGAAACTTATCTAGCGGCGCTGTAGCGATCGAAACCTTGACGCACACCAAAATCGAGCATTCCCGTCTTTCGGGCGACTGTAGCACATCAGCTCTAAGTTCGAGTACCAAAAACATTTATTCCATGCAGGTCCATAATGTCTATTCGTTGAAACTTGTCTGGCAGCAGTGTGGCGAATGCAAGTTCGACCCGTACCGAAATCGGTCATTAGAGTGTTTCGGGTGACTATAGCACATCAGCTCGAATTACGGTTGTGAAAAACATTAATTCCATGCTAATAGGCGATATCGATGCAACGAAACTTATCTAGCGGCGCTGTAGCGATCGAAACCTTGACGCACACCAAAATCGAGCATTCTCGTCTTTCGGGCGACTGTAGCACATCAGCTCTAAGTTCGAGTGCCAAAAACATTTATTCCATGCAGGTTCATAATATCTATTCGTTGAAACTTGTCTGGCAGCATTGTGGCGAACGCTAGTTCGACCCGTACCGAATTCGAGCATTCGAGTGTTTCGGGCGACTATAGCACATCTGCTCGATTAACCGGTATCGAAAACATAAATTCCATGCAAATGGACAATATCGATGCAACGAAACTTGTCTAGCGGCGTTGTAGCAAACGAAAACTCGACCCATATAGAAATCGAGCATTCACGTGTTTCGGGCGACTGCAGCACATCAGCTCTAACTACGAGTGCCAAAAACATTTATTTCATGCAAATACATAATATAAATGCGTTGAAACTTGTCTGGCAGCATTGTGGCGAACGCTAGTTCGACCCGAACCGAATTCGAGCAGTCGAGTGTTTCGGGTGACTATAGCACATCAGCTCGAATTACGGGTGTGAATAACATTAATTCCATGCAAATAGACAATATCGATGCAACGAAACTTGTCTAGCGGCGTTGTAGCAAATGAAAACTTGACCCATGTCGAAATCGAGCATTCACGAGTTTCGGGCGACTACATCACGTCAGCTCGAAGTACGAGTGCCAAAAACATTTATTCCATGCAGGTACATAATACCTATTCGTTGAAACTTGTGTGGCAGCATTGTGGTGAACGCAAGTTCGACCCGTACCGAAATCGACCACTCGAGTGTTTCGGGCGACTATAGCACATCAGCTCGATTTACGGGTGTCAAAAATATTAATTCCATGCAAATAGACAATATCGATGCAACGAAACTTGTCTAGCGGCGTTGTAGCAAACGAAAACTTGACCCATATCGAAATCGAGCATTCACGTGTTTCGGGCGACTGCAGCACATCAGCTCTAAGTACGAGTGCCAAAAACATTTATTTCATGCAAATACATAATATAAATGCGTTGAAACTTGTCTGGCAGCATTGTGGCGAACGCTAGTTCGACCCGAACCGAATTCGAGCATTCGAGTGTTTCGGGTGACTATAGCACATCAGCTCGAATTACGGGTGTGAAAAACATTAATTCCATGCTAATAGGCGATATCGATGCAACGAAACTTATCTAGCGGCGCTGTAGCGTTCGAAACCTTCAGGCACACCAAAATCGAGCATTCCCGTCTTTCGGGCGAATGGAGCACATCAGCTCTAAGTACGATTGCCAAAAACATTTATTCCATGCAGGTACATAATATCTAATCGTTGAAACTTGTGTGGCAGTATTGTGGCGAACGCAAGTTCGACCCGTACCGAAATCGACCACTCGAGTGTTTCGGGCGACTATAGCACATCAGCTCTATTTACGGACGTCAAAAACATTAATTCCATGAAAATAGACAATATCGATGCAACGAAACTTTTCTAGCGGCGTTGTAGCAAATGAAAACTTGACCCATGTCGAAATCGAGCATTCACGAGTTTCGGGCGACTACATCACATCAGCTCTAAGTACGAGTGCCAGAAACATTTATTCCATGCAGGTACATAATATCTATTCGTTGAAACTTGTCTGGCAGCATTGTGGCGAATGCAAGTTCGACCCGTACCGAAATCGGGCATTCGAGTGTTTCGGGCGACTATAGCACATCAGCTCGATTTACGGGTGTAAAAAACATTAATTCCCTGCAAATAGACAATATCGATGCATCGAAACTTGTTTAGCGGCGTTGTAGCAAACGAAAACTTGACCCATATCGAAATCGAGCATTCACGTGTTTCGGGCGACTGCAGCACATCAGCACTAAGCACGAGTGCCAAAAACATTTATTTCATGCAAATACATAATATAAATGCGTTGAAACTTGTCTGGCAGCATTGTGGCGAACGCTAGTTCGACCCGAACCGAATTCGAGCATTCGAGTGTTTCGGGTGACAATAGCACATCAGCTCGATTTACTGGTGTCAAAAATATTAATTCCATGCAAATAGACAATATCGATGCAACGAAACTTGTCTAGCGGCGTTGTAGCAAATGAAAACTTGACCCATGTCGAAATCGAGCATTCACGAGTTTCGGGCGACTACATCACGTCAGCTTTAAGTACGAGTGCCAAGAACATTTATTCCATGCAGGTACATAATATCTATTCGTTGAAACTTGTCTGGCAGCAGTGTGGCGAATGCAAGTTCGACCCGTACCGAAATCGGTCATTCGAGTGTTTCGGGCGACTATAGCACATCAGCTTGATTTCCGGGTGTCAAAAGCATTAATTCCATGCAAATAGACAATATCGATGCATCGAAACTTGTTTAGCGGCGTTGTAGCAAACGAAAACTTAACCCATATCGAAATCGAGCATTCACGTGTTTCGGGCGACTGCAGCACATCAGCTCTAAGTACGAGTGCCAAAAACATTTATTTCATGCAAATACATAATATAAATGCATTGAAACTTGTCTGGCAGCATTGTGGCGAACGCTAGTTCGACCCGAACCGAATTCGAGCATTCGAGTGTTTCGGGTGACTATAGCACATCAGCTCGAATTACGGGTGTGAAAAACATTAATTCCATGCTAATAGGCGATATCGATGCAACGAAACTTATCTAGCGGCGCTGTAGCGTTCGAAACCTTCAGGCACACCAAAATCGAGCATTCCCGTCTTTCGGGCGAATGGAGCACATCAGCTCTAAGTACGAGTGCCAAAAACATTTATTCCATGCAGGTACATAATATCTATTCGTTGAAACTTGTGTGGCAGCATTGTGGCGAACGCAAGTTCGACCCGTACCGAAATCGATCACTCGAGTGTTTCGGGCGACTATAGCACATCAGCTCGATTTACGGGTGTCAAAAATATTAATTCCATGCAAATAGACAATATCGATGCAACGAAACTTGTCTAGCGGCGTTGTAGCAAACGAAAACTTGACTCATATCGAAATCGAGCATTCACGTGTTTCGGGCGACTGCAGCACATCAGCTCTAAGTACGAGTGCCAAAAACATTTATTTCATGCAAATACATAAGATAAATGCGTTGAAACTTGTCTGGCAGCATTGTGGCGAACACTAGTTCGACCCGAACCGAATTCGAGCATTCGAGTGTTTCGGGTGACTATAGCACATCAGCTCGAATTACGGTTGTGAAAAACATTAATTCCATGCTAATAGGCGATATCGATGCAACGAAACTTATCTAGCGGCGCTGTAGCGATCGAAACCTTGACGCACACCAAAATCGAGCATTCCCGTCTTTCGGGCGACTGTAGCACATCAGCTCTAAGTTCGAGTACCAAAAACATTTATTCCATGCAGGTCCATAATGTCTATTCGTTGAAACTTGTCTGGCAGCATTGTGGCGAACGCTAGTTCGACCCGAACCGAATTCGAGCAGTCGATTGTTTCGGGTGACTATAGCACATCAGCTCGATTTCCGGGTGTCAAAAGCATTAATTCCATGCAAATAGACAATATCGATGCATCGAAACTTGTTTAGCGGCGTTGTAGCAAACGAAAACTTGACCCATATCGAAATCGAGCATTCACGTGTTTCGGGCGACTGCAGCACATCAGCACTAAGTACGAGTGCCAAAAACATTTATTTCATGCAAATACATAATATAAATGCGCTGAAACTTGTCTGGCAGCATTGTGGCGAACGCTAGTTCGACCCGAACCGAATTCAAGCATTCGAGTGTTTCGGGTGACTATAGCACATCAGCTCGAATTACGGGTGTGAAAAACATTAATTCTATGCTAATAGGCGATATCGATGCAACGAAACTTATCTAGCGGCGCTGTAGCGATCGAAATCTTGACGTACACCAAAATCGAGCATTCCCGTCTTTCGGGCGACTGTAGCACATCAGCTCTAAGTTCGAGTGCCAAAAACATTTATTCCATGCAGGTTCATAATATCTATTCATTGAAACTTGTCTGGCAGCATTGTGGCGAACGCTAGTTCGACCCGTACCGAATTCGAGCATTCGAGTGTTTCGGGCGACTATAGCACATCTGCTCGATTAACCGGTATCGAAAACATTAATTCCATGCAAATGGACAATATCGATGCAACGAAACTTGTCTAGCGGCGTTGTAGCAAACGAAAACTTGACCCATATAGATATCGAGCATTCACGTGTTTCGGGCGACTGCAGCACATCAGCTCTAACTACGAGTGCCAAAAACATTTATTTCATGCAAATACATAATATAAATGCGTTGAAACTTGTCTGGCAGCATTGTGGCGAACGATAGTTCGATCCGAACCGATTTCGAGCATTCGAGTGTTTCGGGTGACTATAGCACATCAGCTCGAATTACGGGTGTGAAAAACATTAATTCCATGCTAATAGGCGATATCGATGCAACGAAACTTATCTAGCGGCGCTGTAGCGTTCGAAACCTTCAGGCACACCAAAATCGAGCATTCCCGTCTTTCGGGCGAATGGAGCACATCAGCTCTAAGTACGAGTGCCAAAAACATTTATTCCATGCAGGTACATAATATCTAATCGTTGAAACTTGTGTGGCAGTATTGTGGCGAACGCAAGTTCGACCCGTACCGAAATCGACCACTCGAGTGTTTCGGGCGACTATAGCACATCAGCTCTATTTACGGACGTCAAAAACATTAATTCCATGCAAATAGACAATATCGATGCAACGAAACTTTTCTAGCGGCGTTGTAGCAAATGAAAACTTGACCCATGTCGAAATCGAGCATTCACGAGTTTCGGGCGACTACATCACATCAGCTCTAAGTACGAGTGCCAGAAACATTTATTCCATGCAGGTACATAATATCTATTCGTTGAAACTTGTCTGGCAGCAGTGTGGCGAATGCAAGTTCGACCCGTACCGAAATCGGTCATTCGAGTGTTTCGGGCGACTATAGCACATCAGCTCGATTTCCGGGTGTCAAAAGCATTAATTCCATGCAAATAGACAATATCGATGCATCGAAAATTGTTTAGCGGCGTTGTAGCAAACGAAAACTTGACCCATATCGAAATCGAGCATTCACGTGTTTCGGGCGACTGCAGCACATCAGCTCTAAGTACGAGTGCCAAAAACATTTATTTCATGCAAATACATAATATAAATGCGTTGAAACTTGTCTGGCAGCATTGTGGCGAACGCTAGTTCGACCCGAACCGAATTCGAGCAGTCGAGTGTTTCGGGTGACTATAGCACATCAGCTCGAATTACGGGTGTGAAAAACATTAATTCCATGCAAATAGACAATATCGATGCAACGAAACTTGTCTAGCGGCGTTGTAGCAAATGAAAACTTGACCCATGTCGAAATCGAGCATTCACGAGTTTCGGGCGACTACATCACGTCAGCTCGAAGTACGAGTGCCAAAAACATTTATTCCATGCAGGTACATAATACCTATTCGTTGAAACTTGTGTGGCAGCATTGTGGTGAACGCAAGTTCGACCCGTACCGAAATCGACCACTCGAGTGTTTCGGGCGACTATAGCACATCAGCTCGATTTACGGGTGTCAAAAATATTAATTCCATGCAAATAGACAATATCGATGCAACGAAACTTGTCTAGCGGCGTTGTAGCAAACGAAAACTTGACCCATATCGAAATCGAGCATTCACGTGTTTCGGGCGACTGCAGCACATCAGCTCTAAGTACGAGTGCCAAAAACATTTATTTCATGCAAATACATAATATAAATGCGTTGAAACTTGTCTGGCAGCATTGTGGCGAACGCTAGTTCGACCCGAACCGAATTCGAGCATTCGAGTGTTTCGGGTGACTATAGCACATCAGCTCGAATTACGGGTGTGAAAAACATTAATTCCATGCTAATAGGCGATATCGATGCAACGAAACTTATCTAGCGGCGCTGTAGCGTTCGAAACCTTCAGGCACACCAAAATCGAGCATTCCCGTCTTTCGGGCGAATGGAGCACATCAGCTCTAAGTACGATTGCCAAAAACATTTATTCCATGCAGGTACATAATATCTAATCGTTGAAACTTGTGTGGCAGTATTGTGGCGAACGCAAGTTCGACCCGTACCGAAATCGACCACTCGAGTGTTTCGGGCGACTATAGCACATCAGCTCTATTTACGGACGTCAAAAACATTAATTCCATGAAAATAGACAATATCGATGCAACGAAACTTTTCTAGCGGCGTTGTAGCAAATGAAAACTTGACCCATGTCGAAATCGAGCATTCACGAGTTTCGGGCGACTACATCACATCAGCTCTAAGTACGAGTGCCAGAAACATTTATTCCATGCAGGTACATAATATCTATTCGTTGAAACTTGTCTGGCAGCATTGTGGCGAATGCAAGTTCGACCCGTACCGAAATCGGGCATTCGAGTGTTTCGGGCGACTATAGCACATCAGCTCGATTTACGGGTGTAAAAAACATTAATTCCCTGCAAATAGACAATATCGATGCATCGAAACTTGTTTAGCGGCGTTGTAGCAAACGAAAACTTGACCCATATCGAAATCGAGCATTCACGTGTTTCGGGCGACTGCAGCACATCAGCACTAAGCACGAGTGCCAAAAACATTTATTTCATGCAAATACATAATATAAATGCGTTGAAACTTGTCTGGCAGCATTGTGGCGAACGCTAGTTCGACCCGAACCGAATTCGAGCATTCGAGTGTTTCGGGTGACAATAGCACATCAGCTCGATTTACTGGTGTCAAAAATATTAATTCCATGCAAATAGACAATATCGATGCAACGAAACTTGTCTAGCGGCGTTGTAGCAAATGAAAACTTGACCCATGTCGAAATCGAGCATTCACGAGTTTCGGGCGACTACATCACATCAGCTTTAAGTACGAGTGCCAAGAACATTTATTCCATGCAGGTACATAATATCTATTCGTTGAAACTTGTCTGGCAGCAGTGTGGCGAATGCAAGTTCGACCCGTACCGAAATCGGTCATTCGAGTGTTTCGGGCGACTATAGCACATCAGCTTGATTTCCGGGTGTCAAAAGCATTAATTCCATGCAAATAGACAATATCGATGCATCGAAACTTGTTTAGCGGCGTTGTAGCAAACGAAAACTTGACCCATATCGAAATCGAGCATTCACGTGTTTCGGGCGACTGCAGCACATCAGCTCTAAGTACGAGTGCCAAAAACATTTATTTCATGCAAATACATAATATAAATGCATTGAAACTTGTCTGGCAGCATTGTGGCGAACGCTAGTTCGACCCGAACCGAATTCGAGCATTCGAGTGTTTCGGGTGACTATAGCACATCAGCTCGAATTACGGGTGTGAAAAACATTAATTCCATGCTAATAGGCGATATCGATGCAACGAAACTTATCTAGCGGCGCTGTAGCGTTCGAAACCTTCAGGCACACCAAAATCGAGCATTCCCGTCTTTCGGGCGAATGGAGCACATCAGCTCTAAGTACGAGTGCCAAAAACATTTATTCCATGCAGGTACATAATATCTATTCGTTGAAACTTGTGTGGCAGCATTGTGGCGAACGCAAGTTCGACCCGTACCGAAATCGACCACTCGAGTGTTTCGGGCGACTATAGCACATCAGCTCGATTTACGGGTGTCAAAAATATTAATTCCATGCAAATAGACAATATCGATGCAACGAAACTTGTCTAGCGGCGTTGTAGCAAATGAAAACCTGACCCATGTCGAAATCGAGCATTCACGAGTTTCGGGCGACTGCAGCACATCAGCTCTAAGTACGAGTGCCAAAAACATTTATTTCATGCAAATACATAATATAAATGCGTTGAAACTTGTCTGGCAGCATTGTGGCGAACGCTAGTTCGACCCGAACCGAATTCGAGCATTAGAGTGTTTCGGGTGACTATAGCACATCAGCTCGAATTACGGGCGTGAAAAACATTCATTCCATGTTAATAGGCGATATCGATGCAACGAAACTTATCTAGCGGCGCTGTAGCGATCGAAACCTTGACGCACACCAAAATCGAGCATTCTCGTCTTTCGGGCGACTGTAGCACATCAGCTCTAAGTTCGAGTGCCAAAAACATTTATTCCATGCAGGTTCATAATATCTATTCGTTGAAACTTGTGTGGCAGTATTGTGGCGAACGCAAGTTCGACCCGTACCGAAATCGACCACTCGAGTGTTTCGGGCTACTATAGCACATCAGCTCGAATTACGGGTGTGAAAAACATTAATTCCATGCTAATAGGCGATATCGATATAACGAAACTTATCTAGCGGCGTTGTAGCAAATGAAAACTTGACCCATGTCGAAATCGAGCATTCACGAGTTTCGGGCGACTACATCACATCAGTTCTACGTACGAGTGCCAAAAACATTTATTCCATGCAGGTACATAATATCTATTCGTTGAAACTTGTCTGGCAGCATTGTGGCGAATGCAAGTTCGACCCGTACCGAAATCGGGCATTCGAGTGTTTCGGGCGACTATAGCACATCAGCTCGAATTACGGTTGTGAAAAACATTAATTCCATGCTAATAGGCGATATCGATGCAACGAAACTTATCTAGCGGCGCTGTAGCGATCGAAACCTTGACGCACACCAAAATCGAGCATTCCCGTCTTTCGGGCGACTGTAGCACATCAGCTCTAAGTTCGAGTACCAAAAACATTTATTCCATGCAGGTCCATAATGTCTATTCGTTGAAACTTGTCTGGCAGCATTGTGGCGAACGCTAGTTCGACCCGAACCGAATTCGAGCAGTCGATTGATTCGGGTGACTATAGCACATCAGCTCGATTTCCGGGTGTCAAAAGCATTAATTCCATGCAAATAGACAATATCGATGCATCGAAACTTGTTTAGCGGCGTTGTAGCAAACGAAAACTTGACCCATATCGAAATCGAGCATTCACGTGTTTCGGGCGACTGCAGCACATCAGCACTAAGTACGAGTGCCAAAAACATTTATTTCATGCAAATACATAATATAAATGCGCTGAAACTTGTCTGGCAGCATTGTGGCGAACGCTAGTTCGACCCGAACCGAATTCAAGCATTCGAGTGTTTCGGGTGACTATAGCACATCAGCTCGAATTACGGGTGTGAAAAACATTAGTTCCATGCTAATAGGCGATATCGATGCAACGAAACTTATCTAGCGGCGCTGTAGCGTTCGAAACCTTCAGGCACACCAAAATCGAGCATTCCCGTCTTTCGGGCGAATGGAGCACATCAGCTCTAAGTACGAGTGCCAAAAACATTTATTCCATGCAGGTACATAATATCTATTCGTTGAAACTTGTGTGGCAGCATTGTGGCGAACGCAAGTTCGACCCGTACCGAAATCGACCACTCGAGTGTTTCGGGCGACTATAGCACATCAGCTCGATTTACGGGTGTCAAAAATATTAATTCCATGCAAATAGACAATATCGATGCAACGAAACTTGTCTAGCGGCGTTGTAGCAAATGAAAACTTGACCCATGTCGAAATCGAGCATTCACGAGTTTCGGGCGACTACATCACATCAGCTCTAAGTACGAGTGCCAAGAACATTTATTCCATGCAGGTACATAATATCTATTCGTTGAAACTTGTCTGGCAGCAGTGTGGCGAATGCAAGTTCGACCCGTACCGAAATCGGTCATTAGAGTGTTTCGGGCGACTATAGCACATCAGCTCGATTTCCGGGTGTCTAAAGCATTAATTCCATGCAAATAGACAATATCGATGCATCGAAACTTGTTTAGCGGCGTTGTAGCAAACGAAAACTTGACCCATATCGAAATCGAGCATTCACGTGTTTCGGGCGACTGCAGCACATCAGCTCTAAGTACGAGTGCCAAAAACATTTATTTCATGCAAATACATAATATAAATGCGTTGAAACTTGTCTGGCAGCATTGTGGCGAACGCTAGTTCGACCCGAACCGAATTCGAGCATTCGAGTGTTTCGGGTGACTATAGCACATCAGCTCGAATTACGGGTGTGAAAAACATTAATTCCATGCTAATAGGCGATATCGATGCAACGAAACTTATCTAGCGGCGCTGTAGCGTTCGAAACCTTCAGGCACACCAAAATCGAGCATTCCCGTCTTTCGGGCGAATGGAGCACATCAGCTCTAAGTACGAGTGCCAAAAACATTTATTCCATGCAGGTACATAATATCTAATCGTTGAAACTTGTGTGGCAGTATTGTGGCGAACGCAAGTTCGACCCGTACCGAAATCGACCACTCGAGTGTTTCGGGCGACTATAGCACATCAGCTCTATTTACGGACGTCAAAAACATTAATTCCATGTAAATAGACAATATCGATGCAACGAAACTTTTCTAGCGGCGTTGTAGCAAATGAAAACTTGACCCATGTCGAAATCGAGCATTCACGAGTTTCGGGCGACTACATCACATCAGCTCTAAGTACGAGTGCCAGAAACATTTATTCCATGCAGGTACATAATATCTATTCGTTGAAACTTGTCTGGCAGCATTGTGGCGAATGCAAGTTCGACCCGTACCGAAATCGGGCATTCGAGTGTTTCGGGCGACTATAGCACATCAGCTCGATTTACGGGTGTAAAAAACATTAATTCCCTGCAAATAGACAATATCGATGCATCGAAACTTGTTTAGCGGCGTTGTAGCAAACGAAAACTTGACCCATATCGAAATCGAGCATTCACGTGTTTCGGGCGACTGCAGCACATCAGCACTAAGTACGAGTGCCAAAAACATTTATTTCATGCAAATACATAATATAAATGCGTTGAAACTTGTCTGGCAGCATTGTGGCGAATGCAAGTTCGACCCGTACCGAAATCGGGCATTCGAGTGTTTCGGGCGACTATAGCACATCAGCTCGATTTACGGGTGTAAAAAACATTAATTCCATGCTAATAGGCGATGTCGATATAACGAAACTTATCTAGCGGCGTTGTAGCAAATGAAAACTTGACCCATGTCGAAATCGAGCATTCACGAGTTTCGGGCGACTACATCACATCAGCTCTAAGTACGAGTGCCAAAACCATTTATTCCATGCAGGTACATAATATCTATTCGTTGAAACTTGTCTGGAAGCATTGTGGCGAACGCAAGTTCGACCCGGACCGAAATGGAGCATTCGAGTGTTTCGGGCGACTGTAGCACATCAGCTCTAAGTACGAGTGCCAAAAACATTTATTCCATGCAGGTACATAATATCTATTCGTTGAAACTTGTCTGGCAGCATTGTGGCGAACGCAAATTCGATCCGTACCGAAATCGGGCATTCGAGTGTTTCGAGCGACTATAGCACATCAGCTCGATTTACGGGTGTAAAAAACATTAATTCTATGCAAATAGACAATATCGATGCAACGAAACTTGTCTAGCGGCGTTGTAGCAAACGAAAACTTGACCCATATCGAAATCGAGCATTCACGTGTTTCGGGCGACAGCAGCACATCAGCTCTAAGAACGAGTGCCAAAAACATTTATTTCATGCAAATACATAATATAAATGCGTTGAATCTTGTCTGGCAGCGTTGTAGCGCTCGAAAGTTCGATCCATTCCGAAATCGAGCATTGGAGTGTTTCGGGCGACTGTGTCACATCAGTTCCATGTACGAGTATCAAAAACATTTATTCAATGCAAATACAAAATATCGATGCCTTGAAACTTGTCTGGCGGCATTGTGGCGAACGCTAGTTCGACCCGTACCGAATTCGAGCATTCGAGTGTTTCGGGTGACTATAGCACATCAGCTCGAACTACGGGTGTGAAAAACATTAATTCCATGCTAACAGGCGATATCGATGCAACGAAACTTATCTAGCGGCGCTGTAGCGATCGAAACCTTGACGCACACCAAAATCGAGCATTCCCGTCTTTCGGGCGACTGTAGCACATCAGCTCTAAGTTCGAGTGCCAAAAACATTTATTCCATGCAGGTTCATAATATCTATTCGTTGAAACTTGTCTGGCAGCATTGTGGCGAACGCAAGTTCGACCCTTACCGAAATCGACCACTCGAGTGTTTCGGGCGACTATAGCACATCAGCTCGATTTACGGGTGTCAAAAATATTAATTCCATGCAAATAGACAATATCGATGCAACGAAACTTGTCTAGCGGCGTTGTAGCAAATGAAAACTTGACCCATGTCGAAATCGAGCATTCACGAGTTTCGGGCGACTACATCACATCAGCTCTAAGTACGAGTGCCAAAAACATTTATTCCATGCAGGTACATAATATCTATTCGTTGAAACTTGTCTGGCAGCATTGTGGCGAACGCAAGTTCGACCCGGACCGAAATGGAGCATTCGAGTGTTTCGGGCGACTGTAGCACATCAGCTCGATTTACGGGTGTAAAAAACATTAATTCTATGCAAATAGACAATATCGATGCAACGAAACTTGTCTAGCGGCGTTGTAGCAAACGAAAACTTGACCCATATCGAAATCGAGCATTCACGTGTTTCGGGCGACAGCAGCACATCAGCTCTAAGAACGAGTGCCAAAAACATTTATTTCATGCAAATACATAATATAAATGCGTTGAATCTTGTCTGGCAGCGTTGTAGCGCTCGAAAGTTCGATCCATTCCGAAATCGAGCATTGGAGTGTTTCGGGCGACTGTGTCACATCAGTTCCATGTACGAGTATCAAAAACATTTATTCAATGCAAATACAAAATATCGATGCGTTGAAACTTGTCTGGCGGCATTGTGGCGAACGCTAGTTCGACCCGTACCGAATTCGAGCATTCGAGTGTTTCGGGTGACTATAGCACATCAGCTCGAACTACGGGTGTGAAAAACATTAATTCCATGCTAATAGGCGATATCGATGCAACGAAACTTATCTAGCGGCGCTGTAGCGATCGAAACCTTGACGCACACCAAAATCGAGCATTCCCGTCTTTCGGGCGACTATAGCACATCAGCTCTAAGTTCGAGTGCCAAAAACATTTATTCCATGCAGGTTCATAATATCTATTCGTTGAAACTTGTCTGGCAGCATTGTGGCGAACGCAAGTTCGACCCTTACCGAAATCGACCACTCGAGTGTTTCGGGCGACTATAGCACATCAGCTCGATTTACGGGTGTCAAAAATATTAATTCCATGCAAATAGACAATATCGATGCAACGAAACTTGTCTAGCGGCGTTGTAGCAAATGAAAACTTGACCCATGTCGAAATCGAGCATTCACGGGTTTCGGGCGACTACATCACATCAGCTCTAAGTACGAGTGCCAAGAACATTTATTCCATGCAGGTACATAATATCTATTCGTTGAAACTTGTCTGGCAGCAGTGTGGCGAATGCAAGTTCGACCCGTACCGAAATCGGTCATTGGAGTGTTTCGGGCGACTATAGCACATCAGCTCGATTTCCGGGTGTCAAAAGCATTAATTCCATGCTAATAGGCGATATCGATGCAACGAAACTTATCTAGCGGCGCTGTAGCGATCGAAACCTTGACGCACACCAAAATCGAGCATTCTCGTCTTTCGGGCGACTGTAGCACATCAACTCTAAGTTCGAGTGCCAAAAACATTTATTCCATGCAGGTTCATAATATCTATTCGTTGAAACTTGTCTGGCAGCATTGTGGCGAACGCTAGTTCGACCCGTACCGAATTCGAGCATTCGAGGGTTTCGGGCGACTATAGCACATCTGCTCGATTAACCGGTATCGAAAACATTAATTCCATGCAAATGGACAATATCGATGCAACGAAACTTGTCTAGCGGCGTTGTAGCAAACGAAAACTCGACCCATATAGAAATCGAGCATTCACGTGTTTCGGGCGACTGCAGCACATCAGCTCTAACTACGAGTGCCAAAAACATTTATTTCATGCAAATACATAATATAAATGCGTTGAAACTTGTCTGGCAGTATTGTGGCGAACGCTAGTTCGACCCGAATCGAATTCGAGCAGTCGAGTGTTTCGGGTGACTATAGCACATCAGCTCGAATTACGGGTGTGAAAAACATTAATTCCATGCAAATAGACAATATCGATGCAACGAAACTTGTCTAGCGGCGTTGTAGCAAATGAAAACTTGACCCATGTCGAAATCGAGCATTCACGAGTTTCGGGCGACTACATCACGTCAGCTCGAAGTACGAGTGCCAAAAACATTTATTCCATGCAGGTACATAATATCTATTCGTTGAAACTTGTGTGGCAGCATTGTGGCGAACGCTAGTTCGACCCGAACCGAATTCGAGCATTCGAGTGTTTCGGGTGACTATAGCACATCAGCTCGAATTACGGGTGTGAAAAATATTAATTCCATGCTAATAGGCGATATCGATGCAACGAAACTTATCTAGCGGCGCTGTAGCGTTCGAAACCTTCAGGCACACCAAAATCGAGCATTCCCGTCTTTCGGGCGAATGGAGCACATCAGCTCTAAGTACGAGTGCCAAAAACATTTATTCCATGCAGGTACATAATATCTAATCGTTGAAACTTGTGTGGCAGTATTGTGGCGAACGCAAGTTCGACCCGTACCGAAATCGACCACTCGAGTGTTTCGGGCGACTATAGCACATCAGCTCTATTTACGGACGTCAAAAACATTAATTCCATGTAAATAGACAATATCGATGCAACGAAACTTTTCTAGCGGCGTTGTAGCAAATGAAAACTTGACCCATGTCGAAATCGAGCATTCACGAGTTTCGGGCGACTACATCACATCAGCTCTAAGTACGAGTGCCAAGAACATTTATTCCATGCAGGTACATAATATCTATTCGTTGAAACTTGTCTGGCAGCAGTGTGGCGAATGCAAGTTCGACCCGTACCGAAATCGGTCATTAGAGTGTTTCGGGTGACTATAGCACATCAGCTCGAATTACGGTTGTGAAAAACATTAATTCCATGCTAATAGGCGATATCGATGCAACGAAACTTATCTAGCGGCGCTGTAGCGATCGAAACCTTGACGCACACCAAAATCGAGCATTCCCGTCTTTCGGGCGACTGTAGCACATCAGCTCTAAGTTCGAGTACCAAAAACATTTATTCCATGCAGGTCCATAATGTCTATTCGTTGAAACTTGTCTGGCAGCATTGTGGCGAACGCTAGTTCGACCCGAACCGAATTCGAGCAGTCGATTGTTTCGGGTGACTATAGCACATCAGCTCGATTTCCGGGTGTCAAAAGCATTAATTCCATGCAAATAGACAATATCGATGCATCGAAACTTGTTTAGCGGCGTTGTAGCAAACGAAAACTTGACCCATATCGAAATCGAGCATTCACGTGTTTCGGGCGACTGCAGCACATCAGCACTAAGTACGAGTGCCAAAAACATTTATTTCATGCAAATACATAATATAAATGCGCTGAAACTTGTCTGGCAGCATTGTGGCGAACGCTAGTTCGACCCGAACCGAATTCAAGCATTCGAGTGTTTCGGGTGACTATAGCACATCAGCTCGAATTACGGGTGTGAAAAACATTAATTCCATGCTAATAGGCGATATCGATGCAACGAAACTTATCTAGCGGCGCTGTAGCGATCGAAACCTTGACGCACACCAAAATCGAGCATTCCCGTCTTTCGGGCGACTGTAGCACATCAGCTCTAAGTTCGAGTGCCAAAAACATTTATTCCATGCAGGTTCATAATATCTATTCGTTGAAACTTGTCTGGCAGCATTGTGGCGAACGCTAGTTCGACCCGTACCGAATTCGAGCATTCGAGTGTTTCGGGCGACTATAGCACATCTGCTCGATTAACCGGTATCGAAAACATTAATTCCATGCAAATGGACAATATCGATGCAACGAAACTTGTCTAGCGGCGTTGTAGCAAACGAAAACTTGACCCATATAGATATCGAGCATTCACGTGTTTCGGGCGACTGCAGCACATCAGCTCTAAGTACGAGTGCCAAAAACATTTATTTCATGCAAATACATAATATAAATGCGTTGAAACTTGTCTGGCAGCATTGTGGCGAACGATAGTTCGACCCGAACCGATTTCGAGCATTCGAGTGTTTCGGGTGACTATAGCACATCAGCTCGAATTACGGGTGTGAAAAACATTAATTCCATGCTAATAGGCGATATCGATGCAACGAAACTTATCTAGCGGCGCTGTAGCGATCGAAACCTTGACGCACACCAAAATCGAGCATTCTCGTCTTTCGGGCGACTGTAGCACATCAGCTCTAAGTTCGAGTGCCAAAAACATTTATTCCATGCAGGTTCATAATATTTATTCGTTGAAACTTGTGTGGCAGCATTGTGGCGAACGCAAGTTCGACCCGTACCGAAATCGACCACTCGAGTGTTTCGGGCGACTATAGCACATCAGCTCGATTTACGGGTGTCAAAAATATTAATTCCATGCAAATAGACAATATCGATGCAACGAAACTTGTCTAGCGGCGTTGTAGCAAATGAAAACTTGACCCATGTCGAAATCGAGCATTCACAAGTTTCGGGCGACTACATCACATCAGCTCTAAGTACGAGTGCCAAGAACATTTATTCCATGCAGGTACATTATATATATTCGTTGAAACTTGTCTGGCAGCAGTGTGGCGAATGCAAGTTCGACCCGTACCGAAATCGGTCATTAGAGTGTTTCGGGCGACTATAGCACATCAGCTCGATTTCCGGGTGTCTAAAGCATTAATTCCATGCAAATAGACAATATCGATGCATCGAAACTTGTTTAGCGGCGTTGTAGCAAACGAAAACTTGACCCATATCGAAATCGAGCATTCACGTGTTTCGGGCGACTGCAGCACATCAGCTCTAAGTACGAGTGCCAAAAACATTTATTTCATGCAAATACATAATATAAATGCGTTGAAACTTGTCTGGCAGCATTGTGGCGAACGCTAGTTCGACCCGAACCGAATTCGAGCATTCGAGTGTTTCGGGTGACTATAGCACATCAGCTCGAATTACGGATGTGAAAAACATTAATTCCATGCTAATAGGCGATATCGATGCAACGAAACTTATCTAGCGGCGCTGTAGCGTTCGAAACCTTCAGGCACACCAAAATCGAGCATTCCCGTCTTTCGGGCGAATGGAGCACATCAGCTCTAAGTACGAGTGCCAGAAACATTTATTCCATGCAGGTACATAATATCTATTCGTTGAAACTTGTGTGGCAGCATTGTGGCGAACGCAAGTTCGACCCGTACCGAAATCGACCACTCGAGTGTTTCGGGCGACTATAGCACATCAGCTCGATTTACGGGTGTCAAAAATATTAATTCCATGCAAATAGACAATATCGATGCAACGAAACTTGTCTAGCGGCGTTGTAGCAAATGAAAACTTGACCCATGTCGAAATCGAGCATTCACGGGTTTCGGGCGACTACATCACATCAGCTCTAAGTACGAGTGCCAAGAACATTTATTCCATGCAGGTACATAATATCTATTCGTTGAAACTTGTCTGGCAGCAGTGTGGCGAATGCAAGTTCGACCCGTACCGAAATCGGTCATTCGAGTGTTTCGGGCGACTATAGAACATCAGCTCGATTTCCGGGTGTCAAAAGCATTAATTCCATGCAAATAGACAATATCGATGCATCGAAACTTGTTTAGCGGCGTTGTAGCAAACGAAAACTTGACCCATATCGAATTCGAGCATTCACGTGTTTCGGGCGACTGCAGCACATCAGCTCTAAGTACGAGTGCCAAAAACATTTATTTCATGCAAATACATAATATAAATGCGTTGAAACTTGTCTGGCAGCATTGTGGCGAACGCTAGTTCGACCCGAACCGAATTCGAGCATTCGAGTGTTTCGGGTGACTATAGCACATCAGCTCGAATTACGGGTGTGAAAAACATTAATTCCATGCTAATAGGCGATATCGATGCAACGAAACTTATCTAGCGGCGCTGTAGCGATCGAAACCTTGACGCACACCAAAATCGAGCATTCTCGTCTTTCGGGCGACTGTAGCACATCAGCTCTAAGTTCGAGTGCCAAAAACATTTATTCCATGCAGGTTCATAATATCTATTCGTTGAAACTTGTCTGGCAGCATTGTGGCGAACGCTAGTTCGACCCGTACCGAATTCGAGCATTCGAGGGTTTCGGGCGACTATAGCACATCTGCTCGATTAACCGGTATCGAAAACATTAATTCCATGCAAATGGACAATATCGATGCAACGAAACTTGTCTAGCGGCGTTGTAGCAAACGAAAACTCGACCCATATAGAAATCGAGCATTCACGTGTTTCGGGCGACTGCAGCACATCAGCTCTAACTACGAGTGCCAAAAACATTTATTTCATGCAAATACATAATATAAATGCGTTGAAACTTGTCTGGCAGAATTGTGGCGAACGCTAGTTCGACCCGAACCGAATTCGAGCAGTCGAGTGTTTCGGGTGACTATAGCACATCAGCTCGAATTACGGGTGTGAAAAACATTAATTCCATGCAAATAGACAATATCGATGCAACGAAACTTGTCTAGCGGCGTTGTAGCAAATGAAAACTTGACCCATGTCGAAATCGAGCATTCACGAGTTTCGGGCGACTACATCACGTCAGCTCGAAGTACGAGTGCCAAAAACATTTATTCCATGCAGGTACATAATATCTATTCGTTGAAACTTGTGTGGCAGCATTGTGGTGAACGCAAGTTCGACCCGTACCGAAATCGACCACTCGAGTGTTTCGGGCGACTATAGCACATCAGCTCGATTTACGGGTGTCAAAAATATTAATTCCATGCAAATAGACAATATCGATGCAACGAAACTTGTCTAGCGGCGTTGTAGCAAACGAAAACTTGACCCATATCGAAATCGAGCATTCACGTGTTTCGGGCGACTGCAGCACATCAGCTCTAAGTACGAGTGCCAAAAACATTTATTTCATGCAAATACATAATATAAATGCGTTGAAACTTGTCTGGCAGCATTGTGGCGAACGCTAGTTCGACCCGAACCGAATTCGAGCATTCGAGTGTTTCGGGTGACTATAGCACATCAGCTCGAATTACGGGTGTGAAAAACATTAATTCCATGCTAATAGGCGATATCGATGCAACGAAACTTATCTAGCGGCGCTGTAGCGATCGAAACCTTGACGCACACCAAAATCGAGCATTCTCGTCTTTCGGGCGACTGTAGCACATCAGCTCTAAGTTCGAGTGCCAAAAACATTTATTCCATGCAGGTTCATAATATTTATTCGTTGAAACTTGTGTGGCAGCATTGTGGCGAACGCAAGTTCGACCCGTACCGAAATCGACCACTCGAGTGTTTCGGGCGACTATAGCACATCAGCTCGAATTACGGGTGTGAAAAACATTAATTCCATGCTAATAGGCGATATCGATATAACGAAACTTATCTAGTGGCGTTGTAGCAAATGAAAACTTGACCCATGTCGAAATCGAGCATTCACGAGTTTCGGGCGACTACATCACATCAGCTCTAAGTACGAGTGCCAAAAACATTTATTCCATGCAGGTACATAATATCTATTCGTTGAAACGTGTCTGGCAGCATTGTGGCGAATGCAAGTTCGACCCGTACCGAAATCGGGCATTCGAGTGTTTCGGGCGACTATAGCACATCAGCTCTAACTACGAGTGCCAAAAACATTTATTTCATGCAAATACATAATATAAATGCGTTGAAACTTGTCTGGCAGCATTGTGGCGAACGCTAGTTCGACCCGAACCGAATTCGAGCAGTCGAGTGTTTCGGGTGACTATAGCACATCAGCTCGAATTACGGGTGTGAAAAACATTAATTCCATGCAAATAGACAATATCGATGCAACGAAACTTGTCTAGCGGCGTTGTAGCAAATGAAAACTTGACCCATGTCGAAATCGAGCATTCACGAGTTTCGGGCGACTACATCACGTCAGCTCGAAGTACGAGTGCCAAAAACATTTATTCCATGCAGGTACATAATATCTATTCGTTGAAACTTGTGTGGCAGCATTGTGGTGAACGCAAGTTCGACCCGTACCGAAATCGACCACTCGAGTGTTTCGGGCGACTATAGCACATCAGCTCTAACTACGAGTACCAAAAACATTTATTTCATGCAAATACATAATATAAATGCGTTGAAACTTGTCTGGCAGCATTGTGGCGAACGCTAGTTCGACCCGTACCGAATTCGAGCATTCGAGTGTTTCGGGCGACTATAGCACATCTGCTCGATTAACCGGTATCGAAAACATTAATTCCATGCAAATGGACAATATCGATGCAACGAAACTTGTCTAGCGGCGTTGTAGCAAACGAAAACTTGACCCATATAGATATCGAGCATTCACGTGTTTCGGGCGACTGCAGCACATCAGCTCTAAGTACGAGTGCCAAAAACATTTATTTCATGCAAATACATAATATAAATGCGTTGAAACTTGTCTGGCAGCATTGTGGCGAACGATAGTTCGACCCGAACCGATTTCGAGCATTCGAGTGTTTCGGGTGACTATAGCACATCAGCTCGAATTACGGGTGTGAAAAACATTAATTCCATGCTAATAGGCGATATCGATGCAACGAAACTTATCTAGCGGCGCTGTAGCGATCGAAACCTTGACGCACACCAAAATCGAGCATTCTCGTCTTTCGGGCGACTGTAGCACATCAGCTCTAAGTTCGAGTGCCAAAAACATTTATTCCATGCAGGTTCATAATATTTATTCGTTGAAACTTGTGTGGCAGCATTGTGGCGAACGCAAGTTCGACCCGTACCGAAATCGACCACTCGAGTGTTTCGGGCGACTATAGCACATCAGCTCGATTTACGGGTGTCAAAAATATTAATTCCATGCAAATAGACAATATCGATGCAACGAAACTTGTCTAGCGGCGTTGTAGCAAATGAAAACTTGACCCATGTCGAAATCGAGCATTCACGAGTTTCGGGCGACTACATCACATCAGCTCTAAGTACGAGTGCCAAGAACATTTATTCCATGCAGGTACATTATATATATTCGTTGAAACTTGTCTGGCAGCAGTGTGGCGAATGCAAGTTCGACCCGTACCGAAATCGGTCATTAGAGTGTTTCGGGCGACTATAGCACATCAGCTCGATTTCCGGGTGTCTAAAGCATTAATTCCATGCAAATAGACAATATCGATGCATCGAAACTTGTTTAGCGGCGTTGTAGCAAACGAAAACTTGACCCATATCGAAATCGAGCATTCACGTGTTTCGGGCGACTGCAGCACATCAGCTCTAAGTACGAGTGCCAAAAACATTTATTTCATGCAAATACATAATATAAATGCGTTGAAACTTGTCTGGCAGCATTGTGGCGAACGCTAGTTCGACCCGAACCGAATTCGAGCATTCGAGTGTTTCGGGTGACTATAGCACATCAGCTCGAATTACGGATGTGAAAAACATTAATTCCATGCTAATAGGCGATATCGATGCAACGAAACTTATCTAGCGGCGCTGTAGCGTTCGAAACCTTCAGGCACACCAAAATCGAGCATTCCCGTCTTTCGGGCGAATGGAGCACATCAGCTCTAAGTACGAGTGCCAGAAACATTTATTCCATGCAGGTACATAATATCTATTCGTTGAAACTTGTGTGGCAGCATTGTGGCGAACGCAAGTTCGACCCGTACCGAAATCGACCACTCGAGTGTTTCGGGCGACTATAGCACATCAGCTCGATTTACGGGTGTCAAAAATATTAATTCCATGCAAATAGACAATATCGATGCAACGAAACTTGTCTAGCGGCGTTGTAGCAAATGAAAACTTGACCCATGTCGAAATCGAGCATTCACGGGTTTCGGGCGACTACATCACATCAGCTCTAAGTACGAGTGCCAAGAACATTTATTCCATGCAGGTACATAATATCTATTCGTTGAAACTTGTCTGGCAGCAGTGTGGCGAATGCAAGTTCGACCCGTACCGAAATCGGTCATTCGAGTGTTTCGGGCGACTATAGAACATCAGCTCGATTTCCGGGTGTCAAAAGCATTAATTCCATGCAAATAGACAATATCGATGCATCGAAACTTGTTTAGCGGCGTTGTAGCAAACGAAAACTTGACCCATATCGAATTCGAGCATTCACGTGTTTCGGGCGACTGCAGCACATCAGCTCTAAGTACGAGTGCCAAAAACATTTATTTCATGCAAATACATAATATAAATGCGTTGAAACTTGTCTGGCAGCATTGTGGCGAACGCTAGTTCGACCCGAACCGAATTCGAGCATTCGAGTGTTTCGGGTGACTATAGCACATCAGCTCGAATTACGGGTGTGAAAAACATTAATTCCATGCTAATAGGCGATATCGATGCAACGAAACTTATCTAGCGGCGCTGTAGCGATCGAAACCTTGACGCACACCAAAATCGAGCATTCTCGTCTTTCGGGCGACTGTAGCACATCAGCTCTAAGTTCGAGTGCCAAAAACATTTATTCCATGCAGGTTCATAATATCTATTCGTTGAAACTTGTCTGGCAGCATTGTGGCGAACGCTAGTTCGACCCGTACCGAATTCGAGCATTCGAGGGTTTCGGGCGACTATAGCACATCTGCTCGATTAACCGGTATCGAAAACATTAATTCCATGCAAATGGACAATATCGATGCAACGAAACTTGTCTAGCGGCGTTGTAGCAAACGAAAACTCGACCCATATAGAAATCGAGCATTCACGTGTTTCGGGCGACTGCAGCACATCAGCTCTAACTACGAGTGCCAAAAACATTTATTTCATGCAAATACATAATATAAATGCGTTGAAACTTGTCTGGCAGCATTGTGGCGAACGCTAGTTCGACCCGAACCGAATTCGAGCAGTCGAGTGTTTCGGGTGACTATAGCACATCAGCTCGAATTACGGGTGTGAAAAACATTAATTCCATGCAAATAGACAATATCGATGCAACGAAACTTGTCTAGCGGCGTTGTAGCAAATGAAAACTTGACCCATGTCGAAATCGAGCATTCACGAGTTTCGGGCGACTACATCACGTCAGCTCGAAGTACGAGTGCCAAAAACATTTATTCCATGCAGGTACATAATATCTATTCGTTGAAACTTGTGTGGCAGCATTGTGGTGAACGCAAGTTCGACCCGTACCGAAATCGACCACTCGAGTGTTTCGGGCGACTATAGCACATCAGCTCGATTTACGGGTGTCAAAAATATTAATTCCATGCAAATAGACAATATCGATGAAACGAAACTTGTCTAGCGGCGTTGTAGCAAACGAAAACTTGACCCATATCGAAATCGAGCATTCACGTGTTTCGGGCGACTGCAGCACATCAGCTCTAAGTACGAGTGCCAAAAACATTTATTTCATGCAAATACATAATATAAATGCGTTGAAACTTGTCTGGCAGCATTGTGGCGAACGCTAGTTCGACCCGAACCGAATTCGAGCATTCGAGTGTTTCGGGTGACTATAGCACATCAGCTCGAATTACGGGTGTGAAAAACATTAATTCCATGCTAATAGGCGATATCGATGCAACGAAACTTATCTAGCGGCGCTGTAGCGATCGAAACCTTGACGCACACCAAAATCGAGCATTCTCGTCTTTCGGGCGACTGTAGCACATCAGCTCTAAGTTCGAGTGCCAAAAACATTTATTCCATGCAGGTTCATAATATTTATTCGTTGAAACTTGTGTGGCAGCATTGTGGCGAACGCAAGTTCGACCCGTACCGAAATCGACCACTCGAGTGTTTCGGGCGACTATAGCACATCAGCTCGAATTACGGGTGTGAAAAACATTAATTCCATGCTAATAGGCGATATCGATATAACGAAACTTATCTAGTGGCGTTGTAGCAAATGAAAACTTGACCCATGTCGAAATCGAGCATTCACGAGTTTCGGGCGACTACATCACATCAGCTCTAAGTACGAGTGCCAAAAACATTTATTCCATGCAGGTACATAATATCTATTCGTTGAAACGTGTCTGGCAGCATTGTGGCGAATGCAAGTTCGACCCGTACCGAAATCGGGCATTCGAGTGTTTCGGGCGACTATAGCACATCAGCTCTAACTACGAGTGCCAAAAACATTTATTTCATGCAAATACATAATATAAATGCGTTGAAACTTGTCTGGCAGCATTGTGGCGAACGCTAGTTCGACCCGAACCGAATTCGAGCAGTCGAGTGTTTCGGGTGACTATAGCACATCAGCTCGAATTACGGGTGTGAAAAACATTAATTCCATGCAAATAGACAATATCGATGCAACGAAACTTGTCTAGCGGCGTTGTAGCAAATGAAAACTTGACCCATGTCGAAATCGAGCATTCACGAGTTTCGGGCGACTACATCACGTCAGCTCGAAGTACGAGTGCCAAAAACATTTATTCCATGCAGGTACATAATATCTATTCGTTGAAACTTGTGTGGCAGCATTGTGGTGAACGCAAGTTCGACCCGTACCGAAATCGACCACTCGAGTGTTTCGGGCGACTATAGCACATCAGCTCGATTTACGGGTGTCAAAAATATTAATTCCATGCAAATAGACAATATCGATGCAACGAAACTTGTCTAGCGGCGTTGTAGCAAACGAAAACTTGACCCATATCGAAATCGAGCATTCACGTGTTTCGGGCGACTGCAGCACATCAGCTCTAAGTACGAGTGCCAAAAACATTTATTTCATGCAAATACATAATATAAATGCGTTGAAATTTGTCTGGCAGCATTGTGGCGAACGCTAGTTCGACCCGAACCGAATTCGAGCATTCGAGTGTTTCGGGTGACTATAGCACATCAGCTCGAATTACGGGTGTGAAAAACATTAATTCCATGCTAATAGGCGATATCGATGCAACGAAACTTATCTAGCGGCGCTGTAGCGATCGAAACCTTGACGCACACCAAAATCGAGCATTCTCGTCTTTCGGGCGACTGTAGCACATCAGCTCTAAGTTCGAGTGCCAAAAACATTTATTCCATGCAGGTTCATAATATTTATTCGTTGAAACTTGTGTGGCAGCATTGTGGCGAACGCAAGTTCGACCCGTACCGAAATCGACCACTCGAGTGTTTCGGGCGACTATAGCACATCAGCTCGAATTACGGGTGTGAAAAACATTAATTCCATGCTAATAGGCGATATCGATATAACGAAACTTATCTAGTGGCGTTGTAGCAAATGAAAACTTGACCCATGTCGAAATCGAGCATTCACGAGTTTCGGGCGACTACATCACATCAGCTCTAAGTACGAGTGCCAAAAACATTTATTCCATGCAGGTACATAATATCTATTCGTTGAAACGTGTCTGGCAGCATTGTGGCGAATGCAAGTTCGACCCGTACCGAAATCGGGCATTCGAGTGTTTCGGGCGACTATAGCACATCAGCTCTAACTACGAGTGCCAAAAACATTTATTTCATGCAAATACATAATATAAATGCGTTGAAACTTGTCTGGCAGCATTGTGGCGAACGCTAGTTCGACCCGAACCGAATTCGAGCAGTCGAGTGTTTCGGGTGACTATAGCACATCAGCTCGAATTGCGGGTGTGAAAAACATTAATTCCATGCAAATAGACAATATCGATGCAACGAAACTTGTCTAGCGGCGTTGTAGCAAATGAAAACTTGACCCATGTCGAAATCGAGCATTCACGAGTTTCGGGCGACTACATCACGTCAGCTCGAAGTACGAGTGCCAAAAACATTTATTCCATGCAGGTACATAATATTTATTCGTTGAAACTTGTGTGGCAGCATTGTGGTGAACGCAAGTTCGACCCGTACCGAAATCGACCACTCGAGTGTTTCGGGCGACTATAGCACATCAGCTCGATTTACGGGTGTCAAAAATATTAATTCCATGCAAATAGACAATATCGATGCAACGAAACTTGTCTAGCGGCGTTGTAGCAAACGAAAACTTGACTCATATCGAAATCGAGCATTCACGTGTTTCGGGCGACTGCAGCACATCAGCTCTAAGTACGAGTGCCAAAAACATTTATTTCATGCAAATACATAAGATAAATGCGTTGAAACTTGTCTGGCAGCATTGTGGCGAACACTAGTTCGACCCGAACCGAATTCGAGCATTCGAGTGTTTCGGGTGACTATAGCACATCAGCTCGAATTACGGTTGTGAAAAACATTAATTCCATGCTAATAGGCGATATCGATGCAACGAAACTTATCTAGCGGCGCTGTAGCGATCGAAACCTTGACGCACACCAAAATCGAGCATTCCCGTCTTTCGGGCGACTGTAGCACATCAGCTCTAAGTTCGAGTACCAAAAACATTTATTCCATGCAGGTCCATAATGTCTATTCGTTGAAACTTGTCTGGCAGCATTGTGGCGAACGCTAGTTCGACCCGAACCGAATTCGAGCAGTCGATTGTTTCGGGTGACTATAGCACATCAGCTCGATTTCCGGGTGTCAAAAGCATTAATTCCATGCAAATAGACAATATCGATGCATCGAAACTTGTTTAGCGGCGTTGTAGCAAACGAAAACTTGACCCATATCGAAATCGAGCATTCACGTGTTTCGGGCGACTGCAGCACATCAGCACTAAGTACGAGTGCCAAAAACATTTATTTCATGCAAATACATAATATAAATGCGCTGAAACTTGTCTGGCAGCATTGTGGCGAACGCTAGTTCGACCCGAACCGAATTCAAGCATTCGAGTGTTTCGGGTGACTATAGCACATCAGCTCGAATTACGGGTGTGAAAAACATTAATTCCATGCTAATAGGCGATATCGATGCAACGAAACTTATCTAGCGGCGCTGTAGCGATCGAAACCTTGACGCACACCAAAATCGAGCATTCCCGTCTTTCGGGCGACTGTAGCACATCAGCTCTAAGTTCGAGTGCCAAAAACATTTATTCCATGCAGGTTCATAATATCTATTCGTTGAAACTTGTCTGGCAGCATTGTGGCGAACGCTAGTTCGACCCGTACCGAATTCGAGCATTCGAGTGTTTCGGGCGACTATAGCACATCTGCTCGATTAACCGGTATCGAAAACATGAATTCCATGCAAATGGACAATATCGATGCAACGAAACTTGTCTAGCGGCGTTGTAGCAAACGAAAACTTGACCCATATAGATATCGAGCATTCACGTGTTTCGGGCGACTGCAGCACATCAGCTCTAAGTACGAGTGCCAAAAACATTTATTTCATGCAAATACATAATATAAATGCGTTGAAACTTGTCTGGCAGCATTGTGGCGAACGATAGTTCGACCCGAACCGATTTCGAGCATTCGAGTGTTTCGGGTGACTATAGCACATCAGCTCGAATTACGGGTGTGAAAAACATTAATTCCATGCTAATAGGCGATATCGATGCAACGAAACTTATCTAGCGGCGCTGTAGCGATCGAAACCTTGACGCACACCAAAATCGAGCATTCTCGTCTTTCGGGCGACTGTAGCACATCAGCTCTAAGTTCGAGTGCCAAAAACATTTATTCCATGCAGGTTCATAATATTTATTCGTTGAAACTTGTGTGGCAGCATTGTGGCGAACGCAAGTTCGACCCGTACCGAAATCGACCACTCGAGTGTTTCGGGCGACTATAGCACATCAGCTCGAATTACGGGTGTGAAAAACATTAATTCCATGCTAATAGGCGATATCGATATAACGAAACTTATCTAGTGGCGTTGTAGCAAATGAAAACTTGACCCATGTCGAAATCGAGCATTCACGAGTTTCGGGCGACTACATCACATCAGCTCTAAGTACGAGTGCCAAAAACATTTATTCCATGCAGGTACATAATATCTATTCGTTGAAACGTGTCTGGCAGCATTGTGGCGAATGCAAGTTCGACCCGTACCGAAATCGGGCATTCGAGTGTTTCGGGCGACTATAGCACATCAGCTCTAACTACGAGTGCCAAAAACATTTATTTCATGCAAATACATAATATAAATGCGTTGAAACTTGTCTGGCAGCATTGTGGCGAACGCTAGTTCGACCCGAACCGAATTCGAGCAGTCGAGTGTTTCGGGTGACTATAGCACATCAGCTCGAATTACGGGTGTGAAAAACATTAATTCCATGCAAATAGACAATATCGATGCAACGAAACTTGTCTAGCGGCGTTGTAGCAAATGAAAACTTGACCCATGTCGAAATCGAGCATTCACGAGTTTCGGGCGACTACATCACGTCAGCTCGAAGTACGAGTGCCAAAAACATTTATTCCATGCAGGTACATAATATCTATTCGTTGAAACTTGTGTGGCAGCATTGTGGTGAACGCAAGTTCGACCCGTACCGAAATCGACCACTCGAGTGTTTCGGGCGACTATAGCACATCAGCTCGATTTACGGGTGTCAAAAATATTAATTCCATGCAAATAGACAATATCGATGCATCGAAACTTGTTTAGCGGCGTTGTAGCAAACGAAAACTTGACCCATATCGAAATCGAGCATTCACGTGTTTCGGGCGACTGCAGCACATCAGCACTAAGTACGAGTGCCAAAAACATTTATTTCATGCAAATACATAATATAAATGCGCTGAAACTTGTCTGGCAGCATTGTGGCGAACGCTAGTTCGACCCGAACCGAATTCAAGCATTCGAGTGTTTCGGGTGACTATAGCACATCAGCTCGAATTACGGGTGTGAAAAACATTAATTCTATGCTAATAGGCGATATCGATGCAACGAAACTTATCTAGCGGCGCTGTAGCGATCGAAATCTTGACGCACACCAAAATCGAGCATTCCCGTCTTTCGGGCGACTGTAGCACATCAGCTCTAAGTTCGAGTGCCAAAAACATTTATTCCATGCAGGTTCATAATATCTATTCATTGAAACTTGTCTGGCAGCATTGTGGCGAACGCTAGTTCGACCCGTACCGAATTCGAGCATTCGAGTGTTTCGGGCGACTATAGCACATCTGCTCGATTAACCGGTATCGAAAACATTAATTCCATGCAAATGGACAATATCGATGCAACGAAACTTGTCTAGCGGCGTTGTAGCAAACGAAAACTTGACCCATATAGATATCGAGCATTCACGTGTTTCGGGCGACTGCAGCACATCAGCTCTAACTACGAGTGCCAAAAACATTTATTTCATGCAAATACATAATATAAATGCGTTGAAACTTGTCTGGCAGCATTGTGGCGAACGATAGTTCGATCCGAACCGATTTCGAGCATTCGAGTGTTTCGGGTGACTATAGCACATCAGCTCGAATTACGGGTGTGAAAAACATTAATTCCATGCTAATAGGCGATGTCGATGCAACGAAACTTATCTAGCGGCGCTGTAGCGTTCGAAACCTTCAGGCACACCAAAATCGAGCATTCCCGTCTTTCGGGCGAATGGAGCACATCAGCTCTAAGTACGAGTGCCAAAAACATTTATTCCATGCAGGTACATAATATCTAATCGTTGAAACTTGTGTGGCAGTATTGTGGCGAACGCAAGTTCGACCCGTACCGAAATCGACCACTCGAGTGTTTCGGGCGACTATAGCACATCAGCTCTATTTACGGACGTCAAAAACATTAATTCCATGCAAATAGACAATATCGATGCAACGAAACTTTTCTAGCGGCGTTGTAGCAAATGAAAACTTGACCCATGTCGAAATCGAGCATTCACGAGTTTCGGGCGACTACATCACATCAGCTCTAAGTACGAGTGCCAGAAACATTTATTCCATGCAGGTACATAATATCTATTCGTTGAAACTTGTCTGGCAGCAGTGTGGCGAATGCAAGTTCGACCCGTACCGAAATCGGTCATTCGAGTGTTTCGGGCGACTATAGCACATCAGCTCGATTTCCGGGTGTCAAAAGCATTAATTCCATGCAAATAGACAATATCGATGCATCGAAAATTGTTTAGCGGCGTTGTAGCAAACGAAAACTTGACCCATATCGAAATCGAGCATTCACGTGTTTCGGGCGACTGCAGCACATCAGCTCTAAGTACGAGTGCCAAAAACATTTATTTCATGCAAATACATAATATAAATGCGTTGAAACTTGTCTGGCAGCATTGTGGCGAACGCTAGTTCGACCCGAACCGAATTCGAGCATTCGAGTGTTTCGGGTGACTATAGCACATCAGCTCGAATTACGGGTGTGAAAAACATTAATTCCATGCTAATAGGCGATATCGATGCAACGAAACTTATCTAGCGGCGCTGTAGCGATCGAAACCTTGACGCACACCAAAATCGAGCATTCTCGTCTTTCGGGCGACTGTAGCACATCAGCTCTAAGTTCGAGTGCCAAAAACATTTATTCCATGCAGGTTCATAATATCTATTCGTTGAAACTTGTCTGGCAGCATTGTGGCGAACGCTAGTTCGACCCGTACCGAATTCGAGCATTCGAGTGTTTCGGGCGACTATAGCACATCTGCTCGATTAACCGGTATCGAAAACATAAATTCCATGCAAATGGACAATATCGATGCAACGAAACTTGTCTAGCGGCGTTGTAGCAAACGAAAACTCGACCCATATAGAAATCGAGCATTCACGTGTTTCGGGCGACTGCAGCACATCAGCTCTAACTACGAGTGCCAAAAACATTTATTTCATGCAAATACATAATATAAATGCGTTGAAACTTGTCTGGCAGCATTGTGGCGAACGCTAGTTCGACCCGAACCGAATTCGAGCAGTCGAGTGTTTCGGGTGACTATAGCACATCAGCTCGAATTACGGGTGTGAAAAACATTAATTCCATGCAAATAGACAATATCGATGCAACGAAACTTGTCTAGCGGCGTTGTAGCAAATGAAAACTTGACCCATGTCGAAATCGAGCATTCACGAGTTTCGGGCGACTACATCACGTCAGCTCGAAGTACGAGTGCCAAAAACATTTATTCCATGCAGGTACATAATACCTATTCGTTGAAACTTGTGTGGCAGCATTGTGGTGAACGCAAGTTCGACCCGTACCGAAATCGACCACTCGAGTGTTTCGGGCGACTATAGCACATCAGCTCGATTTACGGGTGTCAAAAATATTAATTCCATGCAAATAGACAATATCGATGCAACGAAACTTGTCTAGCGGCGTTGTAGCAAACGAAAACTTGACCCATATCGAAATCGAGCATTCACGTGTTTCGGGCGACTGCAGCACATCAGCTCTAAGTACGAGTGCCAAAAACATTTATTTCATGCAAATACATAATATAAATGCGTTGAAACTTGTCTGGCAGCATTGTGGCGAACGCTAGTTCGACCCGAACCGAATTCGAGCATTCGAGTGTTTCGGGTGACTATAGCACATCAGCTCGAATTACGGGTGTGAAAAACATTAATTCCATGCTAATAGGCGATATCGATGCAACGAAACTTATCTAGCGGCGCTGTAGCGTTCGAAACCTTCAGGCACACCAAAATCGAGCATTCCCGTCTTTCGGGCGAATGGAGCACATCAGCTCTAAGTACGATTGCCAAAAACATTTATTCCATGCAGGTACATAATATCTAATCGTTGAAACTTGTGTGGCAGTATTGTGGCGAACGCAAGTTCGACCCGTACCGAAATCGACCACTCGAGTGTTTCGGGCGACTATAGCACATCAGCTCTATTTACGGACGTCAAAAACATTAATTCCATGAAAATAGACAATATCGATGCAACGAAACTTTTCTAGCGGCGTTGTAGCAAATGAAAACTTGACCCATGTCGAAATCGAGCATTCACGAGTTTCGGGCGACTACATCACATCAGCTCTAAGTACGAGTGCCAGAAACATTTATTCCATGCAGGTACATAATATCTATTCGTTGAAACTTGTCTGGCAGCATTGTGGCGAATGCAAGTTCGACCCGTACCGAAATCGGGCATTCGAGTGTTTCGGGCGACTATAGCACATCAGCTCGATTTACGGGTGTAAAAAACATTAATTCCCTGCAAATAGACAATATCGATGCATCGAAACTTGTTTAGCGGCGTTGTAGCAAACGAAAACTTGACCCATATCGAAATCGAGCATTCACGTGTTTCGGGCGACTGCAGCACATCAGCACTAAGCACGAGTGCCAAAAACATTTATTTCATGCAAATACATAATATAAATGCGTTGAAACTTGTCTGGCAGCATTGTGGCGAACGCTAGTTCGACCCGAACCGAATTCGAGCATTCGAGTGTTTCGGGTGACAATAGCACATCAGCTCGATTTACTGGTGTCAAAAATATTAATTCCATGCAAATAGACAATATCGATGCAACGAAACTTGTCTAGCGGCGTTGTAGCAAATGAAAACTTGACCCATGTCGAAATCGAGCATTCACGAGTTTCGGGCGACTACATCACATCAGCTTTAAGTACGAGTGCCAAGAACATTTATTCCATGCAGGTACATAATATCTATTCGTTGAAACTTGTCTGGCAGCAGTGTGGCGAATGCAAGTTCGACCCGTACCGAAATCGGTCATTCGAGTGTTTCGGGCGACTATAGCACATCAGCTTGATTTCCGGGTGTCAAAAGCATTAATTCCATGCAAATAGACAATATCGATGCATCGAAACTTGTTTAGCGGCGTTGTAGCAAACGAAAACTTGACCCATATCGAAATCGAGCATTCACGTGTTTCGGGCGACTGCAGCACATCAGCTCTAAGTACGAGTGCCAAAAACATTTATTTCATGCAAATACATAATATAAATGCATTGAAACTTGTCTGGCAGCATTGTGGCGAACGCTAGTTCGACCCGAACCGAATTCGAGCATTCGAGTGTTTCGGGTGACTATAGCACATCAGCTCGAATTACGGGTGTGAAAAACATTAATTCCATGCTAATAGGCGATATCGATGCAACGAAACTTATCTAGCGGCGCTGTAGCGTTCGAAACCTTCAGGCACACCAAAATCGAGCATTCCCGTCTTTCGGGCGAATGGAGCACATCAGCTCTAAGTACGAGTGCCAAAAACATTTATTCCATGCAGGTACATAATATCTATTCGTTGAAACTTGTGTGGCAGCATTGTGGCGAACGCAAGTTCGACCCGTACCGAAATCGACCACTCGAGTGTTTCGGGCGACTATAGCACATCAGCTCGATTTACGGGTGTCAAAAATATTAATTCCATGCAAATAGACAATATCGATGCAACGAAACTTGTCTAGCGGCGTTGTAGCAAACGAAAACTTGACTCATATCGAAATCGAGCATTCACGTGTTTCGGGCGACTGCAGCACATCAGCTCTAAGTACGAGTGCCAAAAACATTTATTTCATGCAAATACATAAGATAAATGCGTTGAAACTTGTCTGGCAGCATTGTGGCGAACACTAGTTCGACCCGAACCGAATTCGAGCATTCGAGTGTTTCGGGTGACTATAGCACATCAGCTCGAATTACGGTTGTGAAAAACATTAATTCCATGCTAATAGGCGATATCGATGCAACGAAACTTATCTAGCGGCGCTGTAGCGATCGAAACCTTGACGCACACCAAAATCGAGCATTCCCGTCTTTCGGGCGACTGTAGCACATCAGCTCTAAGTTCGAGTACCAAAAACATTTATTCCATGCAGGTCCATAATGTCTATTCGTTGAAACTTGTCTGGCAGCATTGTGGCGAACGCTAGTTCGACCCGAACCGAATTCGAGCAGTCGATTGTTTCGGGTGACTATAGCACATCAGCTCGATTTCCGGGTGTCAAAAGCATTAATTCCATGCAAATAGACAATATCGATGCATCGAAACTTGTTTAGCGGCGTTGTAGCAAACGAAAACTTGACCCATATCGAAATCGAGCATTCACGTGTTTCGGGCGACTGCAGCACATCAGCACTAAGTACGAGTGCCAAAAACATTTATTTCATGCAAATACATAATATAAATGCGCTGAAACTTGTCTGGCAGCATTGTGGCGAACGCTAGTTCGACCCGAACCGAATTCAAGCATTCGAGTGTTTCGGGTGACTATAGCACATCAGCTCGAATTACGGGTGTGAAAAACATTAATTCTATGCTAATAGGCGATATCGATGCAACGAAACTTATCTAGCGGCGCTGTAGCGATCGAAATCTTGACGCACACCAAAATCGAGCATTCCCGTCTTTCGGGCGACTGTAGCACATCAGCTCTAAGTTCGAGTGCCAAAAACATTTATTCCATGCAGGTTCATAATATCTATTCATTGAAACTTGTCTGGCAGCATTGTGGCGAACGCTAGTTCGACCCGTACCGAATTCGAGCATTCGAGTGTTTCGGGCGACTATAGCACATCTGCTCGATTAACCGGTATCGAAAACATTAATTCCATGCAAATGGACAATATCGATGCAACGAAACTTGTCTAGCGGCGTTGTAGCAAACGAAAACTTGACCCATATAGATATCGAGCATTCACGTGTTTCGGGCGACTGCAGCACATCAGCTCTAACTACGAGTGCCAAAAACATTTATTTCATGCAAATACATAATATAAATGCGTTGAAACTTGTCTGGCAGCATTGTGGCGAACGATAGTTCGATCCGAACCGATTTCGAGCATTCGAGTGTTTCGGGTGACTATCGCACATCAGCTCGAATTACGGGTGTGAAAAACATTAATTCCATGCTAATAGGCGATATCGATGCAACGAAACTTATCTAGCGGCGCTGTAGCGTTCGAAACCTTCAGGCACACCAAAATCGAGCATTCCCGTCTTTCGGGCGAATGGAGCACATCAGCTCTAAGTACGAGTGCCAAAAACATTTATTCCATGCAGGTACATAATATCTAATCGTTGAAACTTGTGTGGCAGTATTGTGGCGAACGCAAGTTCGACCCGTACCGAAATCGACCACTCGAGTGTTTCGGGCGACTATAGCACATCAGCTCTATTTACGGACGTCAAAAACATTAATTCCATGCAAATAGACAATATCGATGCAACGAAACTTTTCTAGCGGCGTTGTAGCAAATGAAAACTTGACCCATGTCGAAATCGAGCATTCACGAGTTTCGGGCGACTACATCACGTCAGCTCGAAGTACGAGTGCCAAAAACATTTATTCCATGCAGGTACATAATACCTATTCGTTGAAACTTGTGTGGCAGCATTGTGGTGAACGCAAGTTCGACCCGTACCGAAATCGACCACTCGAGTGTTTCGGGCGACTATAGCACATCAGCTCGATTTACGGGTGTCAAAAATATTAATTCCATGCAAATAGACAATATCGATGCAACGAAACTTGTCTAGCGGCGTTGTAGCAAACGAAAACTTGACCCATATCGAAATCGAGCATTCACGTGTTTCGGGCGACTGCAGCACATCAGCTCTAAGTACGAGTGCCAAAAACATTTATTTCATGCAAATACATAATATAAATGCGTTGAAACTTGTCTGGCAGCATTGTGGCGAACGCTAGTTCGACCCGAACCGAATTCGAGCATTCGAGTGTTTCGGGTGACTATAGCACATCAGCTCGAATTACGGGTGTGAAAAACATTAATTCCATGCTAATAGGCGATATCGATGCAACGAAACTTATCTAGCGGCGCTGTAGCGTTCGAAACCTTCAGGCACACCAAAATCGAGCATTCCCGTCTTTCGGGCGAATGGAGCACATCAGCTCTAAGTACGATTGCCAAAAACATTTATTCCATGCAGGTACATAATATCTAATCGTTGAAACTTGTGTGGCAGTATTGTGGCGAACGCAAGTTCGACCCGTACCGAAATCGACCACTCGAGTGTTTCGGGCGACTATAGCACATCAGCTCTATTTACGGACGTCAAAAACATTAATTCCATGAAAATAGACAATATCGATGCAACGAAACTTTTCTAGCGGCGTTGTAGCAAATGAAAACTTGACCCATGTCGAAATCGAGCATTCACGAGTTTCGGGCGACTACATCACATCAGCTCTAAGTACGAGTGCCAGAAACATTTATTCCATGCAGGTACATAATATCTATTCGTTGAAACTTGTCTGGCAGCATTGTGGCGAATGCAAGTTCGACCCGTACCGAAATCGGGCATTCGAGTGTTTCGGGCGACTATAGCACATCAGCTCGATTTACGGGTGTAAAAAACATTAATTCCCTGCAAATAGACAATATCGATGCATCGAAACTTGTTTAGCGGCGTTGTAGCAAACGAAAACTTGACCCATATCGAAATCGAGCATTCACGTGTTTCGGGCGACTGCAGCACATCAGCACTAAGCACGAGTGCCAAAAACATTTATTTCATGCAAATACATAATATAAATGCGTTGAAACTTGTCTGGCAGCATTGTGGCGAACGCTAGTTCGACCCGAACCGAATTCGAGCATTCGAGTGTTTCGGGTGACAATAGCACATCAGCTCGAATTACGGGTGTGAAAAACATTAGTTCCATGCTAATAGGCGATATCGATGCAACGAAACTTATCTAGCGGCGCTGTAGCGTTCGAAACCTTCAGGCACACCAAAATCGAGCATTCCCGTCTTTCGGGCGAATGGAGCACATCAGCTCTAAGTACGAGTGCCAAAAACATTTATTCCATGCAGGTACATAATATCTATTCGTTGAAACTTGTGTGGCAGCATTGTGGCGAACGCAAGTTCGACCCGTACCGAAATCGACCACTCGAGTGTTTCGGGCGACTATAGCACATCAGCTCGATTTACGGGTGTCAAAAATATTAATTCCATGCAAATAGACAATATCGATGCAACGAAACTTGTCTAGCGGCGTTGTAGCAAATGAAAACTTGACCCATGTCGAAATCGAGCATTCACGAGTTTCGGGCGACTACATCACATCAGCTCTAAGTACGAGTGCCAAGAACATTTATTCCATGCAGGTACATAATATCTATTCGTTGAAACTTGTCTGGCAGCAGTGTGGCGAATGCAAGTTCGACCCGTACCGAAATCGGTCATTAGAGTGTTTCGGGCGACTATAGCACATCAGCTCGATTTCCGGGTGTCTAAAGCATTAATTCCATGCAAATAGACAATATCGATGCATCGAAACTTGTTTAGCGGCGTTGTAGCAAACGAAAACTTGACCCATATCGAAATCGAGCATTCACGTGTTTCGGGCGACTGCAGCACATCAGCTCTAAGTACGAGTGCCAAAAACATTTATTTCATGCAAATACATAATATAAATGCGTTGAAACTTGTCTGGCAGCATTGTGGCGAACGCTAGTTCGACCCGAACCGAATTCGAGCATTCGAGTGTTTCGGGTGACTATAGCACATCAGCTCGAATTACGGGTGTGAAAAACATTAATTCCATGCTAATAGGCGATATCGATGCAACGAAACTTATCTAGCGGCGCTGTAGCGTTCGAAACCTTCAGGCACACCAAAATCGAGCATTCCCGTCTTTCGGGCGAATGGAGCACATCAGCTCTAAGTACGAGTGCCAAAAACATTTATTCCATGCAGGTACATAATATCTAATCGTTGAAACTTGTGTGGCAGTATTGTGGCGAACGCAAGTTCGACCCGTACCGAAATCGACCACTCGAGTGTTTCGGGCGACTATAGCACATCAGCTCTATTTACGGACGTCAAAAACATTAATTCCATGTAAATAGACAATATCGATGCAACGAAACTTTTCTAGCGGCGTTGTAGCAAATGAAAACTTGACCCATGTCGAAATCGAGCATTCACGAGTTTCGGGCGACTACATCACATCAGCTCTAAGTACGAGTGCCAGAAACATTTATTCCATGCAGGTACATAATATCTATTCGTTGAAACTTGTCTGGCAGCATTGTGGCGAATGCAAGTTCGACCCGTACCGAAATCGGGCATTCGAGTGTTTCGGGCGACTATAGCACATCAGCTCGATTTACGGGTGTAAAAAACATTAATTCCCTGCAAATAGACAATATCGATGCATCGAAACTTGTTTAGCGGCGTTGTAGCAAACGAAAACTTGACCCATATCGAAATCGAGCATTCACGTGTTTCGGGCGACTGCAGCACATCAGCACTAAGCACGAGTGCCAAAAACATTTATTTCATGCAAATACATAATATAAATGCGTTGAAACTTGTCTGGCAGCATTGTGGCGAACGCTAGTTCGACCCGAACCGAATTCGAGCATTCGAGTGTTTCGGGTGACAATAGCACATCAGCTCGATTTACTGGTGTCAAAAATATTAATTCCATGCAAATAGACAATATCGATGCAACGAAACTTGTCTAGCGGCGTTGTAGCAAATGAAAACTTGACCCATGTCGAAATCGAGCATTCACGAGTTTCGGGCGACTACATCACGTCAGCTTTAAGTACGAGTGCCAAGAACATTTATTCCATGCAGGTACATAATATCTATTCGTTGAAACTTGTCTGGCAGCAGTGTGGCGAATGCAAGTTCGACCCGTACCGAAATCGGTCATTCGAGTGTTTCGGGCGACTATAGCACATCAGCTTGATTTCCGGGTGTCAAAAGCATTAATTCCATGCAAATAGACAATATCGATGCATCGAAACTTGTTTAGCGGCGTTGTAGCAAACGAAAACTTGACCCATATCGAAATCGAGCATTCACGTGTTTCGGGCGACTGCAGCACATCAGCTCTAAGTACGAGTGCCAAAAACATTTATTTCATGCAAATACATAATATAAATGCATTGAAACTTGTCTGGCAGCATTGTGGCGAACGCTAGTTCGACCCGAACCGAATTCGAGCATTCGAGTGTTTCGGGTGACTATAGCACATCAGCTCGAATTACGGGTGTGAAAAACATTAATTCCATGCTAATAGGCGATATCGATGCAACGAAACTTATCTAGCGGCGCTGTAGCGTTCGAAACCTTCAGGCACACCAAAATCGAGCATTCCCGTCTTTCGGGCGAATGGAGCACATCAGCTCTAAGTTCGAGTACCAAAAACATTTATTCCATGCAGGTCCATAATGTCTATTCGTTGAAACTTGTCTGGCAGCATTGTGGCGAACGCTAGTTCGACCCGAACCGAATTCGAGCAGTCGATTGTTTCGGGTGACTATAGCACATCAGCTCGATTTCCGGGTGTCAAAAGCATTAATTCCATGCAAATAGACAATATCGATGCATCGAAACTTGTTTAGCGGCGTTGTAGCAAACGAAAACTTGACCCATATCGAAATCGAGCATTCACGTGTTTCGGGCGACTGCAGCACATCAGCACTAAGTACGAGTGCCAAAAACATTTATTTCATGCAAATACATAATATAAATGCGCTGAAACTTGTCTGGCAGCATTGTGGCGAACGCTAGTTCGACCCGAACCGAATTCAAGCATTCGAGTGTTTCGGGTGACTATAGCACATCAGCTCGAATTACGGGTGTGAAAAACATTAATTCTATGCTAATAGGCGATATCGATGCAACGAAACTTATCTAGCGGCGCTGTAGCGATCGAAATCTTGACGCACACCAAAATCGAGCATTCCCGTCTTTCGGGCGACTGTAGCACATCAGCTCTAAGTTCGAGTGCCAAAAACATTTATTCCATGCAGGTTCATAATATCTATTCATTGAAACTTGTCTGGCAGCATTGTGGCGAACGCTAGTTCGACCCGTACCGAATTCGAGCATTCGAGTGTTTCGGGCGACTATAGCACATCTGCTCGATTAACCGGTATCGAAAACATTAATTCCATGCAAATGGACAATATCGATGCAACGAAACTTGTCTAGCGGCGTTGTAGCAAACGAAAACTTGACCCATATAGATATCGAGCATTCACGTGTTTCGGGCGACTGCAGCACATCAGCTCTAACTACGAGTGCCAAAAACATTTATTTCATGCAAATACATAATATAAATGCGTTGAAACTTGTCTGGCAGCATTGTGGCGAACGATAGTTCGATCCGAACCGATTTCGAGCATTCGAGTGTTTCGGGTGACTATAGCACATCAGCTCGAATTACGGGTGTGAAAAACATTAATTCCATGCTAATAGGCGATATCGATGCAACGAAACTTATCTAGCGGCGCTGTAGCGTTCGAAACCTTCAGGCACACCAAAATCGAGCATTCCCGTCTTTCGGGCGAATGGAGCACATCAGCTCTAAGTACGAGTGCCAAAAACATTTATTCCATGCAGGTACATAATATCTAATCGTTGAAACTTGTGTGGCAGTATTGTGGCGAACGCAAGTTCGACCCGTACCGAAATCGACCACTCGAGTGTTTCGGGCGACTATAGCACATCAGCTCTATTTACGGACGTCAAAAACATTAATTCCATGCAAATAGACAATATCGATGCAACGAAACTTTTCTAGCGGCGTTGTAGCAAATGAAAACTTGACCCATGTCGAAATCGAGCATTCACGAGTTTCGGGCGACTACATCACATCAGCTCTAAGTACGAGTGCCAGAAACATTTATTCCATGCAGGTACATAATATCTATTCGTTGAAACTTGTCTCGCAGCAGTGTGGCGAATGCAAGTTCGACCCGTACCGAAATCGGTCATTCGAGTGTTTCGGGCGACTATAGCACATCAGCTCGATTTCCGGGTGTCAAAAGCATTAATTCCATGCAAATAGACAATATCGATGCATCGAAAATTGTTTAGCGGCGTTGTAGCAAACGAAAACTTGACCCATATCGAAATCGAGCATTCACGTGTTTCGGGCGACTGCAGCACATCAGCTCTAAGTACGAGTGCCAAAAACATTTATTTCATGCAAATACATAATATAAATGCGTTGAAACTTGTCTGGCAGCATTGTGGCGAACGCTAGTTCGACCCGAACCGAATTCGAGCATTCGAGTGTTTCGGGTGACTATAGCACATCAGCTCGAATTACGGGTGTGAAAAACATTAATTCCATGCTAATAGGCGATATCGATGCAACGAAACTTATCTAGCGGCGCTGTAGCGATCGAAACCTTGACGCACACCAAAATCGAGCATTCTCGTCTTTCGGGCGACTGTAGCACATCAGCTCTAAGTTCGAGTGCCAAAAACATTTATTCCATGCAGGTTCATAATATCTATTCGTTGAAACTTGTCTGGCAGCATTGTGGCGAACGCTAGTTCGACCCGTACCGAATTCGAGCATTCGAGTGTTTCGGGCGACTATAGCACATCTGCTCGATTAACCGGTATCGAAAACATAAATTCCATGCAAATGGACAATATCGATGCAACGAAACTTGTCTAGCGGCGTTGTAGCAAACGAAAACTCGACCCATATAGAAATCGAGCATTCACGTGTTTCGGGCGACTGCAGCACATCAGCTCTAACTACGAGTGCCAAAAACATTTATTTCATGCAAATACATAATATAAATGCGTTGAAACTTGTCTGGCAGCATTGTGGCGAACGCTAGTTCGACCCGAACCGAATTCGAGCAGTCGAGTGTTTCGGGTGACTATAGCACATCAGCTCGAATTACGGGTGTGAAAAACATTAATTCCATGCAAATAGACAATATCGATGCAACGAAACTTGTCTAGCGGCGTTGTAGCAAATGAAAACTTGACCCATGTCGAAATCGAGCATTCACGAGTTTCGGGCGACTACATCACGTCAGCTCGAAGTACGAGTGCCAAAAACATTTATTCCATGCAGGTACATAATACCTATTCGTTGAAACTTGTGTGGCAGCATTGTGGTGAACGCAAGTTCGACCCGTACCGAAATCGACCACTCGAGTGTTTCGGGCGACTATAGCACATCAGCTCGATTTACGGGTGTCAAAAATATTAATTCCATGCAAATAGACAATATCGATGCAACGAAACTTGTCTAGCGGCGTTGTAGCAAACGAAAACTTGACCCATATCGAAATCGAGCATTCACGTGTTTCGGGCGACTGCAGCACATCAGCTCTAAGTACGAGTGCCAAAAACATTTATTTCATGCAAATACATAATATAAATGCGTTGAAACTTGTCTGGCAGCATTGTGGCGAACGCTAGTTCGACCCGAACCGAATTCGAGCATTCGAGTGTTTCGGGTGACTATAGCACATCAGCTCGAATTACGGGTGTGAAAAACATTAATTCCATGCTAATAGGCGATATCGATGCAACGAAACTTATCTAGCGGCGCTGTAGCGTTCGAAACCTTCAGGCACACCAAAATCGAGCATTCCCGTCTTTCGGGCGAATGGAGCACATCAGCTCTAAGTACGATTGCCAAAAACATTTATTCCATGCAGGTACATAATATCTAATCGTTGAAACTTGTGTGGCAGTATTGTGGCGAACGCAAGTTCGACCCGTACCGAAATCGACCACTCGAGTGTTTCGGGCGACTATAGCACATCAGCTCTATTTACGGACGTCAAAAACATTAATTCCATGAAAATAGACAATATCGATGCAACGAAACTTTTCTAGCGGCGTTGTAGCAAATGAAAACTTGACCCATGTCGAAATCGAGCATTCACGAGTTTCGGGCGACTACATCACATCAGCTCTAAGTACGAGTGCCAGAAACATTTATTCCATGCAGGTACATAATATCTATTCGTTGAAACTTGTCTGGCAGCATTGTGGCGAATGCAAGTTCGACCCGTACCGAAATCGGGCATTCGAGTGTTTCGGGCGACTATAGCACATCAGCTCGATTTACGGGTGTAAAAAACATTAATTCCCTGCAAATAGACAATATCGATGCATCGAAACTTGTTTAGCGGCGTTGTAGCAAACGAAAACTTGACCCATATCGAAATCGAGCATTCACGTGTTTCGGGCGACTGCAGCACATCAGCACTAAGCACGAGTGCCAAAAACATTTATTTCATGCAAATACATAATATAAATGCGTTGAAACTTGTCTGGCAGCATTGTGGCGAACGCTAGTTCGACCCGAACCGAATTCGAGCATTCGAGTGTTTCGGGTGACAATAGCACATCAGCTCGATTTACTGGTGTCAAAAATATTAATTCCATGCAAATAGACAATATCGATGCAACGAAACTTGTCTAGCGGCGTTGTAGCAAATGAAAACTTGACCCATGTCGAAATCGAGCATTCACGAGTTTCGGGCGACTACATCACATCAGCTTTAAGTACGAGTGCCAAGAACATTTATTCCATGCAGGTACATAATATCTATTCGTTGAAACTTGTCTGGCAGCAGTGTGGCGAATGCAAGTTCGACCCGTACCGAAATCGGTCATTCGAGTGTTTCGGGCGACTATAGCACATCAGCTTGATTTCCGGGTGTCAAAAGCATTAATTCCATGCAAATAGACAATATCGATGCATCGAAACTTGTTTAGCGGCGTTGTAGCAAACGAAAACTTGACCCATATCGAAATCGAGCATTCACGTGTTTCGGGCGACTGCAGCACATCAGCTCTAAGTACGAGTGCCAAAAACATTTATTTCATGCAAATACATAATATAAATGCATTGAAACTTGTCTGGCAGCATTGTGGCGAACGCTAGTTCGACCCGAACCGAATTCGAGCATTCGAGTGTTTCGGGTGACTATAGCACATCAGCTCGAATTACGGGTGTGAAAAACATTAATTCCATGCTAATAGGCGATATCGATGCAACGAAACTTATCTAGCGGCGCTGTAGCGTTCGAAACCTTCAGGCACACCAAAATCGAGCATTCCCGTCTTTCGGGCGAATGGAGCACATCAGCTCTAAGTACGAGTGCCAAAAACATTTATTCCATGCAGGTACATAATATCTATTCGTTGAAACTTGTGTGGCAGCATTGTGGCGAACGCAAGTTCGACCCGTACCGAAATCGACCACTCGAGTGTTTCGGGCGACTATAGCACATCAGCTCGATTTACGGGTGTCAAAAATATTAATTCCATGCAAATAGACAATATCGATGCAACGAAACTTGTCTAGCGGCGTTGTAGCAAATGAAAACCTGACCCATGTCGAAATCGAGCATTCACGAGTTTCGGGCGACTGCAGCACATCAGCTCTAAGTACGAGTGCCAAAAACATTTATTTCATGCAAATACATAATATAAATGCGTTGAAACTTGTCTGGCAGCATTGTGGCGAACGCTAGTTCGACCCGAACCGAATTCGAGCATTAGAGTGTTTCGGGTGACTATAGCACATCAGCTCGAATTACGGGCGTGAAAAACATTAATTCCATGTTAATAGGCGATATCGATGCAACGAAACTTATCTAGCGGCGCTGTAGCGATCGAAACCTTGACGCACACCAAAATCGAGCATTCTCGTCTTTCGGGCGACTGTAGCACATCAGCTCTAAGTTCGAGTGCCAAAAACATTTATTCCATGCAGGTTCATAATATCTATTCGTTGAAACTTGTGTGGCAGTATTGTGGCGAACGCAAGTTCGACCCGTACCGAAATCGACCACTCGAGTGTTTCGGGCTACTATAGCACATCAGCTCGAATTACGGGTGTGAAAAACATTAATTCCATGCTAATAGGCGATATCGATATAACGAAACTTATCTAGCGGCGTTGTAGCAAATGAAAACTTGACCCATGTCGAAATCGAGCATTCACGAGTTTCGGGCGACTACATCACATCAGTTCTACGTACGAGTGCCAAAAACATTTATTCCATGCAGGTACATAATATCTATTCGTTGAAACTTGTCTGGCAGCATTGTGGCGAATGCAAGTTCGACCCGTACCGAAATCGGGCATTCGAGTGTTTCGGGCGACTATAGCACATCAGCTCGAATTACGGTTGTGAAAAACATTAATTCCATGCTAATAGGCGATATCGATGCAACGAAACTTATCTAGCGGCGCTGTAGCGATCGAAACCTTGACGCACACCAAAATCGAGCATTCCCGTCTTTCGGGCGACTGTAGCACATCAGCTCTAAGTTCGAGTACCAAAAACATTTATTCCATGCAGGTCCATAATGTCTATTCGTTGAAACTTGTCTGGCAGCATTGTGGCGAACGCTAGTTCGACCCGAACCGAATTCGAGCAGTCGATTGATTCGGGTGACTATAGCACATCAGCTCGATTTCCGGGTGTCAAAAGCATTAATTCCATGCAAATAGACAATATCGATGCATCGAAACTTGTTTAGCGGCGTTGTAGCAAACGAAAACTTGACCCATATCGAAATCGAGCATTCACGTGTTTCGGGCGACTGCAGCACATCAGCACTAAGTACGAGTGCCAAAAACATTTATTTCATGCAAATACATAATATAAATGCGCTGAAACTTGTCTGGCAGCATTGTGGCGAACGCTAGTTCGACCCGAACCGAATTCAAGCATTCGAGTGTTTCGGGTGACTATAGCACATCAGCTCGAATTACGGGTGTGAAAAACATTAGTTCCATGCTAATAGGCGATATCGATGCAACGAAACTTATCTAGCGGCGCTGTAGCGTTCGAAACCTTCAGGCACACCAAAATCGAGCATTCCCGTCTTTCGGGCGAATGGAGCACATCAGCTCTAAGTACGAGTGCCAAAAACATTTATTCCATGCAGGTACATAATATCTATTCGTTGAAACTTGTGTGGCAGCATTGTGGCGAACGCAAGTTCGACCCGTACCGAAATCGACCACTCGAGTGTTTCGGGCGACTATAGCACATCAGCTCGATTTACGGGTGTCAAAAATATTAATTCCATGCAAATAGACAATATCGATGCAACGAAACTTGTCTAGCGGCGTTGTAGCAAATGAAAACTTGACCCATGTCGAAATCGAGCATTCACGAGTTTCGGGCGACTACATCACATCAGCTCTAAGTACGAGTGCCAAGAACATTTATTCCATGCAGGTACATAATATCTATTCGTTGAAACTTGTCTGGCAGCAGTGTGGCGAATGCAAGTTCGACCCGTACCGAAATCGGTCATTAGAGTGTTTCGGGCGACTATAGCACATCAGCTCGATTTCCGGGTGTCTAAAGCATTAATTCCATGCAAATAGACAATATCGATGCATCGAAACTTGTTTAGCGGCGTTGTAGCAAACGAAAACTTGACCCATATCGAAATCGAGCATTCACGTGTTTCGGGCGACTGCAGCACATCAGCTCTAAGTACGAGTGCCAAAAACATTTATTTCATGCAAATACATAATATAAATGCGTTGAAACTTGTCTGGCAGCATTGTGGCGAACGCTAGTTCGACCCGAACCGAATTCGAGCATTCGAGTGTTTCGGGTGACTATAGCACATCAGCTCGAATTACGGGTGTGAAAAACATTAATTCCATGCTAATAGGCGATATCGATGCAACGAAACTTATCTAGCGGCGCTGTAGCGTTCGAAACCTTCAGGCACACCAAAATCGAGCATTCCCGTCTTTCGGGCGAATGGAGCACATCAGCTCTAAGTACGAGTGCCAAAAACATTTATTCCATGCAGGTACATAATATCTAATCGTTGAAACTTGTGTGGCAGTATTGTGGCGAACGCAAGTTCGACCCGTACCGAAATCGACCACTCGAGTGTTTCGGGCGACTATAGCACATCAGCTCTATTTACGGACGTCAAAAACATTAATTCCATGTAAATAGACAATATCGATGCAACGAAACTTTTCTAGCGGCGTTGTAGCAAATGAAAACTTGACCCATGTCGAAATCGAGCATTCACGAGTTTCGGGCGACTACATCACATCAGCTCTAAGTACGAGTGCCAGAAACATTTATTCCATGCAGGTACATAATATCTATTCGTTGAAACTTGTCTGGCAGCATTGTGGCGAATGCAAGTTCGACCCGTACCGAAATCGGGCATTCGAGTGTTTCGGGCGACTATAGCACATCAGCTCGATTTACGGGTGTAAAAAACATTAATTCCCTGCAAATAGACAATATCGATGCATCGAAACTTGTTTAGCGGCGTTGTAGCAAACGAAAACTTGACCCATATCGAAATCGAGCATTCACGTGTTTCGGGCGACTGCAGCACATCAGCACTAAGTACGAGTGCCAAAAACATTTATTTCATGCAAATACATAATATAAATGCGTTGAAACTTGTCTGGCAGCATTGTGGCGAATGCAAGTTCGACCCGTACCGAAATCGGGCATTCGAGTGTTTCGGGCGACTATAGCACATCAGCTCGATTTACGGGTGTAAAAAACATTAATTCCATGCTAATAGGCGATGTCGATATAACGAAACTTATCTAGCGGCGTTGTAGCAAATGAAAACTTGACCCATGTCGAAATCGAGCATTCACGAGTTTCGGGCGACTACATCACATCAGCTCTAAGTACGAGTGCCAAAACCATTTATTCCATGCAGGTACATAATATCTATTCGTTGAAACTTGTCTGGAAGCATTGTGGCGAACGCAAGTTCGACCCGGACCGAAATGGAGCATTCGAGTGTTTCGGGCGACTGTAGCACATCAGCTCTAAGTACGAGTGCCAAAAACATTTATTCCATGCAGGTACATAATATCTATTCGTTGAAACTTGTCTGGCAGCATTGTGGCGAACGCAAATTCGATCCGTACCGAAATCGGGCATTCGAGTGTTTCGAGCGACTATAGCACATCAGCTCGATTTACGGGTGTAAAAAACATTAATTCTATGCAAATAGACAATATCGATGCAACGAAACTTGTCTAGCGGCGTTGTAGCAAACGAAAACTTGACCCATATCGAAATCGAGCATTCACGTGTTTCGGGCGACAGCAGCACATCAGCTCTAAGAACGAGTGCCAAAAACATTTATTTCATGCAAATACATAATATAAATGCGTTGAATCTTGTCTGGCAGCGTTGTAGCGCTCGAAAGTTCGATCCATTCCGAAATCGAGCATTGGAGTGTTTCGGGCGACTGTGTCACATCAGTTCCATGTACGAGTATCAAAAACATTTATTCAATGCAAATACAAAATATCGATGCGTTGAAACTTGTCTGGCGGCATTGTGGCGAACGCTAGTTCGACCCGTACCGAATTCGAGCATTCGAGTGTTTCGGGTGACTATAGCACATCAGCTCGAACTACGGGTGTGAAAAACATTAATTCCATGCTAATAGGCGATATCGATGCAACGAAACTTATCTAGCGGCGCTGTAGCGATCGAAACCTTGACGCACACCAAAATCGAGCATTCCCGTCTTTCGGGCGACTATAGCACATCAGCTCTAAGTTCGAGTGCCAAAAACATTTATTCCATGCAGGTTCATAATATCTATTCGTTGAAACTTGTCTGGCAGCATTGTGGCGAACGCAAGTTCGACCCTTACCGAAATCGACCACTCGAGTGTTTCGGGCGACTATAGCACATCAGCTCGATTTACGGGTGTCAAAAATATTAATTCCATGCAAATAGACAATATCGATGCAACGAAACTTGTCTAGCGGCGTTGTAGCAAATGAAAACTTGACCCATGTCGAAATCGAGCATTCACGAGTTTCGGGCGACTACATCACATCAGCTCTAAGTACGAGTGCGAAGAACATTTATTCCATGCAGGTACATAATATCTATTCGTTGAAACTTGTCTGGCAGCAGTGTGGCGAATGCAAGTTCGACCCGTACCGAAATCGGTCATTGGAGTGTTTCGGGCGACTATAGCACATCAGCTCGATTTCCGGGTGTCAAAAGCATTAATTCCATGCTAATAGGCGATATCGATGCAACGAAACTTATCTAGCGGCGCTGTAGCGATCGAAACCTTGACGCACACCAAAATCGAGCATTCTCGTCTTTCGGGCGACTGTAGCACATCAACTCTAAGTTCGAGTGCCAAAAACATTTATTCCATGCAGGTTCATAATATCTATTCGTTGAAACTTGTCTGGCAGCATTGTGGCGAACGCTAGTTCGACCCGTACCGAATTCGAGCATTCGAGGGTTTCGGGCGACTATAGCACATCTGCTCGATTAACCGGTATCGAAAACATTAATTCCATGCAAATGGACAATATCGATGCAACGAAACTTGTCTAGCGGCGTTGTAGCAAACGAAAACTCGACCCATATAGAAATCGAGCATTCACGTGTTTCGGGCGACTGCAGCACATCAGCTCTAACTACGAGTGCCAAAAACATTTATTTCATGCAAATACATAATATAAATGCGTTGAAACTTGTCTGGCAGTATTGTGGCGAACGCTAGTTCGACCCGAATCGAATTCGAGCAGTCGAGTGTTTCGGGTGACTATAGCACATCAGCTCGAATTACGGGTGTGAAAAACATTAATTCCATGCAAATAGACAATATCGATGCAACGAAACTTGTCTAGCGGCGTTGTAGCAAATGAAAACTTGACCCATGTCGAAATCGAGCATTCACGAGTTTCGGGCGACTACATCACGTCAGCTCGAAGTACGAGTGCCAAAAACATTTATTCCATGCAGGTACATAATATCTATTCGTTGAAACTTGTGTGGCAGCATTGTGGCGAACGCTAGTTCGACCCGAACCGAATTCGAGCATTCGAGTGTTTCGGGTGACTATAGCACATCAGCTCGAATTACGGGTGTGAAAAATATTAATTCCATGCTAATAGGCGATATCGATGCAACGAAACTTATCTAGCGGCGCTGTAGCGTTCGAAACCTTCAGGCACACCAAAATCGAGCATTCCCGTCTTTCGGGCGAATGGAGCACATCAGCTCTAAGTACGAGTGCCAAAAACATTTATTCCATGCAGGTACATAATATCTAATCGTTGAAACTTGTGTGGCAGTATTGTGGCGAACGCAAGTTCGACCCGTACCGAAATCGACCACTCGAGTGTTTCGGGCGACTATAGCACATCAGCTCTATTTACGGACGTCAAAAACATTAATTCCATGTAAATAGACAATATCGATGCAACGAAACTTTTCTAGCGGCGTTGTAGCAAATGAAAACTTGACCCATGTCGAAATCGAGCATTCACGAGTTTCGGGCGACTACATCACATCAGCTCTAAGTACGAGTGCCAAGAACATTTATTCCATGCAGGTACATAATATCTATTCGTTGAAACTTGTCTGGCAGCAGTGTGGCGAATGCAAGTTCGACCCGTACCGAAATCGGTCATTAGAGTGTTTCGGGTGACTATAGCACATCAGCTCGAATTACGGTTGTGAAAAACATTAATTCCATGCTAATAGGCGATATCGATGCAACGAAACTTATCTAGCGGCGCTGTAGCGATCGAAACCTTGACGCACACCAAAATCGAGCATTCCCGTCTTTCGGGCGACTGTAGCACATCAGCTCTAAGTTCGAGTACCAAAAACATTTATTCCATGCAGGTCCATAATGTCTATTCGTTGAAACTTGTCTGGCAGCATTGTGGCGAACGCTAGTTCGACCCGAACCGAATTCGAGCAGTCGATTGTTTCGGGTGACTATAGCACATCAGCTCGATTTCCGGGTGTCAAAAGCATTAATTCCATGCAAATAGACAATATCGATGCATCGAAACTTGTTTAGCGGCGTTGTAGCAAACGAAAACTTGACCCATATCGAAATCGAGCATTCACGTGTTTCGGGCGACTGCAGCACATCAGCACTAAGTACGAGTGCCAAAAACATTTATTTCATGCAAATACATAATATAAATGCGCTGAAACTTGTCTGGCAGCATTGTGGCGAACGCTAGTTCGACCCGAACCGAATTCAAGCATTCGAGTGTTTCGGGTGACTATAGCACATCAGCTCGAATTACGGGTGTGAAAAACATTAATTCTATGCTAATAGGCGATATCGATGCAACGAAACTTATCTAGCGGCGCTGTAGCGATCGAAACCTTGACGCACACCAAAATCGAGCATTCCCGTCTTTCGGGCGACTGTAGCACATCAGCTCTAAGTTCGAGTGCCAAAAACATTTATTCCATGCAGGTTCATAATATCTATTCGTTGAAACTTGTCTGGCAGCATTGTGGCGAACGCTAGTTCGACCCGTACCGAATTCGAGCATTCGAGTGTTTCGGGCGACTATAGCACATCTGCTCGATTAACCGGTATCGAAAACATTAATTCCATGCAAATGGACAATATCGATGCAACGAAACTTGTCTAGCGGCGTTGTAGCAAACGAAAACTTGACCCATATAGATATCGAGCATTCACGTGTTTCGGGCGACTGCAGCACATCAGCTCTAAGTACGAGTGCCAAAAACATTTATTTCATGCAAATACATAATATAAATGCGTTGAAACTTGTCTGGCAGCATTGTGGCGAACGATAGTTCGACCCGAACCGATTTCGAGCATTCGAGTGTTTCGGGTGACTATAGCACATCAGCTCGAATTACGGGTGTGAAAAACATTAATTCCATGCTAATAGGCGATATCGATGCAACGAAACTTATCTAGCGGCGCTGTAGCGATCGAAACCTTGACGCACACCAAAATCGAGCATTCTCGTCTTTCGGGCGACTGTAGCACATCAGCTCTAAGTTCGAGTGCCAAAAACATTTATTCCATGCAGGTTCATAATATTTATTCGTTGAAACTTGTGTGGCAGCATTGTGGCGAACGCAAGTTCGACCCGTACCGAAATCGACCACTCGAGTGTTTCGGGCGACTATAGCACATCAGCTCGATTTACGGGTGTCAAAAATATTAATTCCATGCAAATAGACAATATCGATGCAACGAAACTTGTCTAGCGGCGTTGTAGCAAATGAAAACTTGACCCATGTCGAAATCGAGCATTCACGAGTTTCGGGCGACTACATCACATCAGCTCTAAGTACGAGTGCCAAGAACATTTATTCCATGCAGGTACATTATATATATTCGTTGAAACTTGTCTGGCAGCAGTGTGGCGAATGCAAGTTCGACCCGTACCGAAATCGGTCATTAGAGTGTTTCGGGCGACTATAGCACATCAGCTCGATTTCCGGGTGTCTAAAGCATTAATTCCATGCAAATAGACAATATCGATGCATCGAAACTTGTTTAGCGGCGTTGTAGCAAACGAAAACTTGACCCATATCGAAATCGAGCATTCACGTGTTTCGGGCGACTGCAGCACATCAGCTCTAAGTACGAGTGCCAAAAACATTTATTTCATGCAAATACATAATATAAATGCGTTGAAACTTGTCTGGCAGCATTGTGGCGAACGCTAGTTCGACCCGAACCGAATTCGAGCATTCGAGTGTTTCGGGTGACTATAGCACATCAGCTCGAATTACGGATGTGAAAAACATTAATTCCATGCTAATAGGCGATATCGATGCAACGAAACTTATCTAGCGGCGCTGTAGCGTTCGAAACCTTCAGGCACACCAAAATCGAGCATTCCCGTCTTTCGGGCGAATGGAGCACATCAGCTCTAAGTACGAGTGCCAGAAACATTTATTCCATGCAGGTACATAATATCTATTCGTTGAAACTTGTGTGGCAGCATTGTGGCGAACGCAAGTTCGACCCGTACCGAAATCGACCACTCGAGTGTTTCGGGCGACTATAGCACATCAGCTCGATTTACGGGTGTCAAAAATATTAATTCCATGCAAATAGACAATATCGATGCAACGAAACTTGTCTAGCGGCGTTGTAGCAAATGAAAACTTGACCCATGTCGAAATCGAGCATTCACGGGTTTCGGGCGACTACATCACATCAGCTCTAAGTACGAGTGCCAAGAACATTTATTCCATGCAGGTACATAATATCTATTCGTTGAAACTTGTCTGGCAGCAGTGTGGCGAATGCAAGTTCGACCCGTACCGAAATCGGTCATTCGAGTGTTTCGGGCGACTATAGAACATCAGCTCGATTTCCGGGTGTCAAAAGCATTAATTCCATGCAAATAGACAATATCGATGCATCGAAACTTGTTTAGCGGCGTTGTAGCAAACGAAAACTTGACCCATATCGAATTCGAGCATTCACGTGTTTCGGGCGACTGCAGCACATCAGCTCTAAGTACGAGTGCCAAAAACATTTATTTCATGCAAATACATAATATAAATGCGTTGAAACTTGTCTGGCAGCATTGTGGCGAACGCTAGTTCGACCCGAACCGAATTCGAGCATTCGAGTGTTTCGGGTGACTATAGCACATCAGCTCGAATTACGGGTGTGAAAAACATTAATTCCATGCTAATAGGCGATATCGATGCAACGAAACTTATCTAGCGGCGCTGTAGCGATCGAAACCTTGACGCACACCAAAATCGAGCATTCTCGTCTTTCGGGCGACTGTAGCACATCAGCTCTAAGTTCGAGTGCCAAAAACATTTATTCCATGCAGGTTCATAATATCTATTCGTTGAAACTTGTCTGGCAGCATTGTGGCGAACGCTAGTTCGACCCGTACCGAATTCGAGCATTCGAGGGTTTCGGGCGACTATAGCACATCTGCTCGATTAACCGGTATCGAAAACATTAATTCCATGCAAATGGACAATATCGATGCAACGAAACTTGTCTAGCGGCGTTGTAGCAAACGAAAACTCGACCCATATAGAAATCGAGCATTCACGTGTTTCGGGCGACTGCAGCACATCAGCTCTAACTACGAGTGCCAAAAACATTTATTTCATGCAAATACATAATATAAATGCGTTGAAACTTGTCTGGCAGAATTGTGGCGAACGCTAGTTCGACCCGAACCGAATTCGAGCAGTCGAGTGTTTCGGGTGACTATAGCACATCAGCTCGAATTACGGGTGTGAAAAACATTAATTCCATGCAAATAGACAATATCGATGCAACGAAACTTGTCTAGCGGCGTTGTAGCAAATGAAAACTTGACCCATGTCGAAATCGAGCATTCACGAGTTTCGGGCGACTACATCACGTCAGCTCGAAGTACGAGTGCCAAAAACATTTATTCCATGCAGGTACATAATATCTATTCGTTGAAACTTGTGTGGCAGCATTGTGGTGAACGCAAGTTCGACCCGTACCGAAATCGACCACTCGAGTGTTTCGGGCGACTATAGCACATCAGCTCGATTTACGGGTGTCAAAAATATTAATTCCATGCAAATAGACAATATCGATGCAACGAAACTTGTCTAGCGGCGTTGTAGCAAACGAAAACTTGACCCATATCGAAATCGAGCATTCACGTGTTTCGGGCGACTGCAGCACATCAGCTCTAAGTACGAGTGCCAAAAACATTTATTTCATGCAAATACATAATATAAATGCGTTGAAACTTGTCTGGCAGCATTGTGGCGAACGCTAGTTCGACCCGAACCGAATTCGAGCATTCGAGTGTTTCGGGTGACTATAGCACATCAGCTCGAATTACGGGTGTGAAAAACATTAATTCCATGCTAATAGGCGATATCGATGCAACGAAACTTATCTAGCGGCGCTGTAGCGATCGAAACCTTGACGCACACCAAAATCGAGCATTCTCGTCTTTCGGGCGACTGTAGCACATCAGCTCTAAGTTCGAGTGCCAAAAACATTTATTCCATGCAGGTTCATAATATTTATTCGTTGAAACTTGTGTGGCAGCATTGTGGCGAACGCAAGTTCGACCCGTACCGAAATCGACCACTCGAGTGTTTCGGGCGACTATAGCACATCAGCTCGAATTACGGGTGTGAAAAACATTAATTCCATGCTAATAGGCGATATCGATATAACGAAACTTATCTAGTGGCGTTGTAGCAAATGAAAACTTGACCCATGTCGAAATCGAGCATTCACGAGTTTCGGGCGACTACATCACATCAGCTCTAAGTACGAGTGCCAAAAACATTTATTCCATGCAGGTACATAATATCTATTCGTTGAAACGTGTCTGGCAGCATTGTGGCGAATGCAAGTTCGACCCGTACCGAAATCGGGCATTCGAGTGTTTCGGGCGACTATAGCACATCAGCTCTAACTACGAGTGCCAAAAACATTTATTTCATGCAAATACATAATATAAATGCGTTGAAACTTGTCTGGCAGCATTGTGGCGAACGCTAGTTCGACCCGAACCGAATTCGAGCAGTCGAGTGTTTCGGGTGACTATAGCACATCAGCTCGAATTACGGGTGTGAAAAACATTAATTCCATGCAAATAGACAATATCGATGCAACGAAACTTGTCTAGCGGCGTTGTAGCAAATGAAAACTTGACCCATGTCGAAATCGAGCATTCACGAGTTTCGGGCGACTACATCACGTCAGCTCGAAGTACGAGTGCCAAAAACATTTATTCCATGCAGGTACATAATATCTATTCGTTGAAACTTGTGTGGCAGCATTGTGGTGAACGCAAGTTCGACCCGTACCGAAATCGACCACTCGAGTGTTTCGGGCGACTATAGCACATCAGCTCTAACTACGAGTGCCAAAAACATTTATTTCATGCAAATACATAATATAAATGCGTTGAAACTTGTCTGGCAGCATTGTGGCGAACGCTAGTTCGACCCGTACCGAATTCGAGCATTCGAGTGTTTCGGGCGACTATAGCACATCTGCTCGATTAACCGGTATCGAAAACATTAATTCCATGCAAATGGACAATATCGATGCAACGAAACTTGTCTAGCGGCGTTGTAGCAAACGAAAACTTGACCCATATAGATATCGAGCATTCACGTGTTTCGGGCGACTGCAGCACATCAGCTCTAAGTACGAGTGCCAAAAACATTTATTTCATGCAAATACATAATATAAATGCGTTGAAACTTGTCTGGCAGCATTGTGGCGAACGATAGTTCGACCCGAACCGATTTCGAGCATTCGAGTGTTTCGGGTGACTATAGCACATCAGCTCGAATTACGGGTGTGAAAAACATTAATTCCATGCTAATAGGCGATATCGATGCAACGAAACTTATCTAGCGGCGCTGTAGCGATCGAAACCTTGACGCACACCAAAATCGAGCATTCTCGTCTTTCGGGCGACTGTAGCACATCAGCTCTAAGTTCGAGTGCCAAAAACATTTATTCCATGCAGGTTCATAATATTTATTCGTTGAAACTTGTGTGGCAGCATTGTGGCGAACGCAAGTTCGACCCGTACCGAAATCGACCACTCGAGTGTTTCGGGCGACTATAGCACATCAGCTCGATTTACGGGTGTCAAAAATATTAATTCCATGCAAATAGACAATATCGATGCAACGAAACTTGTCTAGCGGCGTTGTAGCAAATGAAAACTTGACCCATGTCGAAATCGAGCATTCACGAGTTTCGGGCGACTACATCACATCAGCTCTAAGTACGAGTGCCAAGAACATTTATTCCATGCAGGTACATTATATATATTCGTTGAAACTTGTCTGGCAGCAGTGTGGCGAATGCAAGTTCGACCCGTACCGAAATCGGTCATTAGAGTGTTTCGGGCGACTATAGCACATCAGCTCGATTTCCGGGTGTCTAAAGCATTAATTCCATGCAAATAGACAATATCGATGCATCGAAACTTGTTTAGCGGCGTTGTAGCAAACGAAAACTTGACCCATATCGAAATCGAGCATTCACGTGTTTCGGGCGACTGCAGCACATCAGCTCTAAGTACGAGTGCCAAAAACATTTATTTCATGCAAATACATAATATAAATGCGTTGAAACTTGTCTGGCAGCATTGTGGCGAACGCTAGTTCGACCCGAACCGAATTCGAGCATTCGAGTGTTTCGGGTGACTATAGCACATCAGCTCGAATTACGGATGTGAAAAACATTAATTCCATGCTAATAGGCGATATCGATGCAACGAAACTTATCTAGCGGCGCTGTAGCGTTCGAAACCTTCAGGCACACCAAAATCGAGCATTCCCGTCTTTCGGGCGAATGGAGCACATCAGCTCTAAGTACGAGTGCCAGAAACATTTATTCCATGCAGGTACATAATATCTATTCGTTGAAACTTGTGTGGCAGCATTGTGGCGAACGCAAGTTCGACCCGTACCGAAATCGACCACTCGAGTGTTTCGGGCGACTATAGCACATCAGCTCGATTTACGGGTGTCAAAAATATTAATTCCATGCAAATAGACAATATCGATGCAACGAAACTTGTCTAGCGGCGTTGTAGCAAATGAAAACTTGACCCATGTCGAAATCGAGCATTCACGGGTTTCGGGCGACTACATCACATCAGCTCTAAGTACGAGTGCCAAGAACATTTATTCCATGCAGGTACATAATATCTATTCGTTGAAACTTGTCTGGCAGCAGTGTGGCGAATGCAAGTTCGACCCGTACCGAAATCGGTCATTCGAGTGTTTCGGGCGACTATAGAACATCAGCTCGATTTCCGGGTGTCAAAAGCATTAATTCCATGCAAATAGACAATATCGATGCATCGAAACTTGTTTAGCGGCGTTGTAGCAAACGAAAACTTGACCCATATCGAATTCGAGCATTCACGTGTTTCGGGCGACTGCAGCACATCAGCTCTAAGTACGAGTGCCAAAAACATTTATTTCATGCAAATACATAATATAAATGCGTTGAAACTTGTCTGGCAGCATTGTGGCGAACGCTAGTTCGACCCGAACCGAATTCGAGCATTCGAGTGTTTCGGGTGACTATAGCACATCAGCTCGAATTACGGGTGTGAAAAACATTAATTCCATGCTAATAGGCGATATCGATGCAACGAAACTTATCTAGCGGCGCTGTAGCGATCGAAACCTTGACGCACACCAAAATCGAGCATTCTCGTCTTTCGGGCGACTGTAGCACATCAGCTCTAAGTTCGAGTGCCAAAAACATTTATTCCATGCAGGTTCATAATATCTATTCGTTGAAACTTGTCTGGCAGCATTGTGGCGAACGCTAGTTCGACCCGTACCGAATTCGAGCATTCGAGGGTTTCGGGCGACTATAGCACATCTGCTCGATTAACCGGTATCGAAAACATTAATTCCATGCAAATGGACAATATCGATGCAACGAAACTTGTCTAGCGGCGTTGTAGCAAACGAAAACTCGACCCATATAGAAATCGAGCATTCACGTGTTTCGGGCGACTGCAGCACATCAGCTCTAACTACGAGTGCCAAAAACATTTATTTCATGCAAATACATAATATAAATGCGTTGAAACTTGTCTGGCAGCATTGTGGCGAACGCTAGTTCGACCCGAACCGAATTCGAGCAGTCGAGTGTTTCGGGTGACTATAGCACATCAGCTCGAATTACGGGTGTGAAAAACATTAATTCCATGCAAATAGACAATATCGATGCAACGAAACTTGTCTAGCGGCGTTGTAGCAAATGAAAACTTGACCCATGTCGAAATCGAGCATTCACGAGTTTCGGGCGACTACATCACGTCAGCTCGAAGTACGAGTGCCAAAAACATTTATTCCATGCAGGTACATAATATCTATTCGTTGAAACTTGTGTGGCAGCATTGTGGTGAACGCAAGTTCGACCCGTACCGAAATCGACCACTCGAGTGTTTCGGGCGACTATAGCACATCAGCTCGATTTACGGGTGTCAAAAATATTAATTCCATGCAAATAGACAATATCGATGAAACGAAACTTGTCTAGCGGCGTTGTAGCAAACGAAAACTTGACCCATATCGAAATCGAGCATTCACGTGTTTCGGGCGACTGCAGCACATCAGCTCTAAGTACGAGTGCCAAAAACATTTATTTCATGCAAATACATAATATAAATGCGTTGAAACTTGTCTGGCAGCATTGTGGCGAACGCTAGTTCGACCCGAACCGAATTCGAGCATTCGAGTGTTTCGGGTGACTATAGCACATCAGCTCGAATTACGGGTGTGAAAAACATTAATTCCATGCTAATAGGCGATATCGATGCAACGAAACTTATCTAGCGGCGCTGTAGCGATCGAAACCTTGACGCACACCAAAATCGAGCATTCTCGTCTTTCGGGCGACTGTAGCACATCAGCTCTAAGTTCGAGTGCCAAAAACATTTATTCCATGCAGGTTCATAATATTTATTCGTTGAAACTTGTGTGGCAGCATTGTGGCGAACGCAAGTTCGACCCGTACCGAAATCGACCACTCGAGTGTTTCGGGCGACTATAGCACATCAGCTCGAATTACGGGTGTGAAAAACATTAATTCCATGCTAATAGGCGATATCGATATAACGAAACTTATCTAGTGGCGTTGTAGCAAATGAAAACTTGACCCATGTCGAAATCGAGCATTCACGAGTTTCGGGCGACTACATCACATCAGCTCTAAGTACGAGTGCCAAAAACATTTATTCCATGCAGGTACATAATATCTATTCGTTGAAACGTGTCTGGCAGCATTGTGGCGAATGCAAGTTCGACCCGTACCGAAATCGGGCATTCGAGTGTTTCGGGCGACTATAGCACATCAGCTCTAACTACGAGTGCCAAAAACATTTATTTCATGCAAATACATAATATAAATGCGTTGAAACTTGTCTGGCAGCATTGTGGCGAACGCTAGTTCGACCCGAACCGAATTCGAGCAGTCGAGTGTTTCGGGTGACTATAGCACATCAGCTCGAATTACGGGTGTGAAAAACATTAATTCCATGCAAATAGACAATATCGATGCAACGAAACTTGTCTAGCGGCGTTGTAGCAAATGAAAACTTGACCCATGTCGAAATCGAGCATTCACGAGTTTCGGGCGACTACATCACGTCAGCTCGAAGTACGAGTGCCAAAAACATTTATTCCATGCAGGTACATAATATCTATTCGTTGAAACTTGTGTGGCAGCATTGTGGTGAACGCAAGTTCGACCCGTACCGAAATCGACCACTCGAGTGTTTCGGGCGACTATAGCACATCAGCTCGATTTACGGGTGTCAAAAATATTAATTCCATGCAAATAGACAATATCGATGCAACGAAACTTGTCTAGCGGCGTTGTAGCAAACGAAAACTTGACCCATATCGAAATCGAGCATTCACGTGTTTCGGGCGACTGCAGCACATCAGCTCTAAGTACGAGTGCCAAAAACATTTATTTCATGCAAATACATAATATAAATGCGTTGAAATTTGTCTGGCAGCATTGTGGCGAACGCTAGTTCGACCCGAACCGAATTCGAGCATTCGAGTGTTTCGGGTGACTATAGCACATCAGCTCGAATTACGGGTGTGAAAAACATTAATTCCATGCTAATAGGCGATATCGATGCAACGAAACTTATCTAGCGGCGCTGTAGCGATCGAAACCTTGACGCACACCAAAATCGAGCATTCTCGTCTTTCGGGCGACTGTAGCACATCAGCTCTAAGTTCGAGTGCCAAAAACATTTATTCCATGCAGGTTCATAATATTTATTCGTTGAAACTTGTGTGGCAGCATTGTGGCGAACGCAAGTTCGACCCGTACCGAAATCGACCACTCGAGTGTTTCGGGCGACTATAGCACATCAGCTCGAATTACGGGTGTGAAAAACATTAATTCCATGCTAATAGGCGATATCGATATAACGAAACTTATCTAGTGGCGTTGTAGCAAATGAAAACTTGACCCATGTCGAAATCGAGCATTCACGAGTTTCGGGCGACTACATCACATCAGCTCTAAGTACGAGTGCCAAAAACATTTATTCCATGCAGGTACATAATATCTATTCGTTGAAACGTGTCTGGCAGCATTGTGGCGAATGCAAGTTCGACCCGTACCGAAATCGGGCATTCGAGTGTTTCGGGCGACTATAGCACATCAGCTCTAACTACGAGTGCCAAAAACATTTATTTCATGCAAATACATAATATAAATGCGTTGAAACTTGTCTGGCAGCATTGTGGCGAACGCTAGTTCGACCCGAACCGAATTCGAGCAGTCGAGTGTTTCGGGTGACTATAGCACATCAGCTCGAATTACGGGTGTGAAAAACATTAATTCCATGCAAATAGACAATATCGATGCAACGAAACTTGTCTAGCGGCGTTGTAGCAAATGAAAACTTGACCCATGTCGAAATCGAGCATTCACGAGTTTCGGGCGACTACATCACGTCAGCTCGAAGTACGAGTGCCAAAAACATTTATTCCATGCAGGTACATAATATTTATTCGTTGAAACTTGTGTGGCAGCATTGTGGTGAACGCAAGTTCGACCCGTACCGAAATCGACCACTCGAGTGTTTCGGGCGACTATAGCACATCAGCTCGATTTACGGGTGTCAAAAATATTAATTCCATGCAAATAGACAATATCGATGCAACGAAACTTGTCTAGCGGCGTTGTAGCAAACGAAAACTTGACTCATATCGAAATCGAGCATTCACGTGTTTCGGGCGACTGCAGCACATCAGCTCTAAGTACGAGTGCCAAAAACATTTATTTCATGCAAATACATAAGATAAATGCGTTGAAACTTGTCTGGCAGCATTGTGGCGAACACTAGTTCGACCCGAACCGAATTCGAGCATTCGAGTGTTTCGGGTGACTATAGCACATCAGCTCGAATTACGGTTGTGAAAAACATTAATTCCATGCTAATAGGCGATATCGATGCAACGAAACTTATCTAGCGGCGCTGTAGCGATCGAAACCTTGACGCACACCAAAATCGAGCATTCCCGTCTTTCGGGCGACTGTAGCACATCAGCTCTAAGTTCGAGTACCAAAAACATTTATTCCATGCAGGTCCATAATGTCTATTCGTTGAAACTTGTCTGGCAGCATTGTGGCGAACGCTAGTTCGACCCGAACCGAATTCGAGCAGTCGATTGTTTCGGGTGACTATAGCACATCAGCTCGATTTCCGGGTGTCAAAAGCATTAATTCCATGCAAATAGACAATATCGATGCATCGAAACTTGTTTAGCGGCGTTGTAGCAAACGAAAACTTGACCCATATCGAAATCGAGCATTCACGTGTTTCGGGCGACTGCAGCACATCAGCACTAAGTACGAGTGCCAAAAACATTTATTTCATGCAAATACATAATATAAATGCGCTGAAACTTGTCTGGCAGCATTGTGGCGAACGCTAGTTCGACCCGAACCGAATTCAAGCATTCGAGTGTTTCGGGTGACTATAGCACATCAGCTCGAATTACGGGTGTGAAAAACATTAATTCCATGCTAATAGGCGATATCGATGCAACGAAACTTATCTAGCGGCGCTGTAGCGATCGAAACCTTGACGCACACCAAAATCGAGCATTCCCGTCTTTCGGGCGACTGTAGCACATCAGCTCTAAGTTCGAGTGCCAAAAACATTTATTCCATGCAGGTTCATAATATCTATTCGTTGAAACTTGTCTGGCAGCATTGTGGCGAACGCTAGTTCGACCCGTACCGAATTCGAGCATTCGAGTGTTTCGGGCGACTATAGCACATCTGCTCGATTAACCGGTATCGAAAACATGAATTCCATGCAAATGGACAATATCGATGCAACGAAACTTGTCTAGCGGCGTTGTAGCAAACGAAAACTTGACCCATATAGATATCGAGCATTCACGTGTTTCGGGCGACTGCAGCACATCAGCTCTAAGTACGAGTGCCAAAAACATTTATTTCATGCAAATACATAATATAAATGCGTTGAAACTTGTCTGGCAGCATTGTGGCGAACGATAGTTCGACCCGAACCGATTTCGAGCATTCGAGTGTTTCGGGTGACTATAGCACATCAGCTCGAATTACGGGTGTGAAAAACATTAATTCCATGCTAATAGGCGATATCGATGCAACGAAACTTATCTAGCGGCGCTGTAGCGATCGAAACCTTGACGCACACCAAAATCGAGCATTCTCGTCTTTCGGGCGACTGTAGCACATCAGCTCTAAGTTCGAGTGCCAAAAACATTTATTCCATGCAGGTTCATAATATTTATTCGTTGAAACTTGTGTGGCAGCATTGTGGCGAACGCAAGTTCGACCCGTACCGAAATCGACCACTCGAGTGTTTCGGGCGACTATAGCACATCAGCTCGAATTACGGGTGTGAAAAACATTAATTCCATGCTAATAGGCGATATCGATATAACGAAACTTATCTAGTGGCGTTGTAGCAAATGAAAACTTGACCCATGTCGAAATCGAGCATTCACGAGTTTCGGGCGACTACATCACATCAGCTCTAAGTACGAGTGCCAAAAACATTTATTCCATGCAGGTACATAATATCTATTCGTTGAAACGTGTCTGGCAGCATTGTGGCGAATGCAAGTTCGACCCGTACCGAAATCGGGCATTCGAGTGTTTCGGGCGACTATAGCACATCAGCTCTAACTACGAGTGCCAAAAACATTTATTTCATGCAAATACATAATATAAATGCGTTGAAACTTGTCTGGCAGCATTGTGGCGAACGCTAGTTCGACCCGAACCGAATTCGAGCAGTCGAGTGTTTCGGGTGACTATAGCACATCAGCTCGAATTACGGGTGTGAAAAACATTAATTCCATGCAAATAGACAATATCGATGCAACGAAACTTGTCTAGCGGCGTTGTAGCAAATGAAAACTTGACCCATGTCGAAATCGAGCATTCACGAGTTTCGGGCGACTACATCACGTCAGCTCGAAGTACGAGTGCCAAAAACATTTATTCCATGCAGGTACATAATATCTATTCGTTGAAACTTGTGTGGCAGCATTGTGGTGAACGCAAGTTCGACCCGTACCGAAATCGACCACTCGAGTGTTTCGGGCGACTATAGCACATCAGCTCGATTTACGGGTGTCAAAAATATTAATTCCATGCAAATAGACAATATCGATGCAACGAAACTTGTCTAGCGGCGTTGTAGCAAACGAAAACTTGACTCATATCGAAATCGAGCATTCACGTGTTTCGGGCGACTGCAGCACATCAGCTCTAAGTACGAGTGCCAAAAATATTTATTTCATGCAAATACATAAGATAAATGCGTTGAAACTTGTCTGGCAGCATTGTGGCGAACACTAGTTCGACCCGAACCGAATTCGAGCATTCGAGTGTTTCGGGTGACTATAGCACATCAGCTCGAATTACGGTTGTGAAAAACATTAATTCCATGCTAATAGGCGATATCGATGCAACGAAACTTATCTAGCGGCGCTGTAGCGATCGAAACCTTGACGCACACCAAAATCGAGCATTCCCGTCTTTCGGGCGACTGTAGCACATCAGCTCTAAGTTCGAGTACCAAAAACATTTATTCCATGCAGGTCCATAATGTCTATTCGTTGAAACTTGTCTGGCAGCATTGTGGCGAACGCTAGTTCGACCCGAACCGAATTCGAGCAGTCGATTGTTTCGGGTGACTATAGCACATCAGCTCGATTTCCGGGTGTCAAAAGCATTAATTCCATGCAAATAGACAATATCGATGCATCGAAACTTGTTTAGCGGCGTTGTAGCAAACGAAAACTTGACCCATATCGAAATCGAGCATTCACGTGTTTCGGGCGACTGCAGCACATCAGCACTAAGTACGAGTGCCAAAAACATTTATTTCATGCAAATACATAATATAAATGCGCTGAAACTTGTCTGGCAGCATTGTGGCGAACGCTAGTTCGACCCGAACCGAATTCAAGCATTCGAGTGTTTCGGGTGACTATAGCACATCAGCTCGAATTACGGGTGTGAAAAACATTAATTCTATGCTAATAGGCGATATCGATGCAACGAAACTTATCTAGCGGCGCTGTAGCGATCGAAATCTTGACGCACACCAAAATCGAGCATTCCCGTCTTTCGGGCGACTGTAGCACATCAGCTCTAAGTTCGAGTGCCAAAAACATTTATTCCATGCAGGTTCATAATATCTATTCATTGAAACTTGTCTGGCAGCATTGTGGCGAACGCTAGTTCGACCCGTACCGAATTCGAGCATTCGAGTGTTTCGGGCGACTATAGCACATCTGCTCGATTAACCGGTATCGAAAACATTAATTCCATGCAAATGGACAATATCGATGCAACGAAACTTGTCTAGCGGCGTTGTAGCAAACGAAAACTTGACCCATATAGATATCGAGCATTCACGTGTTTCGGGCGACTGCAGCACATCAGCTCTAACTACGAGTGCCAAAAACATTTATTTCATGCAAATACATAATATAAATGCGTTGAAACTTGTCTGGCAGCATTGTGGCGAACGATAGTTCGATCCGAACCGATTTCGAGCATTCGAGTGTTTCGGGTGACTATAGCACATCAGCTCGAATTACGGGTGTGAAAAACATTAATTCCATGCTAATAGGCGATGTCGATGCAACGAAACTTATCTAGCGGCGCTGTAGCGTTCGAAACCTTCAGGCACACCAAAATCGAGCATTCCCGTCTTTCGGGCGAATGGAGCACATCAGCTCTAAGTACGAGTGCCAAAAACATTTATTCCATGCAGGTACATAATATCTAATCGTTGAAACTTGTGTGGCAGTATTGTGGCGAACGCAAGTTCGACCCGTACCGAAATCGACCACTCGAGTGTTTCGGGCGACTATAGCACATCAGCTCTATTTACGGACGTCAAAAACATTAATTCCATGCAAATAGACAATATCGATGCAACGAAACTTTTCTAGCGGCGTTGTAGCAAATGAAAACTTGACGCATGTCGAAATCGAGCATTCACGAGTTTCGGGCGACTACATCACATCAGCTCTAAGTACGAGTGCCAGAAACATTTATTCCATGCAGGTACATAATATCTATTCGTTGAAACTTGTCTGGCAGCAGTGTGGCGAATGCAAGTTCGACCCGTACCGAAATCGGTCATTCGAGTGTTTCGGGCGACTATAGCACATCAGCTCGATTTCCGGGTGTCAAAAGCATTAATTCCATGCAAATAGACAATATCGATGCATCGAAAATTGTTTAGCGGCGTTGTAGCAAACGAAAACTTGACCCATATCGAAATCGAGCATTCACGTGTTTCGGGCGACTGCAGCACATCAGCTCTAAGTACGAGTGCCAAAAACATTTATTTCATGCAAATACATAATATAAATGCGTTGAAACTTGTCTGGCAGCATTGTGGCGAACGCTAGTTCGACCCGAACCGAATTCGAGCATTCGAGTGTTTCGGGTGACTATAGCACATCAGCTCGAATTACGGGTGTGAAAAACATTAATTCCATGCTAATAGGCGATATCGATGCAACGAAACTTATCTAGCGGCGCTGTAGCGATCGAAACCTTGACGCACACCAAAATCGAGCATTCTCGTCTTTCGGGCGACTGTAGCACATCAGCTCTAAGTTCGAGTGCCAAAAACATTTATTCCATGCAGGTTCATAATATCTATTCGTTGAAACTTGTCTGGCAGCATTGTGGCGAACGCTAGTTCGACCCGTACCGAATTCGAGCATTCGAGTGTTTCGGGCGACTATAGCACATCTGCTCGATTAACCGGTATCGAAAACATAAATTCCATGCAAATAGACAATATCGATGCAACGAAACTTGTCTAGCGGCGTTGTAGCAAATGAAAACTTGACCCATGTCGAAATCGAGCATTCACGAGTTTCGGGCGACTACATCACGTCAGCTCGAAGTACGAGTGCCAAAAACATTTATTCCATGCAGGTACATAATATCTATTCGTTGAAACTTGTGTGGCAGCATTGTGGTGAACGCAAGTTCGACCCGTACCGAAATCGACCACTCGAGTGTTTCGGGCGACTATAGCACATCAGCTCGATTTACGGGTGTCAAAAATATTAATTCCATGCAAATAGACAATATCGATGCAACGAAACTTGTCTAGCGGCGTTGTAGCAAACGAAAACTTGTCCCATATCGAAATCGAGCATTCACGTGTTTCGGGCGACTGCAGCACATCAGCTCTAAGTACGAGTGCCAAAAACATTTATTTCATGCAAATACATAATATAAATGCGTTGAAACTTGTCTGGCAGCATTGTGGCGAACGCTAGTTCGACCCGAACCGAATTCGAGCATTCGAGTGTTTCGGGTGACTATAGCACATCAGCTCGAATTACGGGTGTGAAAAACATTAATTCCATGCTAATAGGCGATATCGATGCAACGAAACTTATCTAGCGGCGCTGTAGCGATCGAAACCTTGACGCACACCAAAATCGAGCATTCTCGTCTTTCGGGCGACTGTAGCACATCAGCTCTAAGTTCGAGTGCCAAAAACATTTATTCCATGCAGGTTCATAATATTTATTCGTTGAAACTTGTGTGGCAGCATTGTGGCGAACGCAAGTTCGACCCGTACCGAAATCGACCACTCGAGTGTTTCGGGCGACTATAGCACATCAGCTCGAATTACGGGTGTGAAAAACATTAATTCCATGCTAATAGGCGATATCGATATAACGAAACTTATCTAGTGGCGTTGTAGCAAATGAAAACTTGACCCATGTCGAAATCGAGCATTCACGAGTTTCGGGCGACTACATCACATCAGCTCTAAGTACGAGTGCCAAAAACATTTATTCCATGCAGGTACATAATATCTATTCGTTGAAACGTGTCTGGCAGCATTGTGGCGAATGCAAGTTCGACCCGTACCGAAATCGGGCATTCGAGTGTTTCGGGCGACTATAGCACATCAGCTCTAACTACGAGTGCCAAAAACATTTATTTCATGCAAATACATAATATAAATGCGTTGAAACTTGTCTGGCAGCATTGTGGCGAACGCTAGTTCGACCCGAACCGAATTCGAGCAGTCGAGTGTTTCGGGTGACTATAGCACATCAGCTCGAATTACGGGTGTGAAAAACATTAATTCCATGCAAATAGACAATATCGATGCAACGAAACTTGTCTAGCGGCGTTGTAGCAAATGAAAACTTGACCCATGTCGAAATCGAGCATTCACGAGTTTCGGGCGACTACATCACGTCAGCTCGAAGTACGAGTGCCAAAAACATTTATTCCATGCAGGTACATAATATCTATTCGTTGAAACTTGTGTGGCAGCATTGTGGTGAACGCAAGTTCGACCCGTACCGAAATCGACCACTCGAGTGTTTCGGGCGACTATAGCACATCAGCTCTAACTACGAGTGCCAAAAACATTTATTTCATGCAAATACATAATATAAATGCGTTGAAACTTGTCTGGCAGCATTGTGGCGAACGCTAGTTCGACCCGTACCGAATTCGAGCATTCGAGTGTTTCGGGCGACTATAGCACATCTGCTCGATTAACCGGTATCGAAAACATTAATTCCATGCAAATGGACAATATCGATGCAACGAAACTTGTCTAGCGGCGTTGTAGCAAACGAAAACTTGACCCATATAGATATCGAGCATTCACGTGTTTCGGGCGACTGCAGCACATCAGCTCTAAGTACGAGTGCCAAAAACATTTATTTCATGCAAATACATAATATAAATGCGTTGAAACTTGTCTGGCAGCATTGTGGCGAACGATAGTTCGACCCGAACCGATTTCGAGCATTCGAGTGTTTCGGGTGACTATAGCACATCAGCTCGAATTACGGGTGTGAAAAACATTAATTCCATGCTAATAGGCGATATCGATGCAACGAAACTTATCTAGCGGCGCTGTAGCGATCGAAACCTTGACGCACACCAAAATCGAGCATTCTCGTCTTTCGGGCGACTGTAGCACATCAGCTCTAAGTTCGAGTGCCAAAAACATTTATTCCATGCAGGTTCATAATATTTATTCGTTGAAACTTGTGTGGCAGCATTGTGGCGAACGCAAGTTCGACCCGTACCGAAATCGACCACTCGAGTGTTTCGGGCGACTATAGCACATCAGCTCGATTTACGGGTGTCAAAAATATTAATTCCATGCAAATAGACAATATCGATGCAACGAAACTTGTCTAGCGGCGTTGTAGCAAATGAAAACTTGACCCATGTCGAAATCGAGCATTCACGAGTTTCGGGCGACTACATCACATCAGCTCTAAGTACGAGTGCCAAGAACATTTATTCCATGCAGGTACATTATATATATTCGTTGAAACTTGTCTGGCAGCAGTGTGGCGAATGCAAGTTCGACCCGTACCGAAATCGGTCATTAGAGTGTTTCGGGCGACTATAGCACATCAGCTCGATTTCCGGGTGTCTAAAGCATTAATTCCATGCAAATAGACAATATCGATGCATCGAAACTTGTTTAGCGGCGTTGTAGCAAACGAAAACTTGACCCATATCGAAATCGAGCATTCACGTGTTTCGGGCGACTGCAGCACATCAGCTCTAAGTACGAGTGCCAAAAACATTTATTTCATGCAAATACATAATATAAATGCGTTGAAACTTGTCTGGCAGCATTGTGGCGAACGCTAGTTCGACCCGAACCGAATTCGAGCATTCGAGTGTTTCGGGTGACTATAGCACATCAGCTCGAATTACGGATGTGAAAAACATTAATTCCATGCTAATAGGCGATATCGATGCAACGAAACTTATCTAGCGGCGCTGTAGCGTTCGAAACCTTCAGGCACACCAAAATCGAGCATTCCCGTCTTTCGGGCGAATGGAGCACATCAGCTCTAAGTACGAGTGCCAGAAACATTTATTCCATGCAGGTACATAATATCTATTCGTTGAAACTTGTGTGGCAGCATTGTGGCGAACGCAAGTTCGACCCGTACCGAAATCGACCACTCGAGTGTTTCGGGCGACTATAGCACATCAGCTCGATTTACGGGTGTCAAAAATATTAATTCCATGCAAATAGACAATATCGATGCAACGAAACTTGTCTAGCGGCGTTGTAGCAAATGAAAACTTGACCCATGTCGAAATCGAGCATTCACGGGTTTCGGGCGACTACATCACATCAGCTCTAAGTACGAGTGCCAAGAACATTTATTCCATGCAGGTACATAATATCTATTCGTTGAAACTTGTCTGGCAGCAGTGTGGCGAATGCAAGTTCGACCCGTACCGAAATCGGTCATTCGAGTGTTTCGGGCGACTATAGAACATCAGCTCGATTTCCGGGTGTCAAAAGCATTAATTCCATGCAAATAGACAATATCGATGCATCGAAACTTGTTTAGCGGCGTTGTAGCAAACGAAAACTTGACCCATATCGAATTCGAGCATTCACGTGTTTCGGGCGACTGCAGCACATCAGCTCTAAGTACGAGTGCCAAAAACATTTATTTCATGCAAATACATAATATAAATGCGTTGAAACTTGTCTGGCAGCATTGTGGCGAACGCTAGTTCGACCCGAACCGAATTCGAGCATTCGAGTGTTTCGGGTGACTATAGCACATCAGCTCGAATTACGGGTGTGAAAAACATTAATTCCATGCTAATAGGCGATATCGATGCAACGAAACTTATCTAGCGGCGCTGTAGCGATCGAAACCTTGACGCACACCAAAATCGAGCATTCTCGTCTTTCGGGCGACTGTAGCACATCAGCTCTAAGTTCGAGTGCCAAAAACATTTATTCCATGCAGGTTCATAATATCTATTCGTTGAAACTTGTCTGGCAGCATTGTGGCGAACGCTAGTTCGACCCGTACCGAATTCGAGCATTCGAGGGTTTCGGGCGACTATAGCACATCTGCTCGATTAACCGGTATCGAAAACATTAATTCCATGCAAATGGACAATATCGATGCAACGAAACTTGTCTAGCGGCGTTGTAGCAAACGAAAACTCGACCCATATAGAAATCGAGCATTCACGTGTTTCGGGCGACTGCAGCACATCAGCTCTAACTACGAGTGCCAAAAACATTTATTTCATGCAAATACATAATATAAATGCGTTGAAACTTGTCTGGCAGCATTGTGGCGAACGCTAGTTCGACCCGAACCGAATTCGAGCAGTCGAGTGTTTCGGGTGACTATAGCACATCAGCTCGAATTACGGGTGTGAAAAACATTAATTCCATGCAAATAGACAATATCGATGCAACGAAACTTGTCTAGCGGCGTTGTAGCAAATGAAAACTTGACCCATGTCGAAATCGAGCATTCACGAGTTTCGGGCGACTACATCACGTCAGCTCGAAGTACGAGTGCCAAAAACATTTATTCCATGCAGGTACATAATATCTATTCGTTGAAACTTGTGTGGCAGCATTGTGGTGAACGCAAGTTCGACCCGTACCGAAATCGACCACTCGAGTGTTTCGGGCGACTATAGCACATCAGCTCGATTTACGGGTGTCAAAAATATTAATTCCATGCAAATAGACAATATCGATGAAACGAAACTTGTCTAGCGGCGTTGTAGCAAACGAAAACTTGACCCATATCGAAATCGAGCATTCACGTGTTTCGGGCGACTGCAGCACATCAGCTCTAAGTACGAGTGCCAAAAACATTTATTTCATGCAAATACATAATATAAATGCGTTGAAACTTGTCTGGCAGCATTGTGGCGAACGCTAGTTCGACCCGAACCGAATTCGAGCATTCGAGTGTTTCGGGTGACTATAGCACATCAGCTCGAATTACGGGTGTGAAAAACATTAATTCCATGCTAATAGGCGATATCGATGCAACGAAACTTATCTAGCGGCGCTGTAGCGATCGAAACCTTGACGCACACCAAAATCGAGCATTCTCGTCTTTCGGGCGACTGTAGCACATCAGCTCTAAGTTCGAGTGCCAAAAACATTTATTCCATGCAGGTTCATAATATTTATTCGTTGAAACTTGTGTGGCAGCATTGTGGCGAACGCAAGTTCGACCCGTACCGAAATCGACCACTCGAGTGTTTCGGGCGACTATAGCACATCAGCTCGAATTACGGGTGTGAAAAACATTAATTCCATGCTAATAGGCGATATCGATATAACGAAACTTATCTAGTGGCGTTGTAGCAAATGAAAACTTGACCCATGTCGAAATCGAGCATTCACGAGTTTCGGGCGACTACATCACATCAGCTCTAAGTACGAGTGCCAAAAACATTTATTCCATGCAGGTACATAATATCTATTCGTTGAAACGTGTCTGGCAGCATTGTGGCGAATGCAAGTTCGACCCGTACCGAAATCGGGCATTCGAGTGTTTCGGGCGACTATAGCACATCAGCTCTAACTACGAGTGCCAAAAACATTTATTTCATGCAAATACATAATATAAATGCGTTGAAACTTGTCTGGCAGCATTGTGGCGAACGCTAGTTCGACCCGAACCGAATTCGAGCAGTCGAGTGTTTCGGGTGACTATAGCACATCAGCTCGAATTACGGGTGTGAAAAACATTAATTCCATGCAAATAGACAATATCGATGCAACGAAACTTGTCTAGCGGCGTTGTAGCAAATGAAAACTTGACCCATGTCGAAATCGAGCATTCACGAGTTTCGGGCGACTACATCACGTCAGCTCGAAGTACGAGTGCCAAAAACATTTATTCCATGCAGGTACATAATATCTATTCGTTGAAACTTGTGTGGCAGCATTGTGGTGAACGCAAGTTCGACCCGTACCGAAATCGACCACTCGAGTGTTTCGGGCGACTATAGCACATCAGCTCGATTTACGGGTGTCAAAAATATTAATTCCATGCAAATAGACAATATCGATGCAACGAAACTTGTCTAGCGGCGTTGTAGCAAACGAAAACTTGACCCATATCGAAATCGAGCATTCACGTGTTTCGGGCGACTGCAGCACATCAGCTCTAAGTACGAGTGCCAAAAACATTTATTTCATGCAAATACATAATATAAATGCGTTGAAATTTGTCTGGCAGCATTGTGGCGAACGCTAGTTCGACCCGAACCGAATTCGAGCATTCGAGTGTTTCGGGTGACTATAGCACATCAGCTCGAATTACGGGTGTGAAAAACATTAATTCCATGCTAATAGGCGATATCGATGCAACGAAACTTATCTAGCGGCGCTGTAGCGATCGAAACCTTGACGCACACCAAAATCGAGCATTCTCGTCTTTCGGGCGACTGTAGCACATCAGCTCTAAGTTCGAGTGCCAAAAACATTTATTCCATGCAGGTTCATAATATTTATTCGTTGAAACTTGTGTGGCAGCATTGTGGCGAACGCAAGTTCGACCCGTACCGAAATCGACCACTCGAGTGTTTCGGGCGACTATAGCACATCAGCTCGAATTACGGGTGTGAAAAACATTAATTCCATGCTAATAGGCGATATCGATATAACGAAACTTATCTAGTGGCGTTGTAGCAAATGAAAACTTGACCCATGTCGAAATCGAGCATTCACGAGTTTCGGGCGACTACATCACATCAGCTCTAAGTACGAGTGCCAAAAACATTTATTCCATGCAGGTACATAATATCTATTCGTTGAAACGTGTCTGGCAGCATTGTGGCGAATGCAAGTTCGACCCGTACCGAAATCGGGCATTCGAGTGTTTCGGGCGACTATAGCACATCAGCTCTAACTACGAGTGCCAAAAACATTTATTTCATGCAAATACATAATATAAATGCGTTGAAACTTGTCTGGCAGCATTGTGGCGAACGCTAGTTCGACCCGAACCGAATTCGAGCAGTCGAGTGTTTCGGGTGACTATAGCACATCAGCTCGAATTACGGGTGTGAAAAACATTAATTCCATGCAAATAGACAATATCGATGCAACGAAACTTGTCTAGCGGCGTTGTAGCAAATGAAAACTTGACCCATGTCGAAATCGAGCATTCACGAGTTTCGGGCGACTACATCACGTCAGCTCGAAGTACGAGTGCCAAAAACATTTATTCCATGCAGGTACATAATATTTATTCGTTGAAACTTGTGTGGCAGCATTGTGGTGAACGCAAGTTCGACCCGTACCGAAATCGACCACTCGAGTGTTTCGGGCGACTATAGCACATCAGCTCGATTTACGGGTGTCAAAAATATTAATTCCATGCAAATAGACAATATCGATGCAACGAAACTTGTCTAGCGGCGTTGTAGCAAACGAAAACTTGACTCATATCGAAATCGAGCATTCACGTGTTTCGGGCGACTGCAGCACATCAGCTCTAAGTACGAGTGCCAAAAACATTTATTTCATGCAAATACATAAGATAAATGCGTTGAAACTTGTCTGGCAGCATTGTGGCGAACACTAGTTCGACCCGAACCGAATTCGAGCATTCGAGTGTTTCGGGTGACTATAGCACATCAGCTCGAATTACGGTTGTGAAAAACATTAATTCCATGCTAATAGGCGATATCGATGCAACGAAACTTATCTAGCGGCGCTGTAGCGATCGAAACCTTGACGCACACCAAAATCGAGCATTCCCGTCTTTCGGGCGACTGTAGCACATCAGCTCTAAGTTCGAGTACCAAAAACATTTATTCCATGCAGGTCCATAATGTCTATTCGTTGAAACTTGTCTGGCAGCATTGTGGCGAACGCTAGTTCGACCCGAACCGAATTCGAGCAGTCGATTGTTTCGGGTGACTATAGCACATCAGCTCGATTTCCGGGTGTCAAAAGCATTAATTCCATGCAAATAGACAATATCGATGCATCGAAACTTGTTTAGCGGCGTTGTAGCAAACGAAAACTTGACCCATATCGAAATCGAGCATTCACGTGTTTCGGGCGACTGCAGCACATCAGCACTAAGTACGAGTGCCAAAAACATTTATTTCATGCAAATACATAATATAAATGCGCTGAAACTTGTCTGGCAGCATTGTGGCGAACGCTAGTTCGACCCGAACCGAATTCAAGCATTCGAGTGTTTCGGGTGACTATAGCACATCAGCTCGAATTACGGGTGTGAAAAACATTAATTCCATGCTAATAGGCGATATCGATGCAACGAAACTTATCTAGCGGCGCTGTAGCGATCGAAACCTTGACGCACACCAAAATCGAGCATTCCCGTCTTTCGGGCGACTGTAGCACATCAGCTCTAAGTTCGAGTGCCAAAAACATTTATTCCATGCAGGTTCATAATATCTATTCGTTGAAACTTGTCTGGCAGCATTGTGGCGAACGCTAGTTCGACCCGTACCGAATTCGAGCATTCGAGTGTTTCGGGCGACTATAGCACATCTGCTCGATTAACCGGTATCGAAAACATGAATTCCATGCAAATGGACAATATCGATGCAACGAAACTTGTCTAGCGGCGTTGTAGCAAACGAAAACTTGACCCATATAGATATCGAGCATTCACGTGTTTCGGGCGACTGCAGCACATCAGCTCTAAGTACGAGTGCCAAAAACATTTATTTCATGCAAATACATAATATAAATGCGTTGAAACTTGTCTGGCAGCATTGTGGCGAACGATAGTTCGACCCGAACCGATTTCGAGCATTCGAGTGTTTCGGGTGACTATAGCACATCAGCTCGAATTACGGGTGTGAAAAACATTAATTCCATGCTAATAGGCGATATCGATGCAACGAAACTTATCTAGCGGCGCTGTAGCGATCGAAACCTTGACGCACACCAAAATCGAGCATTCTCGTCTTTCGGGCGACTGTAGCACATCAGCTCTAAGTTCGAGTGCCAAAAACATTTATTCCATGCAGGTTCATAATATTTATTCGTTGAAACTTGTGTGGCAGCATTGTGGCGAACGCAAGTTCGACCCGTACCGAAATCGACCACTCGAGTGTTTCGGGCGACTATAGCACATCAGCTCGAATTACGGGTGTGAAAAACATTAATTCCATGCTAATAGGCGATATCGATATAACGAAACTTATCTAGTGGCGTTGTAGCAAATGAAAACTTGACCCATGTCGAAATCGAGCATTCACGAGTTTCGGGCGACTACATCACATCAGCTCTAAGTACGAGTGCCAAAAACATTTATTCCATGCAGGTACATAATATCTATTCGTTGAAACGTGTCTGGCAGCATTGTGGCGAATGCAAGTTCGACCCGTACCGAAATCGGGCATTCGAGTGTTTCGGGCGACTATAGCACATCAGCTCTAACTACGAGTGCCAAAAACATTTATTTCATGCAAATACATAATATAAATGCGTTGAAACTTGTCTGGCAGCATTGTGGCGAACGCTAGTTCGACCCGAACCGAATTCGAGCAGTCGAGTGTTTCGGGTGACTATAGCACATCAGCTCGAATTACGGGTGTGAAAAACATTAATTCCATGCAAATAGACAATATCGATGCAACGAAACTTGTCTAGCGGCGTTGTAGCAAATGAAAACTTGACCCATGTCGAAATCGAGCATTCACGAGTTTCGGGCGACTACATCACGTCAGCTCGAAGTACGAGTGCCAAAAACATTTATTCCATGCAGGTACATAATATCTATTCGTTGAAACTTGTGTGGCAGCATTGTGGTGAACGCAAGTTCGACCCGTACCGAAATCGACCACTCGAGTGTTTCGGGCGACTATAGCACATCAGCTCGATTTACGGGTGTCAAAAATATTAATTCCATGCAAATAGACAATATCGATGCAACGAAACTTGTCTAGCGGCGTTGTAGCAAACGAAAACTTGACTCATATCGAAATCGAGCATTCACGTGTTTCGGGCGACTGCAGCACATCAGCTCTAAGTACGAGTGCCAAAAACATTTATTTCATGCAAATACATAAGATAAATGCGTTGAAACTTGTCTGGCAGCATTGTGGCGAACACTAGTTCGACCCGAACCGAATTCGAGCATTCGAGTGTTTCGGGTGACTATAGCACATCAGCTCGAATTACGGTTGTGAAAAACATTAATTCCATGCTAATAGGCGATATCGATGCAACGAAACTTATCTAGCGGCGCTGTAGCGATCGAAACCTTGACGCACACCAAAATCGAGCATTCCCGTCTTTCGGGCGACTGTAGCACATCAGCTCTAAGTTCGAGTACCAAAAACATTTATTCCATGCAGGTCCATAATGTCTATTCGTTGAAACTTGTCTGGCAGCATTGTGGCGAACGCTAGTTCGACCCGAACCGAATTCGAGCAGTCGATTGTTTCGGGTGACTATAGCACATCAGCTCGATTTCCGGGTGTCAAAAGCATTAATTCCATGCAAATAGACAATATCGATGCATCGAAACTTGTTTAGCGGCGTTGTAGCAAACGAAAACTTGACCCATATCGAAATCGAGCATTCACGTGTTTCGGGCGACTGCAGCACATCAGCACTAAGTACGAGTGCCAAAAACATTTATTTCATGCAAATACATAATATAAATGCGCTGAAACTTGTCTGGCAGCATTGTGGCGAACGCTAGTTCGACCCGAACCGAATTCAAGCATTCGAGTGTTTCGGGTGACTATAGCACATCAGCTCGAATTACGGGTGTGAAAAACATTAATTCTATGCTAATAGGCGATATCGATGCAACGAAACTTATCTAGCGGCGCTGTAGCGATCGAAATCTTGACGCACACCAAAATCGAGCATTCCCGTCTTTCGGGCGACTGTAGCACATCAGCTCTAAGTTCGAGTGCCAAAAACATTTATTCCATGCAGGTTCATAATATCTATTCATTGAAACTTGTCTGGCAGCATTGTGGCGAACGCTAGTTCGACCCGTACCGAATTCGAGCATTCGAGTGTTTCGGGCGACTATAGCACATCTGCTCGATTAACCGGTATCGAAAACATTAATTCCATGCAAATGGACAATATCGATGCAACGAAACTTGTCTAGCGGCGTTGTAGCAAACGAAAACTTGACCCATATAGATATCGAGCATTCACGTGTTTCGGGCGACTGCAGCACATCAGCTCTAACTACGAGTGCCAAAAACATTTATTTCATGCAAATACATAATATAAATGCGTTGAAACTTGTCTGGCAGCATTGTGGCGAACGATAGTTCGATCCGAACCGATTTCGAGCATTCGAGTGTTTCGGGTGACTATAGCACATCAGCTCGAATTACGGGTGTGAAAAACATTAATTCCATGCTAATAGGCGATGTCGATGCAACGAAACTTATCTAGCGGCGCTGTAGCGTTCGAAACCTTCAGGCACACCAAAATCGAGCATTCCCGTCTTTCGGGCGAATGGAGCACATCAGCTCTAAGTACGAGTGCCAAAAACATTTATTCCATGCAGGTACATAATATCTAATCGTTGAAACTTGTGTGGCAGTATTGTGGCGAACGCAAGTTCGACCCGTACCGAAATCGACCACTCGAGTGTTTCGGGCGACTATAGCACATCAGCTCTATTTACGGACGTCAAAAACATTAATTCCATGCAAATAGACAATATCGATGCAACGAAACTTTTCTAGCGGCGTTGTAGCAAATGAAAACTTGACGCATGTCGAAATCGAGCATTCACGAGTTTCGGGCGACTACATCACATCAGCTCTAAGTACGAGTGCCAGAAACATTTATTCCATGCAGGTACATAATATCTATTCGTTGAAACTTGTCTGGCAGCAGTGTGGCGAATGCAAGTTCGACCCGTACCGAAATCGGTCATTCGAGTGTTTCGGGCGACTATAGCACATCAGCTCGATTTCCGGGTGTCAAAAGCATTAATTCCATGCAAATAGACAATATCGATGCATCGAAAATTGTTTAGCGGCGTTGTAGCAAACGAAAACTTGACCCATATCGAAATCGAGCATTCACGTGTTTCGGGCGACTGCAGCACATCAGCTCTAAGTACGAGTGCCAAAAACATTTATTTCATGCAAATACATAATATAAATGCGTTGAAACTTGTCTGGCAGCATTGTGGCGAACGCTAGTTCGACCCGAACCGAATTCGAGCATTCGAGTGTTTCGGGTGACTATAGCACATCAGCTCGAATTACGGGTGTGAAAAACATTAATTCCATGCTAATAGGCGATATCGATGCAACGAAACTTATCTAGCGGCGCTGTAGCGATCGAAACCTTGACGCACACCAAAATCGAGCATTCTCGTCTTTCGGGCGACTGTAGCACATCAGCTCTAAGTTCGAGTGCCAAAAACATTTATTCCATGCAGGTTCATAATATCTATTCGTTGAAACTTGTCTGGCAGCATTGTGGCGAACGCTAGTTCGACCCGTACCGAATTCGAGCATTCGAGTGTTTCGGGCGACTATAGCACATCTGCTCGATTAACCGGTATCGAAAACATAAATTCCATGCAAATGGACAATATCGATGCAACGAAACTTGTCTAGCGGCGTTGTAGCAAACGAAAACTCGACCCATATAGAAATCGAGCATTCACGTGTTTCGGGCGACTGCAGCACATCAGCTCTAACTACGAGTGCCAAAAACATTTATTTCATGCAAATACATAATATAAATGCGTTGAAACTTGTCTGGCAGCATTGTGGCGAACGCTAGTTCGACCCGAACCGAATTCGAGCAGTCGAGTGTTTCGGGTGACTATAGCACATCAGCTCGAATTACGGGTGTGAAAAACATTAATTCCATGCAAATAGACAATATCGATGCAACGAAACTTGTCTAGCGGCGTTGTAGCAAATGAAAACTTGACCCATGTCGAAATCGAGCATTCACGAGTTTCGGGCGACTACATCACGTCAGCTCGAAGTACGAGTGCCAAAAACATTTATTCCATGCAGGTACATAATACCTATTCGTTGAAACTTGTGTGGCAGCATTGTGGTGAACGCAAGTTCGACCCGTACCGAAATCGACCACTCGAGTGTTTCGGGCGACTATAGCACATCAGCTCGATTTACGGGTGTCAAAAATATTAATTCCATGCAAATAGACAATATCGATGCAACGAAACTTGTCTAGCGGCGTTGTAGCAAACGAAAACTTGACCCATATCGAAATCGAGCATTCACGTGTTTCGGGCGACTGCAGCACATCAGCTCTAAGTACGAGTGCCAAAAACATTTATTTCATGCAAATACATAATATAAATGCGTTGAAACTTGTCTGGCAGCATTGTGGCGAACGCTAGTTCGACCCGAACCGAATTCGAGCATTCGAGTGTTTCGGGTGACTATAGCACATCAGCTCGAATTACGGGTGTGAAAAACATTAATTCCATGCTAATAGGCGATATCGATGCAACGAAACTTATCTAGCGGCGCTGTAGCGTTCGAAACCTTCAGGCACACCAAAATCGAGCATTCCCGTCTTTCGGGCGAATGGAGCACATCAGCTCTAAGTACGATTGCCAAAAACATTTATTCCATGCAGGTACATAATATCTAATCGTTGAAACTTGTGTGGCAGTATTGTGGCGAACGCAAGTTCGACCCGTACCGAAATCGACCACTCGAGTGTTTCGGGCGACTATAGCACATCAGCTCTATTTACGGACGTCAAAAACATTAATTCCATGAAAATAGACAATATCGATGCAACGAAACTTTTCTAGCGGCGTTGTAGCAAATGAAAACTTAACCCATGTCGAAATCGAGCATTCACGAGTTTCGGGCGACTACATCACATCAGCTCTAAGTACGAGTGCCAGAAACATTTATTCCATGCAGGTACATAATATCTATTCGTTGAAACTTGTCTGGCAGCATTGTGGCGAATGCAAGTTCGACCCGTACCGAAATCGGGCATTCGAGTGTTTCGGGCGACTATAGCACATCAGCTCGATTTACGGGTGTAAAAAACATTAATTCCCTGCAAATAGACAATATCGATGCATCGAAACTTGTTTAGCGGCGTTGTAGCAAACGAAAACTTGACCCATATCGAAATCGAGCATTCACGTGTTTCGGGCGACTGCAGCACATCAGCACTAAGCTCGAGTGCCAAAAACATTTATTTCATGCAAATACATAATATAAATGCGTTGAAACTTGTCTGGCAGCATTGTGGCGAACGCTAGTTCGACCCGAACCGAATTCGAGCATTCGAGTGTTTCGGGTGACAATAGCACATCAGCTCGATTTACTGGTGTCAAAAATATTAATTCCATGCAAATAGACAATATCGATGCAACGAAACTTGTCTAGCGGCGTTGTAGCAAATGAAAACTTGACCCATGTCGAAATCGAGCATTCACGAGTTTCGGGCGACTACATCACATCAGCTTTAAGTACGAGTGCCAAGAACATTTATTCCATGCAGGTACATAATATCTATTCGTTGAAACTTGTCTGGCAGCAGTGTGGCGAATGCAAGTTCGACCCGTACCGAAATCGGTCATTCGAGTGTTTCGGGCGACTATAGCACATCAGCTTGATTTCCGGGTGTCAAAAGCATTAATTCCATGCAAATAGACAATATCGATGCATCGAAACTTGTTTAGCGGCGTTGTAGCAAACGAAAACTTGACCCATATCGAAATCGAGCATTCACGTGTTTCGGGCGACTGCAGCACATCAGCTCTAAGTACGAGTGCCAAAAACATTTATTTCATGCAAATACATAATATAAATGCATTGAAACTTGTCTGGCAGCATTGTGGCGAACGCTAGTTCGACCCGAACCGAATTCGAGCATTCGAGTGTTTCGGGTGACTATAGCACATCAGCTCGAATTACGGGTGTGAAAAACATTAATTCCATGCTAATAGGCGATATCGATGCAACGAAACTTATCTAGCGGCGCTGTAGCGTTCGAAACCTTCAGGCACACCAAAATCGAGCATTCCCGTCTTTCGGGCGAATGGAGCACATCAGCTCTAAGTACGAGTGCCAAAAACATTTATTCCATGCAGGTACATAATATCTATTCGTTGAAACTTGTGTGGCAGCATTGTGGCGAACGCAAGTTCGACCCGTACCGAAATCGACCACTCGAGTGTTTCGGGCGACTATAGCACATCAGCTCGATTTACGGGTGTCAAAAATATTAATTCCATGCAAATAGACAATATCGATGCAACGAAACTTGTCTAGCGGCGTTGTAGCAAACGAAAACTTGACTCATATCGAAATCGAGCATTCACGTGTTTCGGGCGACTGCAGCACATCAGCTCTAAGTACGAGTGCCAAAAACATTTATTTCATGCAAATACATAAGATAAATGCGTTGAAACTTGTCTGGCAGCATTGTGGCGAACACTAGTTCGACCCGAACCGAATTCGAGCATTCGAGTGTTTCGGGTGACTATAGCACATCAGCTCGAATTACGGGTGTGAAAAACATTAATTCCATGCTAATAGGCGATATCGATGCAACGAAACTTATCTAGCGGCGCTGTAGCGTTCGAAACCTTCAGGCACACCAAAATCGAGCATTCCCGTCTTTCGGGCGAATGGAGCACATCAGCTCTAAGTACGAGTGCCAAAAACATTTATTCCATGCAGGTACATAATATCTAATCGTTGAAACTTGTGTGGCAGTATTGTGGCGAACGCAAGTTCGACCCGTACCGAAATCGACCACTCGAGTGTTTCGGGCGACTATAGCACATCAGCTCTATTTACGGACGTCAAAAACATTAATTCCATGCAAATAGACAATATCGATGCAACGAAACTTTTCTAGCGGCGTTGTAGCAAATGAAAACTTGACCCATGTCGAAATCGAGCATTCACGAGTTTCGGGCGACTACATCACGTCAGCTCGAAGTACGAGTGCCAAAAACATTTATTCCATGCAGGTACATAATACCTATTCGTTGAAACTTGTGTGGCAGCATTGTGGTGAACGCAAGTTCGACCCGTACCGAAATCGACCACTCGAGTGTTTCGGGCGACTATAGCACATCAGCTCGATTTACGGGTGTCAAAAATATTAATTCCATGCAAATAGACAATATCGATGCAACGAAACTTGTCTAGCGGCGTTGTAGCAAACGAAAACTTGACCCATATCGAAATCGAGCATTCACGTGTTTCGGGCGACTGCAGCACATCAGCTCTAAGTACGAGTGCCAAAAACATTTATTTCATGCAAATACATAATATAAATGCGTTGAAACTTGTCTGGCAGCATTGTGGCGAACGCTAGTTCGACCCGAACCGAATTCGAGCATTCGAGTGTTTCGGGTGACTATAGCACATCAGCTCGAATTACGGGTGTGAAAAACATTAATTCCATGCTAATAGGCGATATCGATGCAACGAAACTTATCTAGCGGCGCTGTAGCGTTCGAAACCTTCAGGCACACCAAAATCGAGCATTCCCGTCTTTCGGGCGAATGGAGCACATCAGCTCTAAGTACGATTGCCAAAAACATTTATTCCATGCAGGTACATAATATCTAATCGTTGAAACTTGTGTGGCAGTATTGTGGCGAACGCAAGTTCGACCCGTACCGAAATCGACCACTCGAGTGTTTCGGGCGACTATAGCACATCAGCTCTATTTACAGACGTCAAAAACATTAATTCCATGAAAATAGACAATATCGATGCAACGAAACTTTTCTAGCGGCGTTGTAGCAAATGAAAACTTGACCCATGTCGAAATCGAGCATTCACGAGTTTCGGGCGACTACATCACATCAGCTCTAAGTACGAGTGCCAGAAACATTTATTCCATGCAGGTACATAATATCTATTCGTTGAAACTTGTCTGGCAGCATTGTGGCGAATGCAAGTTCGACCCGTACCGAAATCGGGCATTCGAGTGTTTCGGGCGACTATAGCACATCAGCTCGATTTACGGGTGTAAAAAACATTAATTCCCTGCAAATAGACAATATCGATGCATCGAAACTTGTTTAGCGGCGTTGTAGCAAACGAAAACTTGACCCATATCGAAATCGAGCATTCACGTGTTTCGGGCGACTGCAGCACATCAGCACTAAGCACGAGTGCCAAAAACATTTATTTCATGCAAATACATAATATAAATGCGTTGAAACTTGTCTGGCAGCATTGTGGCGAACGCTAGTTCGACCCGAACCGAATTCGAGCATTCGAGTGTTTCGGGTGACAATAGCACATCAGCTCGATTTACTGGTGTCAAAAATATTAATTCCATGCAAATAGACAATATCGATGCAACGAAACTTGTCTAGCGGCGTTGTAGCAAATGAAAACTTGACCCATGTCGAAATCGAGCATTCACGAGTTTCGGGCGACTACATCACATCAGCTCTAAGTACGAGTGCCAGAAACATTTATTCCATGCAGGTACATAATATCTATTCGTTGAAACTTGTCTGGCAGCATTGTGGCGAATGCAAGTTCGACCCGTACCGAAATCGGGCATTCGAGTGTTTCGGGCGACTATAGCACATCAGCTCGATTTACGGGTGTAAAAAACATTAATTCCCTGCAAATAGACAATATCGATGCATCGAAACTTGTTTAGCGGCGTTGTAGCAAACGAAAACTTGACCCATATCGAAATCGAGCATTCACGTGTTTCGGGCGACTGCAGCACATCAGCACTAAGCACGAGTGCCAAAAACATTTATTTCATGCAAATACATAATATAAATGCGTTGAAACTTGTCTGGCAGCATTGTGGCGAACGCTAGTTCGACCCGAACCGAATTCGAGCATTCGAGTGTTTCGGGTGACAATAGCACATCAGCTCGATTTACTGGTGTCAAAAATATTAATTCCATGCAAATAGACAATATCGATGCAACGAAACTTGTCTAGCGGCGTTGTAGCAAATGAAAACTTGACCCATGTCGAAATCGAGCATTCACGAGTTTCGGGCGACTACATCACATCAGCTTTAAGTACGAGTGCCAAGAACATTTATTCCATGCAGGTACATAATATCTATTCGTTGAAACTTGTCTGGCAGCAGTGTGGCGAATGCAAGTTCGACCCGTACCGAAATCGGTCATTCGAGTGTTTCGGGCGACTATAGCACATCAGCTTGATTTCCGGGTGTCAAAAGCATTAATTCCATGCAAATAGACAATATCGATGCATCGAAACTTGTTTAGCGGCGTTGTAGCAAACGAAAACTTGACCCATATCGAAATCGAGCATTCACGTGTTTCGGGCGACTGCAGCACATCAGCTCTAAGTACGAGTGCCAAAAACATTTATTTCATGCAAATACATAATATAAATGCATTGAAACTTGTCTGGCAGCATTGTGGCGAACGCTAGTTCGACCCGAACCGAATTCGAGCATTCGAGTGTTTCGGGTGACTATAGCACATCAGCTCGAATTACGGGTGTGAAAAACATTAATTCCATGCTAATAGGCGATATCGATGCAACGAAACTTATCTAGCGGCGCTGTAGCGTTCGAAACCTTCAGGCACACCAAAATCGAGCATTCCCGTCTTTCGGGCGAATGGAGCACATCAGCTCTAAGTACGAGTGCCAAAAACATTTATTCCATGCAGGTACATAATATCTATTCGTTGAAACTTGTGTGGCAGCATTGTGGCGAACGCAAGTTCGACCCGTACCGAAATCGACCACTCGAGTGTTTCGGGCGACTATAGCACATCAGCTCGATTTACGGGTGTCAAAAATATTAATTCCATGCAAATAGACAATATCGATGCAACGAAACTTGTCTAGCGGCGTTGTAGCAAACGAAAACTTGACTCATATCGAAATCGAGCATTCACGTGTTTCGGGCGACTGCAGCACATCAGCTCTAAGTACGAGTGCCAAAAACATTTATTTCATGCAAATACATAAGATAAATGCGTTGAAACTTGTCTGGCAGCATTGTGGCGAACACTAGTTCGACCCGAACCGAATTCGAGCATTCGAGTGTTTCGGGTGACTATAGCACATCAGCTCGAATTACGGTTGTGAAAAACATTAATTCCATGCTAATAGGCGATATCGATGCAACGAAACTTATCTAGCGGCGCTGTAGCGATCGAAACCTTGACGCACACCAAAATCGAGCATTCCCGTCTTTCGGGCGACTGTAGCACATCAGCTCTAAGTTCGAGTACCAAAAACATTTATTCCATGCAGGTCCATAATGTCTATTCGTTGAAACTTGTCTGGCAGCATTGTGGCGAACGCTAGTTCGACCCGAACCGAATTCGAGCAGTCGATTGTTTCGGGTGACTATAGCACATCAGCTCGATTTCCGGGTGTCAAAAGCATTAATTCCATGCAAATAGACAATATCGATGCATCGAAACTTGTTTAGCGGCGTTGTAGCAAACGAAAACTTGACCCATATCGAAATCGAGCATTCACGTGTTTCGGGCGACTGCAGCACATCAGCACTAAGTACGAGTGCCAAAAACATTTATTTCATGCAAATACATAATATAAATGCGCTGAAACTTGTCTGGCAGCATTGTGGCGAACGCTAGTTCGACCCGAACCGAATTCAAGCATTCGAGTGTTTCGGGTGACTATAGCACATCAGCTCGAATTACGGGTGTGAAAAACATTAATTCTATGCTAATAGGCGATATCGATGCAACGAAACTTATCTAGCGGCGCTGTAGCGATCGAAATCTTGACGCACACCAAAATCGAGCATTCCCGTCTTTCGGGCGACTGTAGCACATCAGCTCTAAGTTCGAGTGCCAAAAACATTTATTCCATGCAGGTTCATAATATCTATTCATTGAAACTTGTCTGGCAGCATTGTGGCGAACGCTAGTTCGACCCGTACCGAATTCGAGCATTCGAGTGTTTCGGGCGACTATAGCACATCTGCTCGATTAACCGGTATCGAAAACATTAATTCCATGCAAATGGACAATATCGATGCAACGAAACTTGTCTAGCGGCGTTGTAGCAAACGAAAACTTGACCCATATAGATATCGAGCATTCACGTGTTTCGGGCGACTGCAGCACATCAGCTCTAACTACGAGTGCCAAAAACATTTATTTCATGCAAATACATAATATAAATGCGTTGAAACTTGTCTGGCAGCATTGTGGCGAACGATAGTTCGATCCGAACCGATTTCGAGCATTCGAGTGTTTCGGGTGACTATAGCACATCAGCTCGAATTACGGGTGTGAAAAACATTAATTCCATGCTAATAGGCGATATCGATGCAACGAAACTTATCTAGCGGCGCTGTAGCGTTCGAAACCTTCAGGCACACCAAAATCGAGCATTCCCGTCTTTCGGGCGAATGGAGCACATCAGCTCTAAGTACGAGTGCCAAAAACATTTATTCCATGCAGGTACATAATATCTAATCGTTGAAACTTGTGTGGCAGTATTGTGGCGAACGCAAGTTCGACCCGTACCGAAATCGACCACTCGAGTGTTTCGGGCGACTATAGCACATCAGCTCTATTTACGGACGTCAAAAACATTAATTCCATGCAAATAGACAATATCGATGCAACGAAACTTTTCTAGCGGCGTTGTAGCAAATGAAAACTTGACCCATGTCGAAATCGAGCATTCACGAGTTTCGGGCGACTACATCACGTCAGCTCGAAGTACGAGTGCCAAAAACATTTATTCCATGCAGGTACATAATACCTATTCGTTGAAACTTGTGTGGCAGCATTGTGGTGAACGCAAGTTCGACCCGTACCGAAATCGACCACTCGAGTGTTTCGGGCGACTATAGCACATCAGCTCGATTTACGGGTGTCAAAAATATTAATTCCATGCAAATAGACAATATCGATGCAACGAAACTTGTCTAGCGGCGTTGTAGCAAACGAAAACTTGACCCATATCGAAATCGAGCATTCACGTGTTTCGGGCGACTGCAGCACATCAGCTCTAAGTACGAGTGCCAAAAACATTTATTTCATGCAAATACATAATATAAATGCGTTGAAACTTGTCTGGCAGCATTGTGGCGAACGCTAGTTCGACCCGAACCGAATTCGAGCATTCGAGTGTTTCGGGTGACTATAGCACATCAGCTCGAATTACGGGTGTGAAAAACATTAATTCCATGCTAATAGGCGATATCGATGCAACGAAACTTATCTAGCGGCGCTGTAGCGTTCGAAACCTTCAGGCACACCAAAATCGAGCATTCCCGTCTTTCGGGCGAATGGAGCACATCAGCTCTAAGTACGATTGCCAAAAACATTTATTCCATGCAGGTACATAATATCTAATCGTTGAAACTTGTGTGGCAGTATTGTGGCGAACGCAAGTTCGACCCGTACCGAAATCGACCACTCGAGTGTTTCGGGCGACTATAGCACATCAGCTCTATTTACGGACGTCAAAAACATTAATTCCATGAAAATAGACAATATCGATGCAACGAAACTTTTCTAGCGGCGTTGTAGCAAATGAAAACTTGACCCATGTCGAAATCGAGCATTCACGAGTTTCGGGCGACTACATCACATCAGCTCTAAGTACGAGTGCCAGAAACATTTATTCCATGCAGGTACATAATATCTATTCGTTGAAACTTGTCTGGCAGCATTGTGGCGAATGCAAGTTCGACCCGTACCGAAATCGGGCATTCGAGTGTTTCGGGCGACTATAGCACATCAGCTCGATTTACGGGTGTAAAAAACATTAATTCCCTGCAAATAGACAATATCGATGCATCGAAACTTGTTTAGCGGCGTTGTAGCAAACGAAAACTTGACCCATATCGAAATCGAGCATTCACGTGTTTCGGGCGACTGCAGCACATCAGCACTAAGCACGAGTGCCAAAAACATTTATTTCATGCAAATACATAATATAAATGCGTTGAAACTTGTCTGGCAGCATTGTGGCGAACGCTAGTTCGACCCGAACCGAATTCGAGCATTCGAGTGTTTCGGGTGACAATAGCACATCAGCTCGATTTACTGGTGTCAAAAATATTAATTCCATGCAAATAGACAATATCGATGCAACGAAACTTGTCTAGCGGCGTTGTAGCAAATGAAAACTTGACCCATGTCGAAATCGAGCATTCACGAGTTTCGGGCGACTACATCACATCAGCTTTAAGTACGAGTGCCAAGAACATTTATTCCATGCAGGTACATAATATCTATTCGTTGAAACTTGTCTGGCAGCAGTGTGGCGAATGCAAGTTCGACCCGTACCGAAATCGGTCATTCGAGTGTTTCGGGCGACTATAGCACATCAGCTTGATTTCCGGGTGTCAAAAGCATTAATTCCATGCAAATAGACAATATCGATGCATCGAAACTTGTTTAGCGGCGTTGTAGCAAACGAAAACTTGACCCATATCGAAATCGAGCATTCACGTGTTTCGGGCGACTGCAGCACATCAGCTCTAAGTACGAGTGCCAAAAACATTTATTTCATGCAAATACATAATATAAATGCATTGAAACTTGTCTGGCAGCATTGTGGCGAACGCTAGTTCGACCCGAACCGAATTCGAGCATTCGAGTGTTTCGGGTGACTATAGCACATCAGCTCGAATTACGGGTGTGAAAAACATTAATTCCATGCTAATAGGCGATATCGATGCAACGAAACTTATCTAGCGGCGCTGTAGCGTTCGAAACCTTCAGGCACACCAAAATCGAGCATTCCCGTCTTTCGGGCGAATGGAGCACATCAGCTCTAAGTACGAGTGCCAAAAACATTTATTCCATGCAGGTACATAATATCTATTCGTTGAAACTTGTGTGGCAGCATTGTGGCGAACGCAAGTTCGACCCGTACCGAAATCGACCACTCGAGTGTTTCGGGCGACTATAGCACATCAGCTCGATTTACGGGTGTCAAAAATATTAATTCCATGCAAATAGACAATATCGATGCAACGAAACTTGTCTAGCGGCGTTGTAGCAAATGAAAACCTGACCCATGTCGAAATCGAGCATTCACGAGTTTCGGGCGACTGCAGCACATCAGCTCTAAGTACGAGTGCCAAAAACATTTATTTCATGCAAATACATAATATAAATGCGTTGAAACTTGTCTGGCAGCATTGTGGCGAACGCTAGTTCGACCCGAACCGAATTCGAGCATTAGAGTGTTTCGGGTGACTATAGCACATCAGCTCGAATTACGGGTGTGAAAAACATTAATTCCATGCTAATAGGCGATATCGATATAACGAAACTTATCTAGCGGCGTTGTAGCAAATGAAAACTTGACCCATGTCGAAATCGAGCATTCACGAGTTTCGGGCGACTACATCACATCAGTTCTACGTACGAGTGCCAAAAACATTTATTCCATGCAGGTACATAATATCTATTCGTTGAAACTTGTCTGGCAGCATTGTGGCGAATGCAAGTTCGACCCGTACCGAAATCGGGCATTCGAGTGTTTCGGGCGACTATAGCACATCAGCTCGAATTACGGTTGTGAAAAACATTAATTCCATGCTAATAGGCGATATCGATGCAACGAAACTTATCTAGCGGCGCTGTAGCGATCGAAACCTTGACGCACACCAAAATCGAGCATTCCCGTCTTTCGGGCGACTGTAGCACATCAGCTCTAAGTTCGAGTACCAAAAACATTTATTCCATGCAGGTCCATAATGTCTATTCGTTGAAACTTGTCTGGCAGCATTGTGGCGAACGCTAGTTCGACCCGAACCGAATTCGAGCAGTCGATTGATTCGGGTGACTATAGCACATCAGCTCGATTTCCGGGTGTCAAAAGCATTAATTCCATGCAAATAGACAATATCGATGCATCGAAACTTGTTTAGCGGCGTTGTAGCAAACGAAAACTTGACCCATATCGAAATCGAGCATTCACGTGTTTCGGGCGACTGCAGCACATCAGCACTAAGTACGAGTGCCAAAAACATTTATTTCATGCAAATACATAATATAAATGCGCTGAAACTTGTCTGGCAGCATTGTGGCGAACGCTAGTTCGACCCGAACCGAATTCAAGCATTCGAGTGTTTCGGGTGACTATAGCACATCAGCTCGGATTACGGGTGTGAAAAACATTAGTTCCATGCTAATAGGCGATATCGATGCAACGAAACTTATCTAGCGGCGCTGTAGCGTTCGAAACCTTCAGGCACACCAAAATCGAGCATTCCCGTCTTTCGGGCGAATGGAGCACATCAGCTCTAAGTACGAGTGCCAAAAACATTTATTCCATGCAGGTACATAATATCTATTCGTTGAAACTTGTGTGGCAGCATTGTGGCGAACGCAAGTTCGACCCGTACCGAAATCGACCACTCGAGTGTTTCGGGCGACTATAGCACATCAGCTCGATTTACGGGTGTCAAAAATATTAATTCCATGCAAATAGACAATATCGATGCAACGAAACTTGTCTAGCGGCGTTGTAGCAAATGAAAACTTGACCCATGTCGAAATCGAGCATTCACGAGTTTCGGGCGACTACATCACATCAGCTCTAAGTACGAGTGCCAAGAACATTTATTCCATGCAGGTACATAATATCTATTCGTTGAAACTTGTCTGGCAGCAGTGTGGCGAATGCAAGTTCGACCCGTACCGAAATCGGTCATTAGAGTGTTTCGGGCGACTATAGCACATCAGCTCGATTTCCGGGTGTCTAAAGCATTAATTCCATGCAAATAGACAATATCGATGCATCGAAACTTGTTTAGCGGCGTTGTAGCAAACGAAAACTTGACCCATATCGAAATCGAGCATTCACGTGTTTCGGGCGACTGCAGCACATCAGCTCTAAGTACGAGTGCCAAAAACATTTATTTCATGCAAATACATAATATAAATGCGTTGAAACTTGTCTGGCAGCATTGTGGCGAACGCTAGTTCGACCCGAACCGAATTCGAGCATTCGAGTGTTTCGGGTGACTATAGCACATCAGCTCGAATTACGGGTGTGAAAAACATTAATTCCATGCTAATAGGCGATATCGATGCAACGAAACTTATCTAGCGGCGCTGTAGCGTTCGAAACCTTCAGGCACACCAAAATCGAGCATTCCCGTCTTTCGGGCGAATGGAGCACATCAGCTCTAAGTACGAGTGCCAAAAACATTTATTCCATGCAGGTACATAATATCTAATCGTTGAAACTTGTGTGGCAGTATTGTGGCGAACGCAAGTTCGACCCGTACCGAAATCGACCACTCGAGTGTTTCGGGCGACTATAGCACATCAGCTCTATTTACGGACGTCAAAAACATTAATTCCATGTAAATAGACAATATCGATGCAACGAAACTTTTCTAGCGGCGTTGTAGCAAATGAAAACTTGACCCATGTCGAAATCGAGCATTCACGAGTTTCGGGCGACTACATCACATCAGCTCTAAGTACGAGTGCCAGAAACATTTATTCCATGCAGGTACATAATATCTATTCGTTGAAACTTGTCTGGCAGCATTGTGGCGAATGCAAGTTCGACCCGTACCGAAATCGGGCATTCGAGTGTTTCGGGCGACTATAGCACATCAGCTCGATTTACGGGTGTAAAAAACATTAATTCCCTGCAAATAGACAATATCGATGCATCGAAACTTGTTTAGCGGCGTTGTAGCAAACGAAAACTTGACCCATATCGAAATCGAGCATTCACGTGTTTCGGGCGACTGCAGCACATCAGCACTAAGTACGAGTGCCAAAAACATTTATTTCATGCAAATACATAATATAAATGCGTTGAAACTTGTCTGGCAGCATTGTGGCGAATGCAAGTTCGACCCGTACCGAAATCGGGCATTCGAGTGTTTCGGGCGACTATAGCACATCAGCTCGATTTACGGGTGTAAAAAACATTAATTCCATGCTAATAGGCGATGTCGATATAACGAAACTTATCTAGCGGCGTTGTAGCAAATGAAAACTTGACCCATGTCGAAATCGAGCATTCACGAGTTTCGGGCGACTACATCACATCAGCTCTAAGTACGAGTGCCAAAACCATTTATTCCATGCAGGTACATAATATCTATTCGTTGAAACTTGTCTGGAAGCATTGTGGCGAACGCAAGTTCGACCCGGACCGAAATGGAGCATTCGAGTGTTTCGGGCGACTGTAGCACATCAGCTCTAAGTACGAGTGCCAAAAACATTTATTCCACGCAGGTACATAATATCTATTCGTTGAAACTTGTCTGGCAGCATTGTGGCGAACGCAAATTCGATCCGTACCGAAATCGGGCATTCGAGTGTTTCGAGCGACTATAGCACATCAGCTCGATTTACGGGTGTAAAAAACATTAATTCTATGCAAATAGACAATATCGATGCAACGAAACTTATCTAGCGGCGTTGTAGCAAACGAAAACTTGACCCATATCGAAATCGAGCATTCACGTGTTTCGGGCGACAGCAGCACATCAGCTCTAAGAACGAGTGCCAAAAACATTTATTTCATGCAAATACATAATATAAATGCGTTGAATCTTGTCTGGCAGCGTTGTAGCGCTCGAAAGTTCGATCCATTCCGAAATCGAGCATTGGAGTGTTTCGGGCGACTGTGTCACATCAGTTCCATGTACGAGTATCAAAAACATTTATTCAATGCAAATACAAAATATCGATGCCTTGAAACTTGTCTGGCGGCATTGTGGCGAACGCTAGTTCGACCCGTACCGAATTCGAGCATTCGAGTGTTTCGGGTGACTATAGCACATCAGCTCGAACTACGGGTGTGAAAAACATTAATTCCATGCTAACAGGCGATATCGATGCAACGAAACTTATCTAGCGGCGCTGTAGCGATCGAAACCTTGACGCACACCAAAATCGAGCATTCCCGTCTTTCGGGCGACTGTAGCACATCAGCTCTAAGTTCGAGTGCCAAAAACATTTATTCCATGCAGGTTCATAATATCTATTCGTTGAAACTTGTCTGGCAGCATTGTGGCGAACGCAAGTTCGACCCTTACCGAAATCGACCACTCGAGTGTTTCGGGCGACTATAGCACATCAGCTCGATTTACGGGTGTCAAAAATATTAATTCCATGCAAATAGACAATATCGATGCAACGAAACTTGTCTAGCGGCGTTGTAGCAAATGAAAACTTGACCCATGTCGAAATCGAGCATTCACGAGTTTCGGGCGACTACATCACATCAGCTCTAAGTACGAGTGCCAAAAACATTTATTCCATGCAGGTACATAATATCTATTCGTTGAAACTTGTCTGGCAGCATTGTGGCGAACGCAAGTTCGACCCGGACCGAAATGGAGCATTCGAGTGTTTCGGGCGACTGTAGCACATCAGCTCGATTTACGGGTGTAAAAAACATTAATTCTATGCAAATAGACAATATCGATGCAACGAAACTTGTCTAGCGGCGTTGTAGCAAACGAAAACTTGACCCATATCGAAATCGAGCATTCACGTGTTTCGGGCGACAGCAGCACATCAGCTCTAAGAACGAGTGCCAAAAACATTTATTTCATGCAAATACATAATATAAATGCGTTGAATCTTGTCTGGCAGCGTTGTAGCGCTCGAAAGTTCGATCCATTCCGAAATCGAGCATTGGAGTGTTTCGGGCGACTGTGTCACATCAGTTCCATGTACGAGTATCAAAAACATTTATTCAATGCAAATACAAAATATCGATGCGTTGAAACTTGTCTGGCGGCATTGTGGCGAACGCTAGTTCGACCCGTACCGAATTCGAGCATTCGAGTGTTTCGGGTGACTATAGCACATCAGCTCGAACTACGGGTGTGAAAAACATTAATTCCATGCTAATAGGCGATATCGATGCAACGAAACTTATCTAGCGGCGCTGTAGCGATCGAAACCTTGACGCACACCAAAATCGAGCATTCCCGTCTTTCGGGCGACTATAGCACATCAGCTCTAAGTTCGAGTGCCAAAAACATTTATTCCATGCAGGTTCATAATATCTATTCGTTGAAACTTGTCTGGCAGCATTGTGGCGAACGCAAGTTCGACCCTTACCGAAATCGACCACTCGAGTGTTTCGGGCGACTATAGCACATCAGCTCGATTTACGGGTGTCAAAAATATTAATTCCATGCAAATAGACAATATCGATGCAACGAAACTTGTCTAGCGGCGTTGTAGCAAATGAAAACTTGACCCATGTCGAAATCGAGCATTCACGAGTTTCGGGCGACTACATCACATCAGCTCTAAGTACGAGTGCCAAGAACATTTATTCCATGCAGGTACATAATATCTATTCGTTGAAACTTGTCTGGCAGCAGTGTGGCGAATGCAAGTTCGACCCGTACCGAAATCGGTCATTGGAGTGTTTCGGGCGACTATAGCACATCAGCTCGATTTCCGGGTGTCAAAAGCATTAATTCCATGCTAATAGGCGATATCGATGCAACGAAACTTATCTAGCGGCGCTGTAGCGATCGAAACCTTGACGCACACCAAAATCGAGCATTCTCGTCTTTCGGGCGACTGTAGCACATCAACTCTAAGTTCGAGTGCCAAAAACATTTATTCCATGCAGGTTCATAATATCTATTCGTTGAAACTTGTCTGGCAGCATTGTGGCGAACGCTAGTTCGACCCGTACCGAATTCGAGCATTCGAGGGTTTCGGGCGACTATAGCACATCTGCTCGATTAACCGGTATCGAAAACATTAATTCCATGCAAATGGACAATATCGATGCAACGAAACTTGTCTAGCGGCGTTGTAGCAAACGAAAACTCGACCCATATAGAAATCGAGCATTCACGTGTTTCGGGCGACTGCAGCACATCAGCTCTAACTACGAGTGCCAAAAACATTTATTTCATGCAAATACATAATATAAATGCGTTGAAACTTGTCTGGCAGTATTGTGGCGAACGCTAGTTCGACCCGAATCGAATTCGAGCAGTCGAGTGTTTCGGGTGACTATAGCACATCAGCTCGAATTACGGGTGTGAAAAACATTAATTCCATGCAAATAGACAATATCGATGCAACGAAACTTGTCTAGCGGCGTTGTAGCAAATGAAAACTTGACCCATGTCGAAATCGAGCATTCACGAGTTTCGGGCGACTACATCACGTCAGCTCGAAGTACGAGTGCCAAAAACATTTATTCCATGCAGGTACATAATATCTATTCGTTGAAACTTGTGTGGCAGCATTGTGGCGAACGCTAGTTCGACCCGAACCGAATTCGAGCATTCGAGTGTTTCGGGTGACTATAGCACATCAGCTCGAATTACGGGTGTGAAAAATATTAATTCCATGCTAATAGGCGATATCGATGCAACGAAACTTATCTAGCGGCGCTGTAGCGTTCGAAACCTTCAGGCACACCAAAATCGAGCATTCCCGTCTTTCGGGCGAATGGAGCACATCAGCTCTAAGTACGAGTGCCAAAAACATTTATTCCATGCAGGTACATAATATCTAATCGTTGAAACTTGTGTGGCAGTATTGTGGCGAACGCAAGTTCGACCCGTACCGAAATCGACCACTCGAGTGTTTCGGGCGACTATAGCACATCAGCTCTATTTACGGACGTCAAAAACATTAATTCCATGTAAATAGACAATATCGATGCAACGAAACTTTTCTAGCGGCGTTGTAGCAAATGAAAACTTGACCCATGTCGAAATCGAGCATTCACGAGTTTCGGGCGACTACATCACATCAGCTCTAAGTACGAGTGCCAGAAACATTTATTCCATGCAGGTACATAATATCTATTCGTTGAAACTTGTCTGGCAGCATTGTGGCGAATGCAAGTTCGACCCGTACCGAAATCGGGCATTCGAGTGTTTCGGGCGACTATAGCACATCAGCTCGATTTACGGGTGTAAAAAACATTAATTCCCTGCAAATAGACAATATCGATGCATCGAAACTTGTTTAGCGGCGTTGTAGCAAACGAAAACTTGACCCATATCGAAATCGAGCATTCACGTGTTTCGGGCGACTGCAGCACATCAGCACTAAGTACGAGTGCCAAAAACATTTATTTCATGCAAATACATAATATAAATGCGTTGAAACTTGTCTGGCAGCATTGTGGCGAATGCAAGTTCGACCCGTACCGAAATCGGGCATTCGAGTGTTTCGGGCGACTATAGCACATCAGCTCGATTTACGGGCGTAAAAAACATTAATTCCATGCTAATAGGCGATGTCGATATAACGAAACTTATCTAGCGGCGTTGTAGCAAATGAAAACTTGACCCATGTCGAAATCGAGCATTCACGAGTTTCGGGCGACTACATCACATCAGCTCTAAGTACGAGTGCCAAAACCATTTATTCCATGCAGGTACATAATATCTATTCGTTGAAACTTGTCTGGAAGCATTGTGGCGAACGCAAGTTCGACCCGGACCGAAATGGAGCATTCGAGTGTTTCGGGCGACTGTAGCACATCAGCTCTAAGTACGAGTGCCAAAAACATTTATTCCATGCAGGTACATAATATCTATTCGTTGAAACTTGTCTGGCAGCATTGTGGCGAACGCAAATTCGATCCGTACCGAAATCGGGCATTCGAGTGTTTCGAGCGACTATAGCACATCAGCTCGATTTACGGGTGTAAAAAACATTAATTCTATGCAAATAGACAATATCGATGCAACGAAACTTGTCTAGCGGCGTTGTAGCAAACGAAAACTTGACCCATATCGAAATCGAGCATTCACGTGTTTCGGGCGACAGCAGCACATCAGCTCTAAGAACGAGTGCCAAAAACATTTATTTCATGCAAATACATAATATAAATGCGTTGAATCTTGTCTGGCAGCGTTGTAGCGCTCGAAAGTTCGATCCATTCCGAAATCGAGCATTGGAGTGTTTCGGGCGACTGTGTCACATCAGTTCCATGTACGAGTATCAAAAACATTTATTCAATGCAAATACAAAATATCGATGCGTTGAAACTTGTCTGGCGGCATTGTGGCGAACGCTAGTTCGACCCGTACCGAATTCGAGCATTCGAGTGTTTCGGGTGACTATAGCACATCAGCTCGAACTACGGGTGTGAAAAACATTAATTCCATGCTAATAGGCGATATCGATGCAACGAAACTTATCTAGCGGCGCTGTAGCGATCGAAACCTTGACGCACACCAAAATCGAGCATTCCCGTCTTTCGGGCGACTGTAGCACATCAGCTCTAAGTTCGAGTGCCAAAAACATTTATTCCATGCAGGTTCATAATATCTATTCGTTGAAACTTGTCTGGCAGCATTGTGGCGAACGCAAGTTCGACCCTTACCGAAATCGACCACTCGAGTGTTTCGGGCGACTATAGCACATCAGCTCGATTTACGGGTGTCAAAAATATTAATTCCATGCAAATAGACAATATCGATGCAACGAAACTTGTCTAGCGGCGTTGTAGCAAATGAAAACTTGACCCATGTCGAAATCGAGCATTCACGAGTTTCGGGCGACTACATCACATCAGCTCTAAGTACGAGTAACAAGAACATTTATTCCATGCAGGTACATAATATCTATTCGTTGAAACTTGTCTGGCAGCAGTGTGGCGAATGCAAGTTCGACCCGTACCGAAATCGGTCATTGGAGTGTTTCGGGCGACTATAGCACATCAGCTCGATTTCCGGGTGTCAAAAGCATTAATTCCATGCTAATAGGCGATATCGATGCAACGAAACTTATCTAGCGGCGCTGTAGCGATCGAAACCTTGACGCACACCAAAATCGAGCATTCTCGTCTTTCGGGCGACTGTAGCACATCAGCTCTAAGTTCGAGTGCCAAAAACATTTATTCCATGCAGGTTCATAATATCTATTCGTTGAAACTTGTCTGGCAGCATTGTGGCGAACGCTAGTTCGACCCGTACCGAATTCGAGGATTCGAGGGTTTCGGGCGACTATAGCACATCTGCTCGATTAACCGGTATCGAAAACATTAATTCCATGCAAATGGACAATATCGATGCAACGAAACTTGTCTAGCGGCGTTGTAGCAAACGAAAACTCGACCCATATAGAAATCGAGCATTCACGTGTTTCGGGCGACTGCAGCACATCAGCTCTAACTACGAGTGCCAAAAACATTTATTTCATGCGAATACATAATATAAATGCGTTGAAACTTGTCTGGCAGTATTGTGGCGAACGCTAGTTCGACCCGAATCGAATTCGAGCAGTCGAGTGTTTCGGGTGACTATAGCACATCAGCTCGAATTACGGGTGTGAAAAACATTAATTCCATGCAAATAGACAATATCGATGCAACGAAACTTGTCTAGCGGCGTTGTAGCAAATGAAAACTTGACCCATGTCGAAATCGAGCATTCACGAGTTTCGGGCGACTACATCACGTCAGCTCGAAGTACGAGTGCCAAAAACATTTATTCCATGCAGGTACATAATATCTATTCGTTGAAACTTGTGTGGCAGCATTGTGGTGAACGCAAGTTCGACCCGTACCAAAATCGACCACTCGAGTGTTTCGGGCGACTATAGCACATCAGCTCGATTTACGGGTGTTAAAAATATTAATTCCATGCAAATAGACAATATCGATGCAACGAAACTTGTCTAGCGGCGTTGTAGCAAACGAAAACTTGACCCATATCGAAATCGAGCATTCACGTGTTTCGGGCGACTGCAGCACATCAGCTCTAAGTACGAGTGCCAAAAACATTTACTTCATGCAAATACATAATATAAATGCGTTGAAACTTGTCTGGCAGCATTGTGGCGAACGCTAGTTCGACCCGAACCGAATTCGAGCATTCGAGTGTTTCGGGTGACTATAGCACATCAGCTCGAATTACGGGTGTGAAAAACATTAATTCCATGCAAATAGACAATATCGATGCAACGAAACTTGTCTAGCGGCGTTGTAGCAAATGAAAACTTGACCCATGTCGAAATCGAGCATTCACGAGTTTCGGGCGACTACATCACGTCAGCTCGAAGTACGAGTGCCAAAAACATTTATTCCATGCAGGTACATAATATCTATTCGTTGAAACTTGTGTGGCAGCATTGTGGCGAACGCTAGTTCGACCCGAACCGAATTCGAGCATTCGAGTGTTTCGGGTGACTATAGCACATCAGCTCGAATTACGGGTGTGAAAAATATTAATTCCATGCTAATAGGCGATATCGATGCAACGAAACTTATCTAGCGGCGCTGTAGCGTTCGAAACCTTCAGGCACACCAAAATCGAGCATTCCCGTCTTTCGGGCGAATGGAGCACATCAGCTCTAAGTACGAGTGCCAAAAACATTTATTCCATGCAGGTACATAATATCTAATCGTTGAAACTTGTGTGGCAGTATTGTGGCGAACGCAAGTTCGACCCGTACCGAAATCGACCACTCGAGTGTTTCGGGCGACTATAGCACATCAGCTCTATTTACGGACGTCAAAAACATTAATTCCATGCAAATGGACAATATCGATGCAACGAAACTTGTCTAGCGGCGTTGTAGCAAACGAAAACTCGACCCATATAGAAATCGAGCATTCACGTGTTTCGGGCGACTGCAGCACATCAGCTCTAACTACGAGTGCCAAAAACATTTATTTCATGCGAATACATAATATAAATGCGTTGAAACTTGTCTGGCAGTATTGTGGCGAACGCTAGTTCGACCCGAATCGAATTCGAGCAGTCGAGTGTTTCGGGTGACTATAGCACATCAGCTCGAATTACGGGTGTGAAAAACATTAATTCCATGCAAATAGACAATATCGATGCAACGAAACTTGTCTAGCGGCGTTGTAGCAAATGAAAACTTGACCCATGTCGAAATCGAGCATTCACGAGTTTCGGGCGACTACATCACGTCAGCTCGAAGTACGAGTGCCAAAAACATTTATTCCATGCAGGTACATAATATCTATTCGTTGAAACTTGTGTGGCAGCATTGTGGTGAACGCAAGTTCGACCCGTACCAAAATCGACCACTCGAGTGTTTCGGGCGACTATAGCACATCAGCTCGATTTACGGGTGTTAAAAATATTAATTCCATGCAAATAGACAATATCGATGCAACGAAACTTGTCTAGCGGCGTTGTAGCAAACGAAAACTTGACCCATATCGAAATCGAGCATTCACGTGTTTCGGGCGACTGCAGCACATCAGCTCTAAGTACGAGTGCCAAAAACATTTACTTCATGCAAATACATAATATAAATGCGTTGAAACTTGTCTGGCAGCATTGTGGCGAACGCTAGTTCGACCCGAACCGAATTCGAGCATTCGAGTGTTTCGGGTGACTATAGCACATCAGCTCGAATTACGGGTGTGAAAAACATTAATTCCATGCTAATAGGCGATATCGATGCAACGAAACTTATCTAGCGGCGCTGTAGCGATCGAAACCTTGACGCACACCAAAATCGAGCATTCCCGTCTTTCGGGCGACTGTAGCACATCAGCTCTAAGTTCGAGTGCCAAAAACATTTATTCCATGCAGGTTCATAATATCTATTCGTTGAAACTTGTCTGGCAGCATTGTGTCGAACGCTAGTTCGACCCGTACCGAATTCGAGCATTCGAGTGTTTCGGGCGACTATAGCACATCTGCTCGATTAACCGGTATCGAAAACATTAATTCCATGCAAATGGACAATATCGATGCAACGAAACTTGTCTAGCGGCGTTGTAGCAAACGAAAACTTGACCCATATAGATATCGAGCATTCACGTGTTTCGGGCGACTGCAGCACATCAGCTCTAACTACGAGTGCCAAAAACATTTATTTCATGCAAATACATAATATAAATGCGTTGAAACTTGTCTGGCAGCATTGTGGCGAACGATAGTTCGACCCGAACCGAATTCGAGCATTCGAGTGTTTCGGGTGACTATAGCACATCAGCTCGAATTACGGGTGTGAAAAACATTAATTCTATGCTAATAGGCGATATCGATGCAACGAAACTTATCTAGCGGCGCTGTAGCGATCGAAACCTTGACGCACACCAAAATCGAGCATTCTCGTCTTTCGGGCGACTGTAGCACATCAGCTCTAAGTTCGAGTGCCAAAAACATTTATTCCATGCAGGTTCATAATATTTATTCGTTGAAACTTGTGTGGCAGCATTGTGGCGAACGCAAGTTCGACCCGTACCGAAATCGACCACTCGAGTGTTTCGGGCGACTATAGCACATCAGCTCTATTTACGGACGTCAAAAACATTAATTCCATGTAAATAGACAATATCGATGCAACGAAACTTTTCTAGCGGCGTTGTAGCAAATGAAAACTTGACCCATGTCGAAATCGAGCATTCACGAGTTTCGGGCGACTACATCACATCAGCTCTAAGTACGAGTGCCAGAAACATTTATTCCATGCAGGTACATAATATCTATTCGTTGAAACTTGTCTGGCAGCATTGTGGCGAATGCAAGTTCGACCCGTACCGAAATCGGGCATTCGAGTGTTTCGGGCGACTATAGCACATCAGCTCGATTTACGGGTGTAAAAAACATTAATTCCCTGCAAATAGACAATATCGATGCATCGAAACTTGTTTAGCGGCGTTGTAGCAAACGAAAACTTGACCCATATCGAAATCGAGCATTCACGTGTTTCGGGCGACTGCAGCACATCAGCACTAAGTACGAGTGCCAAAAACATTTATTTCATGCAAATACATAATATAAATGCGTTGAAACTTGTCTGGCAGCATTGTGGCGAATGCAAGTTCGACCCGTACCGAAATCGGGCATTCGAGTGTTTCGGGCGACTATAGCACATCAGCTCGATTTACGGGTGTAAAAAACATTAATTCCATGCTAATAGGCGATGTCGATATAACGAAACTTATCTAGCGGCGTTGTAGCAAATGAAAACTTGACCCATGTCGAAATCGAGCATTCACGAGTTTCGGGCGACTACATCACATCAGCTCTAAGTACGAGTGCCAAAACCATTTATTCCATGCAGGTACATAATATCTATTCGTTGAAACTTGTCTGGAAGCATTGTGGCGAACGCAAGTTCGACCCGGACCGAAATGGAGCATTCGAGTGTTTCGGGCGACTGTAGCACATCAGCTCTAAGTACGAGTGCCAAAAACATTTATTCCATGCAGGTACATAATATCTATTCGTTGAAACTTGTCTGGCAGCATTGTGGCGAACGCAAGTTCGACCCGGACCGAAATGGAGCATTCGAGTGTTTCGGGCGACTGTAGCACATCAGCTCGATTTACGGGTGTAAAAAACATTAATTCTATGCAAATAGACAATATCGATGCAACGAAACTTGTCTAGCGGCGTTGTAGCAAACGAAAACTTGACCCATATCGAAATCGAGCATTCACGTGTTTCGGGCGACAGCAGCACATCAGCTCTAAGAACGAGTGCCAAAAACATTTATTTCATGCAAATACATAATATAAATGCGTTGAATCTTGTCTGGCAGCGTTGTAGCGCTCGAAAGTTCGATCCATTCCGAAATCGAGCATTGGAGTGTTTCGGGCGACTGTGTCACATCAGTTCCATGTACGAGTATCAAAAACATTTATTCAATGCAAATACAAAATATCGATGCGTTGAAACTTGTCTGGCGGCATTGTGGCGAACGCTAGTTCGACCCGTACCGAATTCGAGCATTCGAGTGTTTCGGGTGACTATAGCACATCAGCTCGAACTACGGGTGTGAAAAACATTAATTCCATGCTAATAGGCGATATCGATGCAACGAAACTTATCTAGCGGCGCTGTAGCGATCGAAACCTTGACGCACACCAAAATCGAGCATTCCCGTCTTTCGGGCGACTATAGCACATCAGCTCTAAGTTCGAGTGCCAAAAACATTTATTCCATGCAGGTTCATAATATCTATTCGTTGAAACTTGTCTGGCAGCATTGTGGCGAACGCAAGTTCGACCCTTACCGAAATCGACCACTCGAGTGTTTCGGGCGACTATAGCACATCAGCTCGATTTACGGGTGTCAAAAATATTAATTCCATGCAAATAGACAATATCGATGCAACGAAACTTGTCTAGCGGCGTTGTAGCAAATGAAAACTTGACCCATGTCGAAATCGAGCATTCACGAGTTTCGGGCGACTACATCACATCAGCTCTAAGTACGAGTGCCAAAAACATTTATTCCATGCAGGTACATAATATCTATTCGTTGAAACTTGTCTGGCAGCATTGTGGCGAACGCAAGTTCGACCCGGACCGAAATGGAGCATTCGAGTGTTTCGGGCGACTGTAGCACATCAGCTCGATTTACGGGTGTAAAAAACATTAATTCTATGCAAATAGACAATATCGATGCAACGAAACTTGTCTAGCGGCGTTGTAGCAAACGAAAACTTGACCCATATCGAAATCGAGCATTCACGTGTTTCGGGCGACAGCAGCACATCAGCTCTAAGAACGAGTGCCAAAAACATTTATTTCATGCAAATACATAATATAAATGCGTTGAATCTTGTCTGGCAGCGTTGTAGCGCTCGAAAGTTCGATCCATTCCGAAATCGAGCATTGGAGTGTTTCGGGCGACTGTGTCACATCAGTTCCATGTACGAGTATCAAAAACATTTATTCAATGCAAATACAAAATATCGATGCGTTGAAACTTGTCTGGCGGCATTGTGGCGAACGCTAGTTCGACCCGTACCGAATTCGAGCATTCGAGTGTTTCGGGTGACTATAGCACATCAGCTCGAACTACGGGTGTGAAAAACATTAATTCCATGCTAATAGGCGATATCGATGCAACGAAACTTATCTAGCGGCGCTGTAGCGATCGAAACCTTGACGCACACCAAAATCGAGCATTCCCGTCTTTCGGGCGACTATAGCACATCAGCTCTAAGTTCGAGTGCCAAAAACATTTATTCCATGCAGGTTCATAATATCTATTCGTTGAAACTTGTCTGGCAGCATTGTGGCGAACGCAAGTTCGACCCTTACCGAAATCGACCACTCGAGTGTTTCGGGCGACTATAGCACATCAGCTCGATTTACGGGTGTCAAAAATATTAATTCCATGCAAATAGACAATATCGATGCAACGAAACTTGTCTAGCGGCGTTGTAGCAAATGAAAACTTGACCCATGTCGAAATCGAGCATTCACGAGTTTCGGGCGACTACATCACATCAGCTCTAAGTACGAGTGCCAAGAACATTTATTCCATGCAGGTACATAATATCTATTCGTTGAAACTTGTCTGGCAGCAGTGTGGCGAATGCAAGTTCGACCCGTACCGAAATCGGTCATTGGAGTGTTTCGGGCGACTATAGCACATCAGCTCGATTTCCGGGTGTCAAAAGCATTAATTCCATGCTAATAGGCGATATCGATGCAACGAAACTTATCTAGCGGCGCTGTAGCGATCGAAACCTTGACGCACACCAAAATCGAGCATTCTCGTCTTTCGGGCGACTGTAGCACATCAACTCTAAGTTCGAGTGCCAAAAACATTTATTCCATGCAGGTTCATAATATCTATTCGTTGAAACTTGTCTGGCAGCATTGTGGCGAACGCTAGTTCGACCCGTACCGAATTCGAGCATTCGAGGGTTTCGGGCGACTATAGCACATCTGCTCGATTAACCGGTATCGAAAACATTAATTCCATGCAAATGGACAATATCGATGCAACGAAACTTGTCTAGCGGCGTTGTAGCAAACGAAAACTCGACCCATATAGAAATCGAGCATTCACGTGTTTCGGGCGACTGCAGCACATCAGCTCTAACTACGAGTGCCAAAAACATTTATTTCATGCAAATACATAATATAAATGCGTTGAAACTTGTCTGGCAGTATTGTGGCGAACGCTAGTTCGACCCGAATCGAATTCGAGCAGTCGAGTGTTTCGGGTGACTATAGCACATCAGCTCGAATTACGGGTGTGAAAAACATTAATTCCATGCAAATAGACAATATCGATGCAACGAAACTTGTCTAGCGGCGTTGTAGCAAATGAAAACTTGACCCATGTCGAAATCGAGCATTCACGAGTTTCGGGCGACTACATCACGTCAGCTCGAAGTACGAGTGCCAAAAACATTTATTCCATGCAGGTACATAATATCTATTCGTTGAAACTTGTGTGGCAGCATTGTGGCGAACGCTAGTTCGACCCGAACCGAATTCGAGCATTCGAGTGTTTCGGGTGACTATAGCACATCAGCTCGAATTACGGGTGTGAAAAATATTAATTCCATGCTAATAGGCGATATCGATGCAACGAAACTTATCTAGCGGCGCTGTAGCGTTCGAAACCTTCAGGCACACCAAAATCGAGCATTCCCGTCTTTCGGGCGAATGGAGCACATCAGCTCTAAGTACGAGTGCCAAAAACATTTATTCCATGCAGGTACATAATATCTAATCGTTGAAACTTGTGTGGCAGTATTGTGGCGAACGCAAGTTCGACCCGTACCGAAATCGACCACTCGAGTGTTTCGGGCGACTATAGCACATCAGCTCTATTTACGGACGTCAAAAACATTAATTCCATGTAAATAGACAATATCGATGCAACGAAACTTTTCTAGCGGCGTTGTAGCAAATGAAAACTTGACCCATGTCGAAATCGAGCATTCACGAGTTTCGGGCGACTACATCACATCAGCTCTAAGTACGAGTGCCAGAAACATTTATTCCATGCAGGTACATAATATCTATTCGTTGAAACTTGTCTGGCAGCATTGTGGCGAATGCAAGTTCGACCCGTACCGAAATCGGGCATTCGAGTGTTTCGGGCGACTATAGCACATCAGCTCGATTTACGGGTGTAAAAAACATTAATTCCCTGCAAATAGACAATATCGATGCATCGAAACTTGTTTAGCGGCGTTGTAGCAAACGAAAACTTGACCCATATCGAAATCGAGCATTCACGTGTTTCGGGCGACTGCAGCACATCAGCACTAAGTACGAGTGCCAAAAACATTTATTTCATGCAAATACATAATATAAATGCGTTGAAACTTGTCTGGCAGCATTGTGGCGAATGCAAGTTCGACCCGTACCGAAATCGGGCATTCGAGTGTTTCGGGCGACTATAGCACATCAGCTCGATTTACGGGCGTAAAAAACATTAATTCCATGCTAATAGGCGATGTCGATATAACGAAACTTATCTAGCGGCGTTGTAGCAAATGAAAACTTGACCCATGTCGAAATCGAGCATTCACGAGTTTCGGGCGACTACATCACATCAGCTCTAAGTACGAGTGCCAAAACCATTTATTCCATGCAGGTACATAATATCTATTCGTTGAAACTTGTCTGGAAGCATTGTGGCGAACGCAAGTTCGACCCGGACCGAAATGGAGCATTCGAGTGTTTCGGGCGACTGTAGCACATCAGCTCTAAGTACGAGTGCCAAAAACATTTATTCCATGCAGGTACATAATATCTATTCGTTGAAACTTGTCTGGCAGCATTGTGGCGAACGCAAATTCGATCCGTACCGAAATCGGGCATTCGAGTGTTTCGAGCGACTATAGCACATCAGCTCGATTTACGGGTGTAAAAAACATTAATTCTATGCAAATAGACAATATCGATGCAACGAAACTTGTCTAGCGGCGTTGTAGCAAACGAAAACTTGACCCATATCGAAATCGAGCATTCACGTGTTTCGGGCGACAGCAGCACATCAGCTCTAAGAACGAGTGCCAAAAACATTTATTTCATGCAAATACATAATATAAATGCGTTGAATCTTGTCTGGCAGCGTTGTAGCGCTCGAAAGTTCGATCCATTCCGAAATCGAGCATTGGAGTGTTTCGGGCGACTGTGTCACATCAGTTCCATGTACGAGTATCAAAAACATTTATTCAATGCAAATACAAAATATCGATGCGTTGAAACTTGTCTGGCGGCATTGTGGCGAACGCTAGTTCGACCCGTACCGAATTCGAGCATTCGAGTGTTTCGGGTGACTATAGCACATCAGCTCGAACTACGGGTGTGAAAAACATTAATTCCATGCTAATAGGCGATATCGATGCAACGAAACTTATCTAGCGGCGCTGTAGCGATCGAAACCTTGACGCACACCAAAATCGAGCATTCCCGTCTTTCGGGCGACTGTAGCACATCAGCTCTAAGTTCGAGTGCCAAAAACATTTATTCCATGCAGGTTCATAATATCTATTCGTTGAAACTTGTCTGGCAGCATTGTGGCGAACGCAAGTTCGACCCTTACCGAAATCGACCACTCGAGTGTTTCGGGCGACTATAGCACATCAGCTCGATTTACGGGTGTCAAAAATATTAATTCCATGCAAATAGACAATATCGATGCAACGAAACTTGTCTAGCGGCGTTGTAGCAAATGAAAACTTGACCCATGTCGAAATCGAGCATTCACGAGTTTCGGGCGACTACATCACATCAGCTCTAAGTACGAGTAACAAGAACATTTATTCCATGCAGGTACATAATATCTATTCGTTGAAACTTGTCTGGCAGCAGTGTGGCGAATGCAAGTTCGACCCGTACCGAAATCGGTCATTGGAGTGTTTCGGGCGACTATAGCACATCAGCTCGATTTCCGGGTGTCAAAAGCATTAATTCCATGCTAATAGGCGATATCGATGCAACGAAACTTATCTAGCGGCGCTGTAGCGATCGAAACCTTGACGCACACCAAAATCGAGCATTCTCGTCTTTCGGGCGACTGTAGCACATCAGCTCTAAGTTCGAGTGCCAAAAACATTTATTCCATGCAGGTTCATAATATCTATTCGTTGAAACTTGTCTGGCAGCATTGTGGCGAACGCTAGTTCGACCCGTACCGAATTCGAGGATTCGAGGGTTTCGGGCGACTATAGCACATCTGCTCGATTAACCGGTATCGAAAACATTAATTCCATGCAAATGGACAATATCGATGCAACGAAACTTGTCTAGCGGCGTTGTAGCAAACGAAAACTCGACCCATATAGAAATCGAGCATTCACGTGTTTCGGGCGACTGCAGCACATCAGCTCTAACTACGAGTGCCAAAAACATTTATTTCATGCGAATACATAATATAAATGCGTTGAAACTTGTCTGGCAGTATTGTGGCGAACGCTAGTTCGACCCGAATCGAATTCGAGCAGTCGAGTGTTTCGGGTGACTATAGCACATCAGCTCGAATTACGGGTGTGAAAAACATTAATTCCATGCAAATAGACAATATCGATGCAACGAAACTTGTCTAGCGGCGTTGTAGCAAATGAAAACTTGACCCATGTCGAAATCGAGCATTCACGAGTTTCGGGCGACTACATCACGTCAGCTCGAAGTACGAGTGCCAAAAACATTTATTCCATGCAGGTACATAATATCTATTCGTTGAAACTTGTGTGGCAGCATTGTGGTGAACGCAAGTTCGACCCGTACCAAAATCGACCACTCGAGTGTTTCGGGCGACTATAGCACATCAGCTCGATTTACGGGTGTTAAAAATATTAATTCCATGCAAATAGACAATATCGATGCAACGAAACTTGTCTAGCGGCGTTGTAGCAAACGAAAACTTGACCCATATCGAAATCGAGCATTCACGTGTTTCGGGCGACTGCAGCACATCAGCTCTAAGTACGAGTGCCAAAAACATTTACTTCATGCAAATACATAATATAAATGCGTTGAAACTTGTCTGGCAGCATTGTGGCGAACGCTAGTTCGACCCGAACCGAATTCGAGCATTCGAGTGTTTCGGGTGACTATAGCACATCAGCTCGAATTACGGGTGTGAAAAACATTAATTCCATGCTAATAGGCGATATCGATGCAACGAAACTTATCTAGCGGCGCTGTAGCGATCGAAACCTTGACGCACACCAAAATCGAGCATTCCCGTCTTTCGGGCGACTGTAGCACATCAGCTCTAAGTTCGAGTGCCAAAAACATTTATTCCATGCAGGTTCATAATATCTATTCGTTGAAACTTGTCTGGCAGCATTGTGTCGAACGCTAGTTCGACCCGTACCGAATTCGAGCATTCGAGTGTTTCGGGCGACTATAGCACATCTGCTCGATTAACCGGTATCGAAAACATTAATTCCATGCAAATGGACAATATCGATGCAACGAAACTTGTCTAGCGGCGTTGTAGCAAACGAAAACTTGACCCATATAGATATCGAGCATTCACGTGTTTCGGGCGACTGCAGCACATCAGCTCTAACTACGAGTGCCAAAAACATTTATTTCATGCAAATACATAATATAAATGCGTTGAAACTTGTCTGGCAGCATTGTGGCGAACGATAGTTCGACCCAAACCGAATTCGAGCATTCGAGTGTTTCGGGTGACTATAGCACATCAGCTCGAATTACGGGTGTGAAAAACATTAATTCCATGCAAATAGACAATATCGATGCAACGAAACTTGTCTAGCGGCGTTGTAGCAAATGAAAACTTGACCCATGTCGAAATCGAGCATTCACGAGTTTCGGGCGACTACATCACGTCAGCTCGAAGTACGAGTGCCAAAAACATTTATTCCATGCAGGTACATAATATCTATTCGTTGAAACTTGTGTGGCAGCATTGTGGCGAACGCTAGTTCGACCCGAACCGAATTCGAGCATTCGAGTGTTTCGGGTGACTATAGCACATCAGCTCGAATTACGGGTGTGAAAAATATTAATTCCATGCTAATAGGCGATATCGATGCAACGAAACTTATCTAGCGGCGCTGTAGCGTTCGAAACCTTCAGGCACACCAAAATCGAGCATTCCCGTCTTTCGGGCGAATGGAGCACATCAGCTCTAAGTACGAGTGCCAAAAACATTTATTCCATGCAGGTACATAATATCTAATCGTTGAAACTTGTGTGGCAGTATTGTGGCGAACGCAAGTTCGACCCGTACCGAAATCGACCACTCGAGTGTTTCGGGCGACTATAGCACATCAGCTCTATTTACGGACGTCAAAAACATTAATTCCATGCAAATGGACAATATCGATGCAACGAAACTTGTCTAGCGGCGTTGTAGCAAACGAAAACTCGACCCATATAGAAATCGAGCATTCACGTGTTTCGGGCGACTGCAGCACATCAGCTCTAACTACGAGTGCCAAAAACATTTATTTCATGCGAATACATAATATAAATGCGTTGAAACTTGTCTGGCAGTATTGTGGCGAACGCTAGTTCGACCCGAATCGAATTCGAGCAGTCGAGTGTTTCGGGTGACTATAGCACATCAGCTCGAATTACGGGTGTGAAAAACATTAATTCCATGCAAATAGACAATATCGATGCAACGAAACTTGTCTAGCGGCGTTGTAGCAAATGAAAACTTGACCCATGTCGAAATCGAGCATTCACGAGTTTCGGGCGACTACATCACGTCAGCTCGAAGTACGAGTGCCAAAAACATTTATTCCATGCAGGTACATAATATCTATTCGTTGAAACTTGTGTGGCAGCATTGTGGTGAACGCAAGTTCGACCCGTACCAAAATCGACCACTCGAGTGTTTCGGGCGACTATAGCACATCAGCTCGATTTACGGGTGTTAAAAATATTAATTCCATGCAAATAGACAATATCGATGCAACGAAACTTGTCTAGCGGCGTTGTAGCAAACGAAAACTTGACCCATATCGAAATCGAGCATTCACGTGTTTCGGGCGACTGCAGCACATCAGCTCTAAGTACGAGTGCCAAAAACATTTACTTCATGCAAATACATAATATAAATGCGTTGAAACTTGTCTGGCAGCATTGTGGCGAACGCTAGTTCGACCCGAACCGAATTCGAGCATTCGAGTGTTTCGGGTGACTATAGCACATCAGCTCGAATTACGGGTGTGAAAAACATTAATTCCATGCTAATAGGCGATATCGATGCAACGAAACTTATCTAGCGGCGCTGTAGCGATCGAAACCTTGACGCACACCAAAATCGAGCATTCCCGTCTTTCGGGCGACTGTAGCACATCAGCTCTAAGTTCGAGTGCCAAAAACATTTATTCCATGCAGGTTCATAATATCTATTCGTTGAAACTTGTCTGGCAGCATTGTGTCGAACGCTAGTTCGACCCGTACCGAATTCGAGCATTCGAGTGTTTCGGGCGACTATAGCACATCTGCTCGATTAACCGGTATCGAAAACATTAATTCCATGCAAATGGACAATATCGATGCAACGAAACTTGTCTAGCGGCGTTGTAGCAAACGAAAACTTGACCCATATAGATATCGAGCATTCACGTGTTTCGGGCGACTGCAGCACATCAGCTCTAACTACGAGTGCCAAAAACATTTATTTCATGCAAATACATAATATAAATGCGTTGAAACTTGTCTGGCAGCATTGTGGCGAACGATAGTTCGACCCGAACCGAATTCGAGCATTCGAGTGTTTCGGGTGACTATAGCACATCAGCTCGAATTACGGGTGTGAAAAACATTAATTCTATGCTAATAGGCGATATCGATGCAACGAAACTTATCTAGCGGCGCTGTAGCGATCGAAACCTTGACGCACACCAAAATCGAGCATTCTCGTCTTTCGGGCGACTGTAGCACATCAGCTCTAAGTTCGAGTGCCAAAAACATTTATTCCATGCAGGTTCATAATATTTATTCGTTGAAACTTGTGTGGCAGCATTGTGGCGAACGCAAGTTCGACCCGTACCGAAATCGACCACTCGAGTGTTTCGGGCGACTATAGCACATCAGCTCTATTTACGGACGTCAAAAACATTAATTCCATGTAAATAGACAATATCGATGCAACGAAACTTTTCTAGCGGCGTTGTAGCAAATGAAAACTTGACCCATGTCGAAATCGAGCATTCACGAGTTTCGGGCGACTACATCACATCAGCTCTAAGTACGAGTGCCAGAAACATTTATTCCATGCAGGTACATAATATCTATTCGTTGAAACTTGTCTGGCAGCATTGTGGCGAATGCAAGTTCGACCCGTACCGAAATCGGGCATTCGAGTGTTTCGGGCGACTATAGCACATCAGCTCGATTTACGGGTGTAAAAAACATTAATTCCCTGCAAATAGACAATATCGATGCATCGAAACTTGTTTAGCGGCGTTGTAGCAAACGAAAACTTGACCCATATCGAAATCGAGCATTCACGTGTTTCGGGCGACTGCAGCACATCAGCACTAAGTACGAGTGCCAAAAACATTTATTTCATGCAAATACATAATATAAATGCGTTGAAACTTGTCTGGCAGCATTGTGGCGAATGCAAGTTCGACCCGTACCGAAATCGGGCATTCGAGTGTTTCGGGCGACTATAGCACATCAGCTCGATTTACGGGTGTAAAAAACATTAATTCCATGCTAATAGGCGATGTCGATATAACGAAACTTATCTAGCGGCGTTGTAGCAAATGAAAACTTGACCCATGTCGAAATCGAGCATTCACGAGTTTCGGGCGACTACATCACATCAGCTCTAAGTACGAGTGCCAAAACCATTTATTCCATGCAGGTACATAATATCTATTCGTTGAAACTTGTCTGGAAGCATTGTGGCGAACGCAAGTTCGACCCGGACCGAAATGGAGCATTCGAGTGTTTCGGGCGACTGTAGCACATCAGCTCTAAGTACGAGTGCCAAAAACATTTATTCCATGCAGGTACATAATATCTATTCGTTGAAACTTGTCTGGCAGCATTGTGGCGAACGCAAGTTCGACCCGGACCGAAATGGAGCATTCGAGTGTTTCGGGCGACTGTAGCACATCAGCTCGATTTACGGGTGTAAAAAACATTAATTCTATGCAAATAGACAATATCGATGCAACGAAACTTGTCTAGCGGCGTTGTAGCAAACGAAAACTTGACCCATATCGAAATCGAGCATTCACGTGTTTCGGGCGACAGCAGCACATCAGCTCTAAGAACGAGTGCCAAAAACATTTATTTCATGCAAATACATAATATAAATGCGTTGAATCTTGTCTGGCAGCGTTGTAGCGCTCGAAAGTTCGATCCATTCCGAAATCGAGCATTGGAGTGTTTCGGGCGACTGTGTCACATCAGTTCCATGTACGAGTATCAAAAACATTTATTCAATGCAAATACAAAATATCGATGCGTTGAAACTTGTCTGGCGGCATTGTGGCGAACGCTAGTTCGACCCGTACCGAATTCGAGCATTCGAGTGTTTCGGGTGACTATAGCACATCAGCTCGAACTACGGGTGTGAAAAACATTAATTCCATGCTAATAGGCGATATCGATGCAACGAAACTTATCTAGCGGCGCTGTAGCGATCGAAACCTTGACGCACACCAAAATCGAGCATTCCCGTCTTTCGGGCGACTATAGCACATCAGCTCTAAGTTCGAGTGCCAAAAACATTTATTCCATGCAGGTTCATAATATCTATTCGTTGAAACTTGTCTGGCAGCATTGTGGCGAACGCAAGTTCGACCCTTACCGAAATCGACCACTCGAGTGTTTCGGGCGACTATAGCACATCAGCTCGATTTACGGGTGTCAAAAATATTAATTCCATGCAAATAGACAATATCGATGCAACGAAACTTGTCTAGCGGCGTTGTAGCAAATGAAAACTTGACCCATGTCGAAATCGAGCATTCACGAGTTTCGGGCGACTACATCACATCAGCTCTAAGTACGAGTGCCAAAAACATTTATTCCATGCAGGTACATAATATCTATTCGTTGAAACTTGTCTGGCAGCATTGTGGCGAACGCAAGTTCGACCCGGACCGAAATGGAGCATTCGAGTGTTTCGGGCGACTGTAGCACATCAGCTCGATTTACGGGTGTAAAAAACATTAATTCTATGCAAATAGACAATATCGATGCAACGAAACTTGTCTAGCGGCGTTGTAGCAAACGAAAACTTGACCCATATCGAAATCGAGCATTCACGTGTTTCGGGCGACAGCAGCACATCAGCTCTAAGAACGAGTGCCAAAAACATTTATTTCATGCAAATACATAATATAAATGCGTTGAATCTTGTCTGGCAGCGTTGTAGCGCTCGAAAGTTCGATCCATTCCGAAATCGAGCATTGGAGTGTTTCGGGCGACTGTGTCACATCAGTTCCATGTACGAGTATCAAAAACATTTATTCAATGCAAATACAAAATATCGATGCGTTGAAACTTGTCTGGCGGCATTGTGGCGAACGCTAGTTCGACCCGTACCGAATTCGAGCATTCGAGTGTTTCGGGTGACTATAGCACATCAGCTCGAACTACGGGTGTGAAAAACATTAATTCCATGCTAATAGGCGATATCGATGCAACGAAACTTATCTAGCGGCGCTGTAGCGATCGAAACCTTGACGCACACCAAAATCGAGCATTCCCGTCTTTCGGGCGACTATAGCACATCAGCTCTAAGTTCGAGTGCCAAAAACATTTATTCCATGCAGGTTCATAATATCTATTCGTTGAAACTTGTCTGGCAGCATTGTGGCGAACGCAAGTTCGACCCTTACCGAAATCGACCACTCGAGTGTTTCGGGCGACTATAGCACATCAGCTCGATTTACGGGTGTCAAAAATATTAATTCCATGCAAATAGACAATATCGATGCAACGAAACTTGTCTAGCGGCGTTGTAGCAAATGAAAACTTGACCCATGTCGAAATCGAGCATTCACGAGTTTCGGGCGACTACATCACATCAGCTCTAAGTACGAGTGCCAAGAACATTTATTCCATGCAGGTACATAATATCTATTCGTTGAAACTTGTCTGGCAGCAGTGTGGCGAATGCAAGTTCGACCCGTACCGAAATCGGTCATTGGAGTGTTTCGGGCGACTATAGCACATCAGCTCGATTTCCGGGTGTCAAAAGCATTAATTCCATGCTAATAGGCGATATCGATGCAACGAAACTTATCTAGCGGCGCTGTAGCGATCGAAACCTTGACGCACACCAAAATCGAGCATTCTCGTCTTTCGGGCGACTGTAGCACATCAACTCTAAGTTCGAGTGCCAAAAACATTTATTCCATGCAGGTTCATAATATCTATTCGTTGAAACTTGTCTGGCAGCATTGTGGCGAACGCTAGTTCGACCCGTACCGAATTCGAGCATTCGAGGGTTTCGGGCGACTATAGCACATCTGCTCGATTAACCGGTATCGAAAACATTAATTCCATGCAAATGGACAATATCGATGCAACGAAACTTGTCTAGCGGCGTTGTAGCAAACGAAAACTCGACCCATATAGAAATCGAGCATTCACGTGTTTCGGGCGACTGCAGCACATCAGCTCTAACTACGAGTGCCAAAAACATTTATTTCATGCAAATACATAATATAAATGCGTTGAAACTTGTCTGGCAGTATTGTGGCGAACGCTAGTTCGACCCGAATCGAATTCGAGCAGTCGAGTGTTTCGGGTGACTATAGCACATCAGCTCGAATTACGGGTGTGAAAAACATTAATTCCATGCAAATAGACAATATCGATGCAACGAAACTTGTCTAGCGGCGTTGTAGCAAATGAAAACTTGACCCATGTCGAAATCGAGCATTCACGAGTTTCGGGCGACTACATCACGTCAGCTCGAAGTACGAGTGCCAAAAACATTTATTCCATGCAGGTACATAATATCTATTCGTTGAAACTTGTGTGGCAGCATTGTGGCGAACGCTAGTTCGACCCGAACCGAATTCGAGCATTCGAGTGTTTCGGGTGACTATAGCACATCAGCTCGAATTACGGGTGTGAAAAATATTAATTCCATGCTAATAGGCGATATCGATGCAACGAAACTTATCTAGCGGCGCTGTAGCGTTCGAAACCTTCAGGCACACCAAAATCGAGCATTCCCGTCTTTCGGGCGAATGGAGCACATCAGCTCTAAGTACGAGTGCCAAAAACATTTATTCCATGCAGGTACATAATATCTAATCGTTGAAACTTGTGTGGCAGTATTGTGGCGAACGCAAGTTCGACCCGTACCGAAATCGACCACTCGAGTGTTTCGGGCGACTATAGCACATCAGCTCTATTTACGGACGTCAAAAACATTAATTCCATGTAAATAGACAATATCGATGCAACGAAACTTTTCTAGCGGCGTTGTAGCAAATGAAAACTTGACCCATGTCGAAATCGAGCATTCACGAGTTTCGGGCGACTACATCACATCAGCTCTAAGTACGAGTGCCAGAAACATTTATTCCATGCAGGTACATAATATCTATTCGTTGAAACTTGTCTGGCAGCATTGTGGCGAATGCAAGTTCGACCCGTACCGAAATCGGGCATTCGAGTGTTTCGGGCGACTATAGCACATCAGCTCGATTTACGGGTGTAAAAAACATTAATTCCCTGCAAATAGACAATATCGATGCATCGAAACTTGTTTAGCGGCGTTGTAGCAAACGAAAACTTGACCCATATCGAAATCGAGCATTCACGTGTTTCGGGCGACTGCAGCACATCAGCACTAAGTACGAGTGCCAAAAACATTTATTTCATGCAAATACATAATATAAATGCGTTGAAACTTGTCTGGCAGCATTGTGGCGAATGCAAGTTCGACCCGTACCGAAATCGGGCATTCGAGTGTTTCGGGCGACTATAGCACATCAGCTCGATTTACGGGCGTAAAAAACATTAATTCCATGCTAATAGGCGATGTCGATATAACGAAACTTATCTAGCGGCGTTGTAGCAAATGAAAACTTGACCCATGTCGAAATCGAGCATTCACGAGTTTCGGGCGACTACATCACATCAGCTCTAAGTACGAGTGCCAAAACCATTTATTCCATGCAGGTACATAATATCTATTCGTTGAAACTTGTCTGGAAGCATTGTGGCGAACGCAAGTTCGACCCGGACCGAAATGGAGCATTCGAGTGTTTCGGGCGACTGTAGCACATCAGCTCTAAGTACGAGTGCCAAAAACATTTATTCCATGCAGGTACATAATATCTATTCGTTGAAACTTGTCTGGCAGCATTGTGGCGAACGCAAATTCGATCCGTACCGAAATCGGGCATTCGAGTGTTTCGAGCGACTATAGCACATCAGCTCGATTTACGGGTGTAAAAAACATTAATTCTATGCAAATAGACAATATCGATGCAACGAAACTTGTCTAGCGGCGTTGTAGCAAACGAAAACTTGACCCATATCGAAATCGAGCATTCACGTGTTTCGGGCGACAGCAGCACATCAGCTCTAAGAACGAGTGCCAAAAACATTTATTTCATGCAAATACATAATATAAATGCGTTGAATCTTGTCTGGCAGCGTTGTAGCGCTCGAAAGTTCGATCCATTCCGAAATCGAGCATTGGAGTGTTTCGGGCGACTGTGTCACATCAGTTCCATGTACGAGTATCAAAAACATTTATTCAATGCAAATACAAAATATCGATGCGTTGAAACTTGTCTGGCGGCATTGTGGCGAACGCTAGTTCGACCCGTACCGAATTCGAGCATTCGAGTGTTTCGGGTGACTATAGCACATCAGCTCGAACTACGGGTGTGAAAAACATTAATTCCATGCTAATAGGCGATATCGATGCAACGAAACTTATCTAGCGGCGCTGTAGCGATCGAAACCTTGACGCACACCAAAATCGAGCATTCCCGTCTTTCGGGCGACTGTAGCACATCAGCTCTAAGTTCGAGTGCCAAAAACATTTATTCCATGCAGGTTCATAATATCTATTCGTTGAAACTTGTCTGGCAGCATTGTGGCGAACGCAAGTTCGACCCTTACCGAAATCGACCACTCGAGTGTTTCGGGCGACTATAGCACATCAGCTCGATTTACGGGTGTCAAAAATATTAATTCCATGCAAATAGACAATATCGATGCAACGAAACTTGTCTAGCGGCGTTGTAGCAAATGAAAACTTGACCCATGTCGAAATCGAGCATTCACGAGTTTCGGGCGACTACATCACATCAGCTCTAAGTACGAGTAACAAGAACATTTATTCCATGCAGGTACATAATATCTATTCGTTGAAACTTGTCTGGCAGCAGTGTGGCGAATGCAAGTTCGACCCGTACCGAAATCGGTCATTGGAGTGTTTCGGGCGACTATAGCACATCAGCTCGATTTCCGGGTGTCAAAAGCATTAATTCCATGCTAATAGGCGATATCGATGCAACGAAACTTATCTAGCGGCGCTGTAGCGATCGAAACCTTGACGCACACCAAAATCGAGCATTCTCGTCTTTCGGGCGACTGTAGCACATCAGCTCTAAGTTCGAGTGCCAAAAACATTTATTCCATGCAGGTTCATAATATCTATTCGTTGAAACTTGTCTGGCAGCATTGTGGCGAACGCTAGTTCGACCCGTACCGAATTCGAGGATTCGAGGGTTTCGGGCGACTATAGCACATCTGCTCGATTAACCGGTATCGAAAACATTAATTCCATGCAAATGGACAATATCGATGCAACGAAACTTGTCTAGCGGCGTTGTAGCAAACGAAAACTCGACCCATATAGAAATCGAGCATTCACGTGTTTCGGGCGACTGCAGCACATCAGCTCTAACTACGAGTGCCAAAAACATTTATTTCATGCGAATACATAATATAAATGCGTTGAAACTTGTCTGGCAGTATTGTGGCGAACGCTAGTTCGACCCGAATCGAATTCGAGCAGTCGAGTGTTTCGGGTGACTATAGCACATCAGCTCGAATTACGGGTGTGAAAAACATTAATTCCATGCAAATAGACAATATCGATGCAACGAAACTTGTCTAGCGGCGTTGTAGCAAATGAAAACTTGACCCATGTCGAAATCGAGCATTCACGAGTTTCGGGCGACTACATCACGTCAGCTCGAAGTACGAGTGCCAAAAACATTTATTCCATGCAGGTACATAATATCTATTCGTTGAAACTTGTGTGGCAGCATTGTGGTGAACGCAAGTTCGACCCGTACCAAAATCGACCACTCGAGTGTTTCGGGCGACTATAGCACATCAGCTCGATTTACGGGTGTTAAAAATATTAATTCCATGCAAATAGACAATATCGATGCAACGAAACTTGTCTAGCGGCGTTGTAGCAAACGAAAACTTGACCCATATCGAAATCGAGCATTCACGTGTTTCGGGCGACTGCAGCACATCAGCTCTAAGTACGAGTGCCAAAAACATTTACTTCATGCAAATACATAATATAAATGCGTTGAAACTTGTCTGGCAGCATTGTGGCGAACGCTAGTTCGACCCGAACCGAATTCGAGCATTCGAGTGTTTCGGGTGACTATAGCACATCAGCTCGAATTACGGGTGTGAAAAACATTAATTCCATGCTAATAGGCGATATCGATGCAACGAAACTTATCTAGCGGCGCTGTAGCGATCGAAACCTTGACGCACACCAAAATCGAGCATTCCCGTCTTTCGGGCGACTGTAGCACATCAGCTCTAAGTTCGAGTGCCAAAAACATTTATTCCATGCAGGTTCATAATATCTATTCGTTGAAACTTGTCTGGCAGCATTGTGTCGAACGCTAGTTCGACCCGTACCGAATTCGAGCATTCGAGTGTTTCGGGCGACTATAGCACATCTGCTCGATTAACCGGTATCGAAAACATTAATTCCATGCAAATGGACAATATCGATGCAACGAAACTTGTCTAGCGGCGTTGTAGCAAACGAAAACTTGACCCATATAGATATCGAGCATTCACGTGTTTCGGGCGACTGCAGCACATCAGCTCTAACTACGAGTGCCAAAAACATTTATTTCATGCAAATACATAATATAAATGCGTTGAAACTTGTCTGGCAGCATTGTGGCGAACGATAGTTCGACCCAAACCGAATTCGAGCATTCGAGTGTTTCGGGTGACTATAGCACATCAGCTCGAATTACGGGTGTGAAAAACATTAATTCTATGCTAATAGGCGATATCGATGCAACGAAACTTATCTAGCGGCGCTGTAGCGATCGAAACCTTGACGCACACCAAAATCGAGCATTTTCGACTTTCGGGCGACTGTAGCACATCAGCTCTAAGTTCGAGTGCCAAAAACATTTATTCCATGCAGGTTCATAATATTTATTCGTTGAAACTTGTGTGGCAGCATTGTGGCGAACGCAAGTTCGACCCGTACCGAAATCGACCACTCGAGTGTTTCGGGCGACTATAGCACATCAGCTCTATTTACGGACGTCAAAAACATTAATTCCATGTAAATAGACAATATCGATGCAACGAAACTTTTCTAGCGGCGTTGTAGCAAATGAAAACTTGACCCATGTCGAAATCGAGCATTCACGAGTTTCGGGCGACTACATCACATCAGCTCTAAGTACGAGTGCCAGAAACATTTATTCCATGCAGGTACATAATATCTATTCGTTGAAACTTGTCTGGCAGCATTGTGGCGAATGCAAGTTCGACCCGTACCGAAATCGGGCATTCGAGTGTTTCGGGCGACTATAGCACATCAGCTCGATTTACGGGTGTAAAAAACATTAATTCCCTGCAAATAGACAATATCGATGCATCGAAACTTGTTTAGCGGCGTTGTAGCAAACGAAAACTTGACCCATATCGAAATCGAGCATTCACGTGTTTCGGGCGACTGCAGCACATCAGCACTAAGTACGAGTGCCAAAAACATTTATTTCATGCAAATACATAATATAAATGCGTTGAAACTTGTCTGGCAGCATTGTGGCGAATGCAAGTTCGACCCGTACCGAAATCGGGCATTCGAGTGTTTCGGGCGACTATAGCACATCAGCTCGATTTACGGGTGTAAAAAACATTAATTCCATGCTAATAGGCGATGTCGATATAACGAAACTTATCTAGCGGCGTTGTAGCAAATGAAAACTTGACCCATGTCGAAATCGAGCATTCACGAGTTTCGGGCGACTACATCACATCAGCTCTAAGTACGAGTGCCAAAACCATTTATTCCATGCAGGTACATAATATCTATTCGTTGAAACTTGTCTGGAAGCATTGTGGCGAACGCAAGTTCGACCCGGACCGAAATGGAGCATTCGAGTGTTTCGGGCGACTGTAGCACATCAGCTCTAAGTACGAGTGCCAAAAACATTTATTCCATGCAGGTACATAATATCTATTCGTTGAAACTTGTCTGGCAGCATTGTGGCGAACGCAAGTTCGACCCGGACCGAAATGGAGCATTCGAGTGTTTCGGGCGACTGTAGCACATCAGCTCGATTTACGGGTGTAAAAAACATTAATTCTATGCAAATAGACAATATCGATGCAACGAAACTTGTCTAGCGGCGTTGTAGCAAACGAAAACTTGACCCATATCGAAATCGAGCATTCACGTGTTTCGGGCGACAGCAGCACATCAGCTCTAAGAACGAGTGCCAAAAACATTTATTTCATGCAAATACATAATATAAATGCGTTGAATCTTGTCTGGCAGCGTTGTAGCGCTCGAAAGTTCGATCCATTCCGAAATCGAGCATTGGAGTGTTTCGGGCGACTGTGTCACATCAGTTCCATGTACGAGTATCAAAAACATTTATTCAATGCAAATACAAAATATCGATGCGTTGAAACTTGTCTGGCGGCATTGTGGCGAACGCTAGTTCGACCCGTACCGAATTCGAGCATTCGAGTGTTTCGGGTGACTATAGCACATCAGCTCGAACTACGGGTGTGAAAAACATTAATTCCATGCTAATAGGCGATATCGATGCAACGAAACTTATCTAGCGGCGCTGTAGCGATCGAAACCTTGACGCACACCAAAATCGAGCATTCCCGTCTTTCGGGCGACTATAGCACATCAGCTCTAAGTTCGAGTGCCAAAAACATTTATTCCATGCAGGTTCATAATATCTATTCGTTGAAACTTGTCTGGCAGCATTGTGGCGAACGCAAGTTCGACCCTTACCGAAATCGACCACTCGAGTGTTTCGGGCGACTATAGCACATCAGCTCGATTTACGGGTGTCAAAAATATTAATTCCATGCAAATAGACAATATCGATGCAACGAAACTTGTCTAGCGGCGTTGTAGCAAATGAAAACTTGACCCATGTCGAAATCGAGCATTCACGAGTTTCGGGCGACTACATCACATCAGCTCTAAGTACGAGTGCCAGAAACATTTATTCCATGCAGGTACATAATATCTATTCGTTGAAACTTGTCTGGCAGCATTGTGGCGAATGCAAGTTCGACCCGTACCGAAATCGGGCATTCGAGTGTTTCGGGCGACTATAGCACATCAGCTCGATTTACGGGTGTAAAAAACATTAATTCCCTGCAAATAGACAATATCGATGCATCGAAACTTGTTTAGCGGCGTTGTAGCAAACGAAAACTTGACCCATATCGAAATCGAGCATTCACGTGTTTCGGGCGACTGCAGCACATCAGCACTAAGTACGAGTGCCAAAAACATTTATTTCATGCAAATACATAATATAAATGCGTTGAAACTTGTCTGGCAGCATTGTGGCGAATGCAAGTTCGACCCGTACCGAAATCGGGCATTCGAGTGTTTCGGGCGACTATAGCACATCAGCTCGATTTACGGGTGTAAAAAACATTAATTCCATGCTAATAGGCGATGTCGATATAACGAAACTTATCTAGCGGCGTTGTAGCAAATGAAAACTTGACCCATGTCGAAATCGAGCATTCACGAGTTTCGGGCGACTACATCACATCAGCTCTAAGTACGAGTGCCAAAACCATTTATTCCATGCAGGTACATAATATCTATTCGTTGAAACTTGTCTGGAAGCATTGTGGCGAACGCAAGTTCGACCCGGACCGAAATGGAGCATTCGAGTGTTTCGGGCGACTGTAGCACATCAGCTCTAAGTACGAGTGCCAAAAACATTTATTCCATGCAGGTACATAATATCTATTCGTTGAAACTTGTCTGGCAGCATTGTGGCGAACGCAAATTCGATCCGTACCGAAATCGGGCATTCGAGTGTTTCGAGCGACTATAGCACATCAGCTCGATTTACGGGTGTAAAAAACATTAATTCTATGCAAATAGACAATATCGATGCAACGAAACTTGTCTAGCGGCGTTGTAGCAAACGAAAACTTGACCCATATCGAAATCGAGCATTCACGTGTTTCGGGCGACAGCAGCACATCAGCTCTAAGAACGAGTGCCAAAAACATTTATTCCATGCAGGTTCATAATATCTATTCGTTGAAACTTGTCTGGCAGCATTGTGGCGAACGCAAGTTCGACCCTTACCGAAATCGACCACTCGAGTGTTTCGGGCGACTATAGCACATCAGCTCGATTTACGGGCGTCAAAAATATTAATTCCATGCAAATAGACAATATCGATGCAACGAAACTTGTCTAGCGGCGTTGTAGCAAATGAAAACTTGACCCATGTCGAAATCGAGCATTCACGAGTTTCGGGCGACTACATCACATCAGCTCTAAGTACGAGTGCCAAAAACATTTATTCCATGCAGGTACATAATATCTATTCGTTGAAACTTGTCTGGCAGCATTGTGGCGAACGCAAGTTCGACCCGGACCGAAATGGAGCATTCGAGTGTTTCGGGCGACTGTAGCACATCAGCTCGATTTACGGGTGTAAAAAACATTAATTCTATGCAAATAGACAATATCGATGCAACGAAACTTGTCTAGCGGCGTTGTAGCAAACGAAAACTTGACCCATATCGAAATCGAGCATTCACGTGTTTCGGGCGACAGCAGCACATCAGCTCTAAGAACGAGTGCCAAAAACATTTATTTCATGCAAATACATAATATAAATGCGTTGAATCTTGTCTGGCAGCGTTGTAGCGCTCGAAAGTTCGATCCATTCCGAAATCGAGCATTGGAGTGTTTCGGGCGACTGTGTCACATCAGTTCCATGTACGAGTATCAAAAACATTTATTCAATGCAAATACAAAATATCGATGCGTTGAAACTTGTCTGGCGGCATTGTGGCGAACGCTAGTTCGACCCGTACCGAATTCGAGCATTCGAGTGTTTCGGGTGACTATAGCACATCAGCTCGAACTACGGGTGTGAAAAACATTAATTCCATGCTAATAGGCGATATCGATGCAACGAAACTTATCTAGCGGCGCTGTAGCGATCGAAACCTTGACGCACACCAAAATCGAGCATTCCCGTCTTTCGGGCGACTATAGCACATCAGCTCTAAGTTCGAGTGCCAAAAACATTTATTCCATGCAGGTTCATAATATCTATTCGTTGAAACTTGTCTGGCAGCATTGTGGCGAACGCAAGTTCGACCCTTACCGAAATCGACCACTCGAGTGTTTCGGGCGACTATAGCACATCAGCTCGATTTCCGGGTGTCAAAAGCATTAATTCCATGCTAATAGGCGATATCGATACAACGAAACTTATCTAGCGGCGCTGTAGCGATCGAAACCTTGACGCACACCAAAATCGAGCATTCTCGTCTTTCGGGCGACTGTAGCACATCAGCTCTAAGTTCGAGTGCCAAAAACATTTATTCCATGCAGGTTCATAATATCTATTCGTTGAAACTTGTCTGGCAGCATTGTGGCGAACGCTAGTTCGACCCGTACCGAATTCGAGCATTCGAGGGTTTCGGGCGACTATAGCACATCTGCTCGATTAACCGGTATCGAAAACATTAATTCCATGCAAATGGACAATATCGATGCAACGAAACTTGTCTAGCGGCGTTGTAGCAAACGAAAACTCGACCCATATAGAAATCGAGCATTCACGTGTTTCGGGCGACTGCAGCACATCAGCTCTAACTACGAGTGCCAAAAACATTTATTTCATGCAAATACATAATATAAATGCGTTGAAACTTGTCTGGCAGTATTGTGGCGAACGCTAGTTCGACCCGAATCGAATTCGAGCAGTCGAGTGTTTCGGGTGACTATAGCACATCAGCTCGAATTACGGGTGTGAAAAACATTAATTCCATGCAAATAGACAATATCGATGCAACGAAACTTGTCTAGCGGCGTTGTAGCAAATGAAAACTTGACCCATGTCGAAATCGAGCATTCACGAGTTTCGGGCGACTACATCACGTCAGCTCGAAGTACGAGTGCCAAAAACATTTATTCCATGCAGGTACATAATATCTATTCGTTGAAACTTGTGTGGCAGCATTGTGGCGAACGCTAGTTCGACCCGAACCGAATTCGAGCATTCGAGTGTTTCGGGTGACTATAGCACATCAGCTCGAATTACGGGTGTGAAAAATATTAATTCCATGCTAATAGGCGATATCGATGCAACGAAACTTATCTAGCGGCGCTGTAGCGTTCGAAACCTTCAGGCACACCAAAATCGAGCATTCCCGTCTTTCGGGCGAATGGAGCACATCAGCTCTAAGTACGAGTGCCAAAAACATTTATTCCATGCAGGTACATAATATCTAATCGTTGAAACTTGTGTGGCAGTATTGTGGCGAACGCAAGTTCGACCCGTACCGAAATCGACCACTCGAGTGTTTCGGGCGACTATAGCACATCAGCTCTATTTACGGACGTCAAAAACATTAATTCCATGTAAATAGACAATATCGATGCAACGAAACTTTTCTAGCGGCGTTGTAGCAAATGAAAACTTGACCCATGTCGAAATCGAGCATTCACGAGTTTCGGGCGACTACATCACATCAGCTCTAAGTACGAGTGCCAGAAACATTTATTCCATGCAGGTACATAATATCTATTCGTTGAAACTTGTCTGGCAGCATTGTGGCGAATGCAAGTTCGACCCGTACCGAAATCGGGCATTCGAGTGTTTCGGGCGACTATAGCACATCAGCTCGATTTACGGGTGTAAAAAACATTAATTCCCTGCAAATAGACAATATCGATGCATCGAAACTTGTTTAGCGGCGTTGTAGCAAACGAAAACTTGACCCATATCGAAATCGAGCATTCACGTGTTTCGGGCGACTGCAGCACATCAGCACTAAGTACGAGTGCCAAAAACATTTATTTCATGCAAATACATAATATAAATGCGTTGAAACTTGTCTGGCAGCATTGTGGCGAATGCAAGTTCGACCCGTACCGAAATCGGGCATTCGAGTGTTTCGGGCGACTATAGCACATCAGCTCGATTTACGGGTGTAAAAAACATTAATTCCATGCTAATAGGCGATGTCGATATAACGAAACTTATCTAGCGGCGTTGTAGCAAATGAAAACTTGACCCATGTCGAAATCGAGCATTCACGAGTTTCGGGCGACTACATCACATCAGCTCTAAGTACGAGTGCCAAAAACATTTATTCCATGCAGGTACATAATATCTATTCGTTGAAACTTGTCTGGCAGCATTGTGGCGAACGCAAATTCGATCCGTACCGAAATCGGGCATTCGAGTGTTTCGAGCGACTATAGCACATCAGCTCGATTTACGGGTGTAAAAAACATTAATTCTATGCAAATAGACAATATCGATGCAACGAAACTTGTCTAGCGGCGTTGTAGCAAACGAAAACTTGACCCATATCGAAATCGAGCATTCACGTGTTTCGGGCGACAGCAGCACATCAGCTCTAAGAACGAGTGCCAAAAACATTTATTTCATGCAAATACATAATACAAATGCGTTGAATCTTGTCTGGCAGCGTTGTAGCGCTCGAAAGTTCGATCCATTCCGAAATCGAGCATTGGAGTGTTTCGGGCGACTGTGTCACATCAGTTCCATGTACGAGTATCAAAAACATTTATTCAATGCAAATACAAAATATCGATGACTTGAAACTTGTCTGGCGGCATTGTGGCGAACGCTAGTTCGACCCGTACCGAATTCGAGCATTCGAGTGTTTCGGGTGACTATAGCACATCAGCTCGAACTACGGTTGTGAAAAACATTAATTCCATGCTAATAGGCGATATCGATGCAACGAAACTTATCTAGCGGCGCTGTAGCGATCGAAACCTTGACGCACACCAAAATCGAGCATTCCCGTCTTTCGGGCGACTGTAGCACATCAGCTCTAAGTTCGAGTGCCAAAAACATTTATTCCATGCAGGTTCATAATATCTATTCGTTGAAACTTGTCTGGCAGTATTGTGGCGAACGCAAGTTCGACCCTTACCGAAATCGACCACTCGAGTGTTTCGGGCGACTATAGCACATCAGCTCGATTTACGGGTGTCAAAAATATTAATTCCATGCAAATAGACAATATCGATGCAACGAAACTTGTCTAGCGGCGTTGTAGCAAATGAAAACTTGACCCATGTCGAAATCGAGCATTCACGTGTTTCGGGCGACAGCAGCACATCAGCTCTAAGAACGAGTGCCAAAAACATTTATTTCATGCAAATACATAATATAAATGCGTTGAATCTTGTCTGGCAGCGTTGTAGCGCTCGAAAGTTCGATCCATTCCGAAATCGAGCATTGGAGTGTTTCGGGCGACTGTGTCACATCAGTTCCATGTACGAGTATCAAAAACATTTATTCAATGCAAATACAAAATATCGATGCCTTGAAACTTGTCTGGCGGCATTGTGGCGAACGCTAGTTCGACCCGTACCGAATTCGAGCATTCGAGTGTTTCGGGTGACTATAGCACATCAGCTCGAACTACGGGTGTGAAAAACATTAATTCCATGCTAATAGGCGATATCGATGCAACGAAACTTATCTAGCGGCGCTGTAGCGATCGAAACCTTGACGCACACCAAAATCGAGCATTCCCGTCTTTCGGGCGACTGTAGCACATCAGCTCTAAGTTCGAGTGCCAAAAACATTTATTCCATGCAGGTACATAATATCTATTCGTTGAAACTTGTCTGGCAGCATTGTGGCGAACGCAAGTTCGACCCGGACCGAAATGGAGCATTCGAGTGTTTCGGGCGACTGTAGCACATCAGCTCGATTTACGGGTGTAAAAAACATTAATTCTATGCAAATAGACAATATCGATGCAACGAAACTTGTCTAGCGGCGTTGTAGCAAACGAAAACTTGACCCATATCGAAATCGAGCATTCACGTGTTTCGGGCGACAGCAGCACATCAGCTCTAAGAACGAGTGCCAAAAACATTTATTTCATGCAAATACATAATATAAATGCGTTGAATCTTGTCTGGCAGCGTTGTAGCGCTCGAAAGTTCGATCCATTCCGAAATCGAGCATTGGAGTGTTTCGGGCGACTGTGTCACATCAGTTCCATGTACGAGTATCAAAAACATTTATTCAATGCAAATACAAAATATCGATGCGTTGAAACTTGTCTGGCGGCATTGTGGCGAACGCTAGTTCGACCCGTACCGAATTCGAGCATTCGAGTGTTTCGGGTGACTATAGCACATCAACTCGAACTACGGGTGTGAAAAACATTAATTCCATGCTAATAGGCGATATCGATGCAACGAAACTTATCTAGCGGCGCTGTAGCGATCGAAACCTTGACGCACACCAAAATCGAGCATTCCCGTCTTTCGGGCGACTGTAGCACATCAGCTCTAAGTTCGAGTGCCAAAAACATTTATTCCATGCAGGTTCATAATATCTATTCGTTGAAACTTGTCTGGCAGCATTGTGGCGAACGCAAGTTCGACCCTTACCGAAATCGACCACTCGAGTGTTTCGGGCGACTATAGCACATCAGCTCGATTTACGGGTGTCAAAAATATTAATTCCATGCAAATAGACAATATCGATGCAACGAAACTTGTCTAGCGGCGTTGTAGCAAATGAAAACTTGACCCATGTCGAAATCGAGCATTCACGAGTTTCGGGCGACTACATCACATCAGCTCTAAGTACGAGTAACAAGAACATTTATTCCATGCAGGTACATAATATCTATTCGTTGAAACTTGTCTGGCAGCAGTGTGGCGAATGCAAGTTCGACCCGTACCGAAATCGGTCATTGGAGTGTTTCGGGCGACTATAGCACATCAGCTCGATTTCCGGGTGTCAAAAGCATTAATTCCATGCTAATAGGCGATATCGATGCAACGAAACTTATCTAGCGGCGCTGTAGCGATCGAAACCTTGACGCACACCAAAATCGAGCATTCTCGTCTTTCGGGCGACTGTAGCACATCAGCTCTAAGTTCGAGTGCCAAAAACATTTATTCCATGCAGGTTCATAATATCTATTCGTTGAAACTTGTCTGGCAGCATTGTGGCGAACGCTAGTTCGACCCGTACCGAATTCGAGGATTCGAGGGTTTCGGGCGACTATAGCACATCTGCTCGATTAACCGGTATCGAAAACATTAATTCCATGCAAATGGACAATATCGATGCAACGAAACTTGTCTAGCGGCGTTGTAGCAAACGAAAACTCGACCCATATAGAAATCGAGCATTCACGTGTTTCGGGCGACTGCAGCACATCAGCTCTAACTACGAGTGCCAAAAACATTTATTTCATGCAAATACATAATATAAATGCGTTGAAACTTGTCTGGCAGTATTGTGGCGAACGCTAGTTCGACCCGAATCGAATTCGAGCAGTCGAGTGTTTCGGGTGACTATAGCACATCAGCTCGAATTACGGGTGTGAAAAACATTAATTCCATGCAAATAGACAATATCGATGCAACGAAACTTGTCTAGCGGCGTTGTAGCAAATGAAAACTTGACCCATGTCGAAATCGAGCATTCACGAGTTTCGGGCGACTACATCACGTCAGCTCGAAGTACGAGTGCCAAAAACATTTATTCCATGCAGGTACATAATATCTATTCGTTGAAACTTGTGTGGCAGCATTGTGGTGAACGCAAGTTCGACCCGTACCAAAATCGACCACTCGAGTGTTTCGGGCGACTATAGCACATCAGCTCGATTTACGGGTGTTAAAAATATTAATTCCATGCAAATAGACAATATCGATGCAACGAAACTTGTCTAGCGGCGTTGTAGCAAACGAAAACTTGACCCATATCGAAATCGAGCATTCACGTGTTTCGGGCGACTGCAGCACATCAGCTCTAAGTACGAGTGCCAAAAACATTTACTTCATGCAAATACATAATATAAATGCGTTGAAACTTGTCTGGCAGCATTGTGGCGAACGCTAGTTCGACCCGAACCGAATTCGAGCATTCGAGTGTTTCGGGTGACTATAGCACATCAGCTCGAATTACGGGTGTGAAAAACATTAATTCCATGCTAATAGGCGATATCGATGCAACGAAACTTATCTAGCGGCGCTGTAGCGATCGAAACCTTGACGCACACCAAAATCGAGCATTCCCGTCTTTCGGGCGACTGTAGCACATCAGCTCTAAGTTCGAGTGCCAAAAACATTTATTCCATGCAGGTTCATAATATCTATTCGTTGAAACTTGTCTGGCAGCATTGTGTCGAACGCTAGTTCGACCCGTACCGAATTCGAGCATTCGAGTGTTTCGGGCGACTATAGCACATCTGCTCGATTAACCGGTATCGAAAACATTAATTCCATGCAAATGGACAATATCGATGCAACGAAACTTGTCTAGCGGCGTTGTAGCAAACGAAAACTTGACCCATATAGATATCGAGCATTCACGTGTTTCGGGCGACTGCAGCACATCAGCTCTAACTACGTGTGCCAAAAACATTTATTTCATGCAAATACATAATATAAATGCGTTGAAACTTGTCTGGCAGCATTGTGGCGAACGATAGTTCGACCCGAACCGAATTCGAGCATTCGAGTGTTTCGGGTGACTATAGCACATCAGCTCGAATTACGGGTGTGAAAAACATTAATTCTATGCTAATAGGCGATATCGATGCAACGAAACTTATCTAGCGGCGCTGTAGCGATCGAAACCTTGACGCACACCAAAATCGAGCATTCTCGTCTTTCGGGCGACTGTAGCACATCAGCTCTAAGTTCGAGTGCCAAAAACATTTATTCCATGCAGGTTCATAATATTTATTCGTTGAAACTTGTGTGGCAGCATTGTGGCGAACGCAAGTTCGACCCGTACCGAAATCGACCACTCGAGTGTTTCGGGCGACTATAGCACATCAGCTCGAATTACGGGTGTGAAAAACATTAATTCCATGCTAATAGGCGATATCGATATAACGAAACTTATCTAGCGGCGTTGTAGCAAATGAAAACTTGACCCATGTCGAAATCGAGCATTCACGAGTTTCGGGCGACTACATCACATCAGCTCTAAGTACGAGTGCCAAAAACATTTATTCCATGCAGGTACATAATATCTATTCGTTGAAACTTGTCTGGCAGCATTGTGGCGAATGCAAGTTCGACCCGTACCGAAATCGGGCATTCGAGTGTTTCGGGCGACTATAGCACATCAGCTCGATTTATGGGTGTAAAAAACATTAATTCCCTGCAAATAGACAATATCGATGCATCGAAACTTGTTTAGCGGCGTTGTAGCAAACGAAAACTTGACCCATATCGAAATCGAGCATTCACGTGTTTCGGGCGACTGCAGCACATCAGCACTAAGTACGAGTGCCAAAAACATTTATTTCATGCAAATACATAATATAAATGCGTTGAAACTTGTCTGGCAGCATTGTGGCGAACGCTAGTTCGACCCGAACCGAATTCGAGCATTCGAGTGTTTCGGGTGACTATAGCACATCAGCTCGAATTACGGTTGTGAAAAACATTAATTCCATGCTAATAGGCGATATCGATTCAACGAAACTTATCTAGCGGCGCTGTAGCGATCGAAACCTTGACGCACACCAAAATCGAGCATTCCCGTCTTTCGGGCGACTGTAGCACATCAGCTCTAAGTTCGAGTACCAAAAACATTTATTCCATGCAGGTCCATAATGTCTATTCGTTGAAACTTGTCTAGCAGCATTGTGGCGAACGCTAGTTCGACCCGTACCGAATTCGAGCATTCGAGGGTTTCGGGCGACTATAGCACATCTGCTCGATTAACCGGTATCGAAAACATTAATTCCATGCAAATGGACAATATTGATGCAACGAAACTTGTCTAGCGGCGTAGTAGCAAACGAAAACTCGACCCATATAGAAATCGAGCATTCACGTGTTTCGGGCGACTGCAGCACATCAGGTCTAACTACGAGTGCCAAAAACATTTATTTCATGCAAATACATAATATAAATGCGTTGAAACTTGTCTGGCAGCATTGTGGCGAACGCTAGTTCGACCCGAACCGAATTCGAGCATTCGAGTGTTTCGGGTGACTATAGCACATCAGCTCGAATTACGGGTGTGAAAAACATTAATTCCATGCTAATAGGCGATATCGATGCAACGAAACTTATCTAGCGGCGCTGTAGCGTTCGAAACCTTCAGGCACACCAAAATCGAGCATTCCCGTCTTTCGGGCGAATGGAGCACATCAGCTCTAAGTACGAGTGCCAAAAACATTTATTCCATGCAGGTACATAATATCTAATCGTTGAAACTTGTGTGGCAGTATTGTGGCGAACGCAAGTTCGACCCGTACCGAAATCGACCACTCGAGTGTTTCGGGCGACTATAGCACATCAGCTCTATTTACGGACGTCAAAAACATTAATTCCATGTAAATAGACAATATCGATGCAACGAAACTTTTCTAGCGGCGTTGTAGCAAATGAAAACTTGACCCATGTCGAAATCGAGCATTCACGAGTTTCGGGCGACTACATCACATCAGCTCTAAGTACGAGTGCCAGAAACATTTATTCCATGCAGGTACATAATATCTATTCGTTGAAACTTGTCTGGCAGCATTGTGGCGAATGCAAGTTCGACCCGTACCGAAATCGGGCATTCGAGTGTTTCGGGCGACTATAGCACATCAGCTCGATTTACGGGTGTAAAAAACATTAATTCCCTGCAAATAGACAATATCGATGCATCGAAACTTGTTTAGCGGCGTTGTAGCAAACGAAAACTTGACCCATATCGAAATCGAGCATTCACGTGTTTCGGGCGACTGCAGCACATCAGCACTAAGTACGAGTGCCAAAAACATTTATTTCATGCAAATACATAATATAAATGCGTTGAAACTTGTCTGGCAGCATTGTGGCGAATGCAAGTTCGACCCGTACCGAAATCGGGCATTCGAGTGTTTCGGGCGACTATAGCACATCAGCTCGATTTACGGGTGTAAAAAACATTAATTCCATGCTAATAGGCGATGTCGATATAACGAAACTTATCTAGCGGCGTTGTAGCAAATGAAAACTTGACCCATGTCGAAATCGAGCATTCACGAGTTTCGGGCGACTACATCACATCAGCTCTAAGTACGAGTGCCAAAACCATTTATTCCATGCAGGTACATAATATCTATTCGTTGAAACTTGTCTGGAAGCATTGTGGCGAACGCAAGTTCGACCCGGACCGAAATGGAGCATTCGAGTGTTTCGGGCGACTGTAGCACATCAGCTCTAAGTACGAGTGCCAAAAACATTTATTCCATGCAGGTACATAATATCTATTCGTTGAAACTTGTCTGGCAGCATTGTGGCGAACGCAAATTCGATCCGTACCGAAATCGGGCATTCGAGTGTTTCGAGCGACTATAGCACATCAGCTCGATTTACGGGTGTAAAAAACATTAATTCTATGCAAATAGACAATATCGATGCAACGAAACTTGTCTAGCGGCGTTGTAGCAAACGAAAACTTGACCCATATCGAAATCGAGCATTCACGTGTTTCGGGCGACAGCAGCACATCAGCTCTAAGAACGAGTGCCAAAAACATTTATTTCATGCAAATACATAATATAAATGCGTTGAATCTTGTCTGGCAGCGTTGTAGCGCTCGAAAGTTCGATCCATTCCGAAATCGAGCATTGGAGTGTTTCGGGCGACTGTGTCACATCAGTTCCATGTACGAGTATCAAAAACATTTATTCAATGCAAATACAAAATATCGATGCCTTGAAACTTGTCTGGCGGCATTGTGGCGAACGCTAGTTCGACCCGTACCGAATTCGAGCATTCGAGTGTTTCGGGTGACTATAGCACATCAGCTCGAACTACGGGTGTGAAAAACATTAATTCCATGCTAATAGGCGATATCGATGCAACGAAACTTATCTAGCGGCGCTGTAGCGATCGAAACCTTGACGCACACCAAAATCGAGCATTCCCGTCTTTCGGGCGACTGTAGCACATCAGCTCTAAGTTCGAGTGCCAAAAACATTTATTCCATGCAGGTTCATAATATCTATTCGTTGAAACTTGTCTGGCAGCATTGTGGCGAACGCAAGTTCGACCCTTACCGAAATCGACCACTCGAGTGTTTCGGGCGACTATAGCACATCAGCTCGATTTACGGGTGTCAAAAATATTAATTCCATGCAAATAGACAATATCGATGCAACGAAACTTGTCTAGCGGCGTTGTAGCAAATGAAAACTTGACCCATGTCGAAATCGAGCATTCACGAGTTTCGGGCGACTACATCACATCAGCTCTAAGTACGAGTGCCAAAAACATTTATTCCATGCAGGTACATAATATCTATTCGTTGAAACTTGTCTGGCAGCATTGTGGCGAACGCAAGTTCGACCCGGACCGAAATGGAGCATTCGAGTGTTTCGGGCGACTGTAGCACATCAGCTCGATTTACGGGTGTAAAAAACATTAATTCTATGCAAATAGACAATATCGATGCAACGAAACTTGTCTAGCGGCGTTGTAGCAAACGAAAACTTGACCCATATCGAAATCGAGCATTCACGTGTTTCGGGCGACAGCAGCACATCAGCTCTAAGAACGAGTGCCAAAAACATTTATTTCATGCAAATACATAATATAAATGCGTTGAATCTTGTCTGGCAGCGTTGTAGCGCTCGAAAGTTCGATCCATTCCGAAATCGAGCATTGGAGTGTTTCGGGCGACTGTGTCACATCAGTTCCATGTACGAGTATCAAAAACATTTATTCAATGCAAATACAAAATATCGATGCGTTGAAACTTGTCTGGCGGCATTGTGGCGAACGCTAGTTCGACCCGTACCGAATTCGAGCATTCGAGTGTTTCGGGTGACTATAGCACATCAGCTCGAACTACGGGTGTGAAAAACATTAATTCCATGCTAATAGGCGATATCGATGCAACGAAACTTATCTAGCGGCGCTGTAGCGATCGAAACCTTGACGCACACCAAAATCGAGCATTCCCGTCTTTCGGGCGACTATAGCACATCAGCTCTAAGTTCGAGTGCCAAAAACATTTATTCCATGCAGGTTCATAATATCTATTCGTTGAAACTTGTCTGGCAGCATTGTGGCGAACGCAAGTTCGACCCTTACCGAAATCGACCACTCGAGTGTTTCGGGCGACTATAGCACATCAGCTCGATTTCCGGGTGTCAAAAATATTAATTCCATGCAAATAGACAATATCGATGCAACGAAACTTGTCTAGCGGCGTTGTAGCAAATGAAAACTTGACCCATGTCGAAATCGAGCATTCACGAGTTTCGGGCGACTACATCACATCAGCTCTAAGTACGAGTGCCAAAAACATTTATTCCATGCAGGTACATAATATCTATTCGTTGAAACTTGTCTGGCAGCATTGTGGCGAACGCAAGTTCGACCCGGACCGAAATGGAGCATTCGAGTGTTTCGGGCGACTGTAGCACATCAGCTCTAAGTACGAGTGCCAAAAACATTTATTCCATGCAGGTACATAATATCTATTCGTTGAAACTTGTCTGGCAGCATTGTGGCGAACGCAAATTCGATCCGTACCGAAATCGGGCATTCGAGTGTTTCGAACGACTATAGCACATCAGCTCGATTTACGGGTGTAAAAAACATTAATTCTATGCAAATAGACAATATCGATGCAACGAAACTTGTCTAGCGGCGTTGTAGCAAACGAAAACTTGACCCATATCGAAATCGAGCATTCACGTGTTTCGGGCGACAGCAGCACATCAGCTCTAAGAACGAGTGCCAAAAACATTTATTTCATGCAAATACATAATATAAATGCGTTGAATCTTGTCTGGCAGCGTTGTAGCGCTCGAAAGTTCGATCCATTCCGAAATCGAGCATTGGAGTGTTTCGGGCGACTGTGTCACATCAGTTCCATGTACGAGTATCAAAAACATTTATTCAATGCAAATACAAAATATCGATGCGTTGAAACTTGTCTGGCGGCATTGTGGCGAACGCTAGTTCGACCCGTACCGAATTCGAGCATTCGAGTGTTTCGGGTGACTATAGCACATCAACTCGAACTACGGGTGTGAAAAACATTAATTCAATGCTAATAGGCGATATCGATGCAACGAAACTTATCTAGCGGCGCTGTAGCGATCGAAACCTTGACGCACACCAAAATCGAGCATTCCCGTCTTTCGGGCGACTGTAGCACATCAGCTCTAAGTTCGAGTGCCAAAAACATTTATTCCATGCAGGTTCATAATATCTATTCGTTGAAACTTGTCTGGCAGCATTGTGGCGAACGCTAGTTCGACCCGTACCGAATTCGAGCATTCGAGGGTTTCGGGCGACTATAGCACATCTGCTCGATTAACCGGTATCGAAAACATTAATTCCATGCAAATGGACAATATCGATGCAACGAAACTTGTCTAGCGGCGTTGTAGCAAACGAAAACTCGACCCATATAGAAATCGAGCATTCACGTGTTTCGGGCGACTGCAGCACATCAGCTCTAACTACGAGTGCCAAAAACATTTATTTCATGCAAATACATAATATAAATGCGTTGAAACTTGTCTGGCAGTATTGTGGCGAACGCTAGTTCGACCCGAATCGAATTCGAGCAGTCGAGTGTTTCGGGTGACTATAGCACATCAGCTCGAATTACGGGTGTGAAAAACATTAATTCCATGCAAATAGACAATAGCGATGCAACGAAACTTGTCTAGCGGCGTTGTAGCAAACGAAAACTTGACCCATATCGAAATCGAGCATTCACGTGTTTCGGGCGACTGCAGCACATCAGCTCTAAGTACGAGTGCCAAAAACATTTACTTCATGCAAATACATAATATAAATGCGTTGAAACTTGTCTGGCAGCATTGTGGCGAACGCTAGTTCGACCCGAACCGAATTCGAGCATTCGAGTGTTTCGGGTGACTATAGCACATCAGCTCGAATTACGGGTGTGAAAAACATTAATTCCATGCTAATAGGCGATATCGATGCAACGAAACTTATCTAGCGGCGCTGTAGCGATCGAAACCTTGACGCACACCAAAATCGAGCATTCCCGTCTTTCGGGCGACTGTAGCACATCAGCTCTAAGTTCGAGTGCCAAAAACATTTATTCCATGCAGGTTCATAATATCTATTCGTTGAAACTTGTCTGGCAGCATTGTGTCGAACGCTAGTTCGACCCGTACCGAATTCGAGCATTCGAGTGTTTCGGGCGACTATAGCACATCTGCTCGATTAACCGGTATCGAAAACATTAATTCCATGCAAATGGACAATATCGATGCAACGAAACTTGTCTAGCGGCGTTGTAGCAAACGAAAACTTGACCCATATAGATATCGAGCATTCACGTGTTTCGGGCGACTGCAGCACATCAGCTCTAACTACGAGTGCCAAAAACATTTATTTCATGCAAATACATAATATAAATGCGTTGAAACTTGTCTGGCAGCATTGTGGCGAACGATAGTTCGACCCGAACCGAATTCGAGCATTCGAGTGTTTCGGGTGACTATAGCACATCAGCTCGAATTACGGGTGTGAAAAACATTAATTCTATGCTAATAGGCGATATCGATGAAACGAAACTTATCTAGCGGCGCTGTAGCGATCGAAACCTTGACGCACAGCAAAATCGAGCATTCTCGTCTTTCGGGCGACTGTAGCACATCAGCTCTAAGTTCGAGTGCCAAAAACATTTATTCCATGCAGGTTCATAATATTTATTCGTTGAAACTTGTGTGGCAGCATTGTGGCGAACGCAAGTTCGACCCGTACCGAAATCGACCACTCGAGTGTTTCGGGCGACTATAGCACATCAGCTCGAATTACGGGTGTGAAAAACATTAATTCCATGCTAATAGGCGATATCGATATAACGAAACTTATCTAGCGGCGTTGTAGCAAATGAAAACTTGACCCATGTCGAAATCGAGCATTCACGAGTTTCGGGCGACTACATCACATCAGCTCTAAGTACGAGTGCCAAAAACATTTATTCCATGCAGGTACATAATATCTATTCGTTGAAACTTGTCTGGCAGCATTGTGGCGAATGCAAGTTCGACCCGTACCGAAATCGGGCATTCGAGTGTTTCGGGCGACTATAGCACATCAGCTCGATTTATGGGTGTAAAAAACATTAATTCCCTGCAAATAGACAATATCGATGCATCGAAACTTGTTTAGCGGCGTTGTAGCAAACGAAAACTTGACCCATATCGAAATCGAGCATTCACGTGTTTCGGGCGACTGCAGCACATCAGCACTAAGTACGAGTGCCAAAAACATTTATTTCATGCAAATACATAATATAAATGCGTTGAAACTTGTCTGGCAGCATTGTGGCGAACGCTAGTTCGACCCGAACCGAATTCGAGCATTCGAGTGTTTCGGGTGACTATAGCACATCAGCTCGAATTACGGTTGTGAAAAACATTAATTCCATGCTAATAGGCGATATCGATTCAACGAAACTTATCTAGCGGCGCTGTAGCGATCGAAACCTTGACGCACACCAAAATCGAGCATTCCCGTCTTTCGGGCGACTGTAGCACATCAGCTCTAAGTTCGAGTACCAAAAACATTTATTCCATGCAGGTCCATAATGTCTATTCGTTGAAACTTGTCTAGCAGCATTGTGGCGAACGCTAGTTCAACCCGTACCGAATTCGAGCATTCGAGGGTTTCGGGCGACTACAGCACATCTGCTCGATTAACCGGTATCGAAAACATTAATTCCATGCAAATGGACAATATTGATGCAACGAAACTTGTCTAGCGGCGTAGTAGCAAACGAAAACTCGACCCATATAGAAATCGAGCATTCACGTGTTTCGGGCGACTGCAGCACATCAGGTCTAACTACGAGTGCCAAAAACATTTATTTCATGCAAATACATAATATAAATGCGTTGAAACTTGTCTGGCAGCATTGTGGCGAACGCTAGTTCGACCCGAACCGAATTCGAGCATTCGAGTGTTTCGGGTGACTATAGCACATCAGCTCGAATTACGGGTGTGAAAAACATTAATTCCATGCTAATAGGCGATATCGATGCAACGAAACTTATCTAGCGGCGCTGTAGCGTTCGAAACCTTCAGGCACACCAAAATCGAGCATTCCCGTCTTTCGGGCGAATGGAGCACATCAGCTCTAAGTACGAGTGCCAAAAACATTTATTCCATGCAGGTACATAATATCTAATCGTTGAAACTTGTGTGGCAGTATTGTGGCGAACGCAAGTTCGACCCGTACCGAAATCGACCACTCGAGTGTTTCGGGCGACTATAGCACATCAGCTCTATTTACGGACGTCAAAAACATTAATTCCATGTAAATAGACAATATCGATGCAACGAAACTTTTCTAGCGGCGTTGTAGCAAATGAAAACTTGACCCATGTCGAAATCGAGCATTCACGAGTTTCGGGCGACTACATCACATCAGCTCTAAGTACGAGTGCCAGAAACATTTATTCCATGCAGGTACATAATATCTATTCGTTGAAACTTGTCTGGCAGCATTGTGGCGAATGCAAGTTCGACCCGTACCGAAATCGGGCATTCGAGTGTTTCGGGCGACTATAGCACATCAGCTCGATTTACGGGTGTAAAAAACATTAATTCCCTGCAAATAGACAATATCGATGCATCGAAACTTGTTTAGCGGCGTTGTAGCAAACGAAAACTTGACCCATATCGAAATCGAGCATTCACGTGTTTCGGGCGACTGCAGCACATCAGCACTAAGTACGAGTGCCAAAAACATTTATTTCATGCAAATACATAATATAAATGCGTTGAAACTTGTCTGGCAGCATTGTGGCGAATGCAAGTTCGACCCGTACCGAAATCGGGCATTCGAGTGTTTCGGGCGACTATAGCACATCAGCTCGATTTACGGGTGTAAAAAACATTAATTCCATGCTAATAGGCGATGTCGATATAACGAAACTTATCTAGCGGCGTTGTAGCAAATGAAAACTTGACCCATGTCGAAATCGAGCATTCACGAGTTTCGGGCGACTACATCACATCAGCTCTAAGTACGAGTGCCAAAACCATTTATTCCATGCAGGTACATAATATCTATTCGTTGAAACTTGTCTGGAAGCATTGTGGCGAACGCAAGTTCGACCCGGACCGAAATGGAGCATTCGAGTGTTTCGGGCGACTGTAGCACATCAGCTCTAAGTACGAGTGCCAAAAACATTTATTCCATGCAGGTACATAATATCTATTCGTTGAAACTTGTCTGGCAGCATTGTGGCGAACGCAAATTCGATCCGTACCGAAATCGGGCATTCGAGTGTTTCGAGCGACTATAGCACATCAGCTCGATTTACGGGTGTAAAAAACATTAATTCTATGCAAATAGACAATATCGATGCAACGAAACTTGTCTAGCGGCGTTGTAGCAAACGAAAACTTGACCCATATCGAAATCGAGCATTCACGTGTTTCGGGCGACAGCAGCACATCAGCTCTAAGAACGAGTGCCAAAAACATTTATTTCATGCAAATACATAATATAAATGCGTTGAATCTTGTCTGGCAGCGTTGTAGCGCTCGAAAGTTCGATCCATTCCGAAATCGAGCATTGGAGTGTTTCGGGCGACTGTGTCACATCAGTTCCATGTACGAGTATCAAAAACATTTATTCAATGCAAATACAAAATATCGATGCCTTGAAACTTGTCTGGCGGCATTGTGGCGAACGCTAGTTCGACCCGTACCGAATTCGAGCATTCGAGTGTTTCGGGTGACTATAGCACATCAGCTCGAACTACGGGTGTGAAAAACATTAATTCCATGCTAATAGGCGATATCGATGCAACGAAACTTATCTAGCGGCGCTGTAGCGATCGAAACCTTGACGCACACCAAAATCGAGCATTCCCGTCTTTCGGGCGACTGTAGCACATCAGCTCTAAGTTCGAGTGCCAAAAACATTTATTCCATGCAGGTTCATAATATCTATTCGTTGAAACTTGTCTGGCAGCATTGTGGCGAACGCAAGTTCGACCCTTACCGAAATCGACCACTCGAGTGTTTCGGGCGACTATAGCACATCAGCTCGATTTACGGGTGTCAAAAATATTAATTCCATGCAAATAGACAATATCGATGCAACGAAACTTGTCTAGCGGCGTTGTAGCAAATGAAAACTTGACCCATGTCGAAATCGAGCATTCACGAGTTTCGGGCGACTACATCACATCAGCTCTAAGTACGAGTGCCAAAAACATTTATTCCATGCAGGTACATAATATCTATTCGTTGAAACTTGTCTGGCAGCATTGTGGCGAACGCAAGTTCGACCCGGACCGAAATGGAGCATTCGAGTGTTTCGGGCGACTGTAGCACATCAGCTCGATTTACGGGTGTAAAAAACATTAATTCTATGCAAATAGACAATATCGATGCAACGAAACTTGTCTAGCGGCGTTGTAGCAAACGAAAACTTGACCCATATCGAAATCGAGCATTCACGTGTTTCGGGCGACAGCAGCACATCAGCTCTAAGAACGAGTGCCAAAAACATTTATTTCATGCAAATACATAATATAAATGCGTTGAATCTTGTCTGGCAGCGTTGTAGCGCTCGAAAGTTCGATCCATTCCGAAATCGAGCATTGGAGTGTTTCGGGCGACTGTGTCACATCAGTTCCATGTACGAGTATCAAAAACATTTATTCAATGCAAATACAAAATATCGATGCGTTGAAACTTGTCTGGCGGCATTGTGGCGAACGCTAGTTCGACCCGTACCGAATTCGAGCATTCGAGTGTTTCGGGTGACTATAGCACATCAGCTCGAACTACGGGTGTGAAAAACATTAATTCCATGCTAATAGGCGATATCGATGCAACGAAACTTATCTAGCGGCGCTGTAGCGATCGAAACCTTGACGCACACCAAAATCGAGCATTCCCGTCTTTCGGGCGACTATAGCACATCAGCTCTAAGTTCGAGTGCCAAAAACATTTATTCCATGCAGGTTCATAATATCTATTCGTTGAAACTTGTCTGGCAGCATTGTGGCGAAGGCAAGTTCGACCCTTACCGAAATCGACCACTCGAGTGTTTCGGGCGACTATAGCACATCAGCTCGATTTCCGGGTGTCAAAAGCATTAATTCCATGCTAATAGGCGATATCGATACAACGAAACTTATCTAGCGGCGCTGTAGCGATCGAAACCTTGACGCACACCAAAATCGAGCATTCTCGTCTTTCGGGCGACTGTAGCACATCAGCTCTAAGTTCGAGTGCCAAAAACATTTATTCCATGCAGGTTCATAATATCTATTCGTTGAAACTTGTCTGGCAGCATTGTGGCGAACGCTAGTTCGACCCGTACCGAATTCGAGCATTCGAGGGTTTCGGGCGACTATAGCACATCTGCTCGATTAACCGGTATCGAAAACATTAATTCCATGCAAATGGACAATATCGATGCAACGAAACTTGTCTAGCGGCGTTGTAGCAAACGAAAACTCGACCCATATAGAAATCGAGCATTCACGTGTTTCGGGCGACTGCAGCACATCAGCTCTAACTACGAGTGCCAAAAACATTTATTTCATGCAAATACATAATATAAATGCGTTGAAACTTGTCTGGCAGTATTGTGGCGAACGCTAGTTCGACCCGAATCGAATTCGAGCAGTCGAGTGTTTCGGGTGACTATAGCACATCAGCTCGAATTACGGGTGTGAAAAACATTAATTCCATGCAAATAGACAATATCGATGCAACGAAACTTGTCTAGCGGCGTTGTAGCAAATGAAAACTTGACCCATGTCGAAATCGAGCATTCACGAGTTTCGGGCGACTACATCACGTCAGCTCGAAGTACGAGTGCCAAAAACATTTATTCCATGCAGGTACATAATATCTATTCGTTGAAACTTGTGTGGCAGCATTGTGGCGAACGCTAGTTCGACCCGAACCGAATTCGAGCATTCGAGTGTTTCGGGTGACTATAGCACATCAGCTCGAATTACGGGTGTGAAAAATATTAATTCCATGCTAATAGGCGATATCGATGCAACGAAACTTATCTAGCGGCGCTGTAGCGTTCGAAACCTTCAGGCACACCAAAATCGAGCATTCCCGTCTTTCGGGCGAATGGAGCACATCAGCTCTAAGTACGAGTGCCAAAAACATTTATTCCATGCAGGTACATAATATCTAATCGTTGAAACTTGTGTGGCAGTATTGTGGCGAACGCAAGTTCGACCCGTACCGAAATCGACCACTCGAGTGTTTCGGGCGACTATAGCACATCAGCTCTATTTACGGACGTCAAAAACATTAATTCCATGTAAATAGACAATATCGATGCAACGAAACTTTTCTAGCGGCGTTGTAGCAAATGAAAACTTGACCCATGTCGAAATCGAGCATTCACGAGTTTCGGGCGACTACATCACATCAGCTCTAAGTACGAGTGCCAGAAACATTTATTCCATGCAGGTACATAATATCTATTCGTTGAAACTTGTCTGGCAGCATTGTGGCGAATGCAAGTTCGACCCGTACCGAAATCGGGCATTCGAGTGTTTCGGGCGACTATAGCACATCAGCTCGATTTACGGGTGTAAAAAACATTAATTCCCTGCAAATAGACAATATCGATGCATCGAAACTTGTTTAGCGGCGTTGTAGCAAACGAAAACTTGACCCATATCGAAATCGAGCATTCACGTGTTTCGGGCGACTGCAGCACATCAGCACTAAGTACGAGTGCCAAAAACATTTATTTCATGCAAATACATAATATAAATGCGTTGAAACTTGTCTGGCAGCATTGTGGCGAATGCAAGTTCGACCCGTACCGAAATCGGGCATTCGAGTGTTTCGGGCGACTATAGCACATCAGCTCGATTTACGGGTGTAAAAAACATTAATTCCATGCTAATAGGCGATGTCGATATAACGAAACTTATCTAGCGGCGTTGTAGCAAATGAAAACTTGACCCATGTCGAAATCGAGCATTCACGAGTTTCGGGCGACTACATCACATCAGCTCTAAGTACGAGTGCCAAAAACATTTATTCCATGCAGGTACATAATATCTATTCGTTGAAACTTGTCTGGCAGCATTGTGGCGAACGCAAATTCGATCCGTACCGAAATCGGGCATTCGAGTGTTTCGAGCGACTATAGCACATCAGCTCGATTTACGGGTGTAAAAAACATTAATTCTATGCAAATAGACAATATCGATGCAACGAAACTTGTCTAGCGGCGTTGTAGCAAACGAAAACTTGACCCATATCGAAATCGAGCATTCACGTGTTTCGGGCGACAGCAGCACATCAGCTCTAAGAACGAGTGCCAAAAACATTTATTTCATGCAAATACATAATATAAATGCGTTGAATCTTGTCTGGCAGCGTTGTAGCGCTCGAAAGTTCGATCCATTCCGAAATCGAGCATTGGAGTGTTTCGGGCGACTGTGTCACATCAGTTCCATGTACGAGTATCAAAAACATTTATTCAATGCAAATACAAAATATCGATGCCTTGAAACTTGTCTGGCGGCATTGTGGCGAACGCTAGTTCGACCCGTACCGAATTCGAGCATTCGAGTGTTTCGGGTGACTATAGCACATCAGCTCGAACTACGGGTGTGAAAAACATTAATTCCATGCTAATAGGCGATATCGATGCAACGAAACTTATCTAGCGGCGCTGTAGCGATCGAAACCTTGACGCACACCAAAATCGAGCATTCCCGTCTTTCGGGCGACTGTAGCACATCAGCTCTAAGTTCGAGTGCCAAAAACATTTATTCCATGCAGGTTCATAATATCTATTCGTTGAAACTTGTCTGGCAGTATTGTGGCGAACGCAAGTTCGACCCTTACCGAAATCGACCACTCGAGTGTTTCGGGCGACTATAGCACATCAGCTCGATTTACGGGTGTCAAAAATATTAATTCCATGCAAATAGACAATATCGATGCAACGAAACTTGTCTAGCGGCGTTGTAGCAAATGAAAACTTGACCCATGTCGAAATCGAGCATTCACGTGTTTCGGGCGACAGCAGCACATCAGCTCTAAGAACGAGTGCCAAAAACATTTATTTCATGCAAATACATAATATAAATGCGTTGAATCTTGTCTGGCAGCGTTGTAGCGCTCGAAAGTTCGATCCATTCCGAAATCGAGCATTGGAGTGTTTCGGGCGACTGTGTCACATCAGTTCCATGTACGAGTATCAAAAACATTTATTCAATGCAAATACAAAATATCGATGCCTTGAAACTTGTCTGGCGGCATTGTGGCGAACGCTAGTTCGACCCGTACCGAATTCGAGCATTCGAGTGTTTCGGGTGACTATAGCACATCAGCTCGAACTACGGGTGTGAAAAACATTAATTCCATGCTAATAGGCGATATCGATGCAACGAAACTTATCTAGCGGCGCTGTAGCGATCGAAACCTTGACGCACACCAAAATCGAGCATTCCCGTCTTTCGGGCGACTGTAGCACATCAGCTCTAAGTTCGAGTGCCAAAAACATTTATTCCATGCAGGTTCATAATATCTATTCGTTGAAACTTGTCTGGCAGCATTGTGGCGAACGCAAGTTCGACCCTTACCGAAATCGACCACTCGAGTGTTTCGGGCGACTATAGCACATCAGCTCGATTTACGGGTGTCAAAAATATTAATTCCATGCAAATAGACAATATCGATGCAACGAAACTTGTCTAGCGGCGTTGTAGCAAATGAAAACTTGACCCATGTCGAAATCGAGCATTCACGAGTTTCGGGCGACTACATCACATCAGCTCTAAGTACGAGTGCCAAAAACATTTATTCCATGCAGGTACATAATATCTATTCGTTGAAACTTGTCTGGCAGCATTGTGGCGAACGCAAGTTCGACCCGGACCGAAATGGAGCATTCGAGTGTTTCGGGCGACTGTAGCACATCAGCTCGATTTACGGGTGTAAAAAACATTAATTCTATGCAAATAGACAATATCGATGCAACGAAACTTGTCTAGCGGCGTTGTAGCAAACGAAAACTTGACCCATATCGAAATCGAGCATTCACGTGTTTCGGGCGACAGCAGCACATCAGCTCTAAGAACGAGTGCCAAAAACATTTATTTCATGCAAATACATAATATAAATGCGTTGAATCTTGTCTGGCAGCGTTGTAGCGCTCGAAAGTTCGATCCATTCCGAAATCGAGCATTGGAGTGTTTCGGGCGACTGTGTCACATCAGTTCCATGTACGAGTATCAAAAACATTTATTCAATGCAAATACAAAATATCGATGCGTTGAAACTTGTCTGGCGGCATTGTGGCGAACGCTAGTTCGACCCGTACCGAATTCGAGCATTCGAGTGTTTCGGGTGACTATAGCACATCAACTCGAACTACGGGTGTGAAAAACATTAATTCCATGCTAATAGGCGATATCGATATAACGAAACTTATCTAGCGGCGTTGTAGCAAATGAAAACTTGACCCATGTCGAAATCGAGCATTCACGAGTTTCGGGCGACTACATCACATCAGCTCTAAGTACGAGTGCCAAAAACATTTATTCCATGCAGGTACATAATATCTATTCGTTGAAACTTGTCTGGCAGCATTGTGGCGAATGCAAGTTCGACCCGTACCGAAATCGGGCATTCGAGTGTTTCGGGCGACTATAGCACATCAGCTCGATTTATGGGTGTAAAAAACATTAATTCCCTGCAAATAGACAATATCGATGCATCGAAACTTGTTTAGCGGCGTTGTAGCAAACGAAAACTTGACCCATATCGAAATCGAGCATTCACGTGTTTCGGGCGACTGCAGCACATCAGCACTAAGTACGAGTGCCAAAAACATTTATTTCATGCAAATACATAATATAAATGCGTTGAAACTTGTCTGGCAGCATTGTGGCGAACGCTAGTTCGACCCGAACCGAATTCGAGCATTCGAGTGTTTCGGGTGACTATAGCACATCAGCTCGAATTACGGTTGTGAAAAACATTAATTCCATGCTAATAGGCGATATCGATTCAACGAAACTTATCTAGCGGCGCTGTAGCGATCGAAACCTTGACGCACACCAAAATCGAGCATTCCCGTCTTTCGGGCGACTGTAGCACATCAGCTCTAAGTTCGAGTACCAAAAACATTTATTCCATGCAGGTCCATAATGTCTATTCGTTGAAACTTGTCTAGCAGCATTGTGGCGAACGCTAGTTCGACCCGTACCGAATTCGAGCATTCGAGGGTTTCGGGCGACTATAGCACATCTGCTCGATTAACCGGTATCGAAAACATTAATTCCATGCAAATGGACAATATTGATGCAACGAAACTTGTCTAGCGGCGTAGTAGCAAACGAAAACTCGACCCATATAGAAATCGAGCATTCACGTGTTTCGGGCGACTGCAGCACATCAGGTCTAACTACGAGTGCCAAAAACATTTATTTCATGCAAATACATAATATAAATGCGTTGAAACTTGTCTGGCAGCATTGTGGCGAACGCTAGTTCGACCCGAACCGAATTCGAGCATTCGAGTGTTTCGGGTGACTATAGCACATCAGCTCGAATTACGGGTGTGAAAAACATTAATTCCATGCTAATAGGCGATATCGATGCAACGAAACTTATCTAGCGGCGCTGTAGCGTTCGAAACCTTCAGGCACACCAAAATCGAGCATTCCCGTCTTTCGGGCGAATGGAGCACATCAGCTCTAAGTACGAGTGCCAAAAACATTTATTCCATGCAGGTACATAATATCTAATCGTTGAAACTTGTGTGGCAGTATTGTGGCGAACGCAAGTTCGACCCGTACCGAAATCGACCACTCGAGTGTTTCGGGCGACTATAGCACATCAGCTCTATTTACGGACGTCAAAAACATTAATTCCATGTAAATAGACAATATCGATGCAACGAAACTTTTCTAGCGGCGTTGTAGCAAATGAAAACTTGACCCATGTCGAAATCGAGCATTCACGAGTTTCGGGCGACTACATCACATCAGCTCTAAGTACGAGTGCCAGAAACATTTATTCCATGCAGGTACATAATATCTATTCGTTGAAACTTGTCTGGCAGCATTGTGGCGAATGCAAGTTCGACCCGTACCGAAATCGGGCATTCGAGTGTTTCGGGCGACTATAGCACATCAGCTCGATTTACGGGTGTAAAAAACATTAATTCCCTGCAAATAGACAATATCGATGCATCGAAACTTGTTTAGCGGCGTTGTAGCAAACGAAAACTTGACCCATATCGAAATCGAGCATTCACGTGTTTCGGGCGACTGCAGCACATCAGCACTAAGTACGAGTGCCAAAAACATTTATTTCATGCAAATACATAATATAAATGCGTTGAAACTTGTCTGGCAGCATTGTGGCGAATGCAAGTTCGACCCGTACCGAAATCGGGCATTCGAGTGTTTCGGGCGACTATAGCACATCAGCTCGATTTACGGGTGTAAAAAACATTAATTCCATGCTAATAGGCGATGTCGATATAACGAAACTTATCTAGCGGCGTTGTAGCAAATGAAAACTTGACCCATGTCGAAATCGAGCATTCACGAGTTTCGGGCGACTACATCACATCAGCTCTAAGTACGAGTGCCAAAACCATTTATTCCATGCAGGTACATAATATCTATTCGTTGAAACTTGTCTGGAAGCATTGTGGCGAACGCAAGTTCGACCCGGACCGAAATGGAGCATTCGAGTGTTTCGGGCGACTGTAGCACATCAGCTCTAAGTACGAGTGCCAAAAACATTTATTCCATGCAGGTACATAATATCTATTCGTTGAAACTTGTCTGGCAGCATTGTGGCGAACGCAAATTCGATCCGTACCGAAATCGGGCATTCGAGTGTTTCGAGCGACTATAGCACATCAGCTCGATTTACGGGTGTAAAAAACATTAATTCTATGCAAATAGACAATATCGATGCAACGAAACTTGTCTAGCGGCGTTGTAGCAAACGAAAACTTGACCCATATCGAAATCGAGCATTCACGTGTTTCGGGCGACAGCAGCACATCAGCTCTAAGAACGAGTGCCAAAAACATTTATTTCATGCAAATACATAATATAAATGCGTTGAATCTTGTCTGGCAGCGTTGTAGCGCTCGAAAGTTCGATCCATTCCGAAATCGAGCATTGGAGTGTTTCGGGCGACTGTGTCACATCAGTTCCATGTACGAGTATCAAAAACATTTATTCAATGCAAATACAAAATATCGATGCCTTGAAACTTGTCTGGCGGCATTGTGGCGAACGCTAGTTCGACCCGTACCGAATTCGAGCATTCGAGTGTTTCGGGTGACTATAGCACATCAGCTCGAACTACGGGTGTGAAAAACATTAATTCCATGCTAATAGGCGATATCGATGCAACGAAACTTATCTAGCGGCGCTGTAGCGATCGAAACCTTGACGCACACCAAAATCGAGCATTCCCGTCTTTCGGGCGACTGTAGCACATCAGCTCTAAGTTCGAGTGCCAAAAACATTTATTCCATGCAGGTTCATAATATCTATTCGTTGAAACTTGTCTGGCAGTATTGTGGCGAACGCAAGTTCGACCCTTACCGAAATCGACCACTCGAGTGTTTCGGGCGACTATAGCACATCAGCTCGATTTACGGGTGTCAAAAATATTAATTCCATGCAAATAGACAATATCGATGCAACGAAACTTGTCTAGCGGCGTTGTAGCAAATGAAAACTTGACCCATGTCGAAATCGAGCATTCACGTGTTTCGGGCGACAGCAGCACATCAGCTCTAAGAACGAGTGCCAAAAACATTTATTTCATGCAAATACATAATATAAATGCGTTGAATCTTGTCTGGCAGCGTTGTAGCGCTCGAAAGTTCGATCCATTCCGAAATCGAGCATTGGAGTGTTTCGGGCGACTGTGTCACATCAGTTCCATGTACGAGTATCAAAAACATTTATTCAATGCAAATACAAAATATCGATGCCTTGAAACTTGTCTGGCGGCATTGTGGCGAACGCTAGTTCGACCCGTACCGAATTCGAGCATTCGAGTGTTTCGGGTGACTATAGCACATCAGCTCGAACTACGGGTGTGAAAAACATTAATTCCATGCTAATAGGCGATATCGATGCAACGAAACTTATCTAGCGGCGCTGTAGCGATCGAAACCTTGACGCACACCAAAATCGAGCATTCCCGTCTTTCGGGCGACTGTAGCACATCAGCTCTAAGTTCGAGTGCCAAAAACATTTATTCCATGCAGGTTCATAATATCTATTCGTTGAAACTTGTCTGGCAGCATTGTGGCGAACGCAAGTTCGACCCTTACCGAAATCGACCACTCGAGTGTTTCGGGCGACTATAGCACATCAGCTCGATTTACGGGTGTCAAAAATATTAATTCCATGCAAATAGACAATATCGATGCAACGAAACTTGTCTAGCGGCGTTGTAGCAAATGAAAACTTGACCCATGTCGAAATCGAGCATTCACGAGTTTCGGGCGACTACATCACATCAGCTCTAAGTACGAGTGCCAAAAACATTTATTCCATGCAGGTACATAATATCTATTCGTTGAAACTTGTCTGGCAGCATTGTGGCGAACGCAAGTTCGACCCGGACCGAAATGGAGCATTCGAGTGTTTCGGGCGACTGTAGCACATCAGCTCGATTTACGGGTGTAAAAAACATTAATTCTATGCAAATAGACAATATCGATGCAACGAAACTTGTCTAGCGGCGTTGTAGCAAACGAAAACTTGACCCATATCGAAATCGAGCATTCACGTGTTTCGGGCGACAGCAGCACATCAGCTCTAAGAACGAGTGCCAAAAACATTTATTTCATGCAAATACATAATATAAATGCGTTGAATCTTGTCTGGCAGCGTTGTAGCGCTCGAAAGTTCGATCCATTCCGAAATCGAGCATTGGAGTGTTTCGGGCGACTGTGTCACATCAGTTCCATGTACGAGTATCAAAAACATTTATTCAATGCAAATACAAAATATCGATGCGTTGAAACTTGTCTGGCGGCATTGTGGCGAACGCTAGTTCGACCCGTACCGAATTCGAGCATTCGAGTGTTTCGGGTGACTATAGCACATCAACTCGAACTACGGGTGTGAAAAACATTAATTCCATGCTAATAGGCGATATCGATATAACGAAACTTATCTAGCGGCGTTGTAGCAAATGAAAACTTGACCCATGTCGAAATCGAGCATTCACGAGTTTCGGGCGACTACATCACATCAGCTCTAAGTACGAGTGCCAAAAACATTTATTCCATGCAGGTACATAATATCTATTCGTTGAAACTTGTCTGGCAGCATTGTGGCGAATGCAAGTTCGACCCGTACCGAAATCGGGCATTCGAGTGTTTCGGGCGACTATAGCACATCAGCTCGATTTATGGGTGTAAAAAACATTAATTCCCTGCAAATAGACAATATCGATGCATCGAAACTTGTTTAGCGGCGTTGTAGCAAACGAAAACTTGACCCATATCGAAATCGAGCATTCACGTGTTTCGGGCGACTGCAGCACATCAGCACTAAGTACGAGTGCCAAAAACATTTATTTCATGCAAATACATAATATAAATGCGTTGAAACTTGTCTGGCAGCATTGTGGCGAACGCTAGTTCGACCCGAACCGAATTCGAGCATTCGAGTGTTTCGGGTGACTATAGCACATCAGCTCGAATTACGGTTGTGAAAAACATTAATTCCATGCTAATAGGCGATATCGATTCAACGAAACTTATCTAGCGGCGCTGTAGCGATCGAAACCTTGACGCACACCAAAATCGAGCATTCCCGTCTTTCGGGCGACTGTAGCACATCAGCTCTAAGTTCGAGTACCAAAAACATTTATTCCATGCAGGTCCATAATGTCTATTCGTTGAAACTTGTCTAGCAGCATTGTGGCGAACGCTAGTTCGACCCGTACCGAATTCGAGCATTCGAGGGTTTCGGGCGACTATAGCACATCTGCTCGATTAACCGGTATCGAAAACATTAATTCCATGCAAATGGACAATATTGATGCAACGAAACTTGTCTAGCGGCGTAGTAGCAAACGAAAACTCGACCCATATAGAAATCGAGCATTCACGTGTTTCGGGCGACTGCAGCACATCAGGTCTAACTACGAGTGCCAAAAACATTTATTTCATGCAAATACATAATATAAATGCGTTGAAACTTGTCTGGCAGCATTGTGGCGAACGCTAGTTCGACCCGAACCGAATTCGAGCATTCGAGTGTTTCGGGTGACTATAGCACATCAGCTCGAATTACGGGTGTGAAAAACATTAATTCCATGCTAATAGGCGATATCGATGCAACGAAACTTATCTAGCGGCGCTGTAGCGTTCGAAACCTTCAGGCACACCAAAATCGAGCATTCCCGTCTTTCGGGCGAATGGAGCACATCAGCTCTAAGTACGAGTGCCAAAAACATTTATTCCATGCAGGTACATAATATCTAATCGTTGAAACTTGTGTGGCAGTATTGTGGCGAACGCAAGTTCGACCCGTACCGAAATCGACCACTCGAGTGTTTCGGGCGACTATAGCACATCAGCTCTATTTACGGACGTCAAAAACATTAATTCCATGTAAATAGACAATATCGATGCAACGAAACTTTTCTAGCGGCGTTGTAGCAAATGAAAACTTGACCCATGTCGAAATCGAGCATTCACGAGTTTCGGACGACTACATCACATCAGCTCTAAGTACGAGTGCCAGAAACATTTATTCCATGCAGGTACATAATATCTATTCGTTGAAACTTGTCTGGCAGCATTGTGGCGAATGCAAGTTCGACCCGTACCGAAATCGGGCATTCGAGTGTTTCGGGCGACTATAGCACATCAGCTCGATTTACGGGTGTAAAAAACATTAATTCCCTGCAAATAGACAATATCGATGCATCGAAACTTGTTTAGCGGCGTTGTAGCAAACGAAAACTTGACCCATATCGAAATCGAGCATTCACGTGTTTCGGGCGACTGCAGCACATCAGCACTAAGTACGAGTGCCAAAAACATTTATTTCATGCAAATACATAATATAAATGCGTTGAAACTTGTCTGGCAGCATTGTGGCGAATGCAAGTTCGACCCGTACCGAAATCGGGCATTCGAGTGTTTCGGGCGACTATAGCACATCAGCTCGATTTACGGGTGTAAAAAACATTAATTCCATGCTAATAGGCGATGTCGATATAACGAAACTTATCTAGCGGCGTTGTAGCAAATGAAAACTTGACCCATGTCGAAATCGAGCATTCACGAGTTTCGGGCGACTACATCACATCAGCTCTAAGTACGAGTGCCAAAACCATTTATTCCATGCAGGTACATAATATCTATTCGTTGAAACTTGTCTGGAAGCATTGTGGCGAACGCAAGTTCGACCCGGACCGAAATGGAGCATTCGAGTGTTTCGGGCGACTGTAGCACATCAGCTCTAAGTACGAGTGCCAAAAACATTTATTCCATGCAGGTACATAATATCTATTCGTTGAAACTTGTCTGGCAGCATTGTGGCGAACGCAAATTCGATCCGTACCGAAATCGGGCATTCGAGTGTTTCGAGCGACTATAGCACATCAGCTCGATTTACGGGTGTAAAAAACATTAATTCTATGCAAATAGACAATATCGATGCAACGAAACTTGTCTAGCGGCGTTGTAGCAAACGAAAACTTGACCCATATCGAAATCGAGCATTCACGTGTTTCGGGCGACAGCAGCACATCAGCTCTAAGAACGAGTGCCAAAAACATTTATTTCATGCAAATACATAATATAAATGCGTTGAATCTTGTCTGGCAGCGTTGTAGCGCTCGAAAGTTCGATCCATTCCGAAATCGAGCATTGGAGTGTTTCGGGCGACTGTGTCACATCAGTTCCATGTACGAGTATCAAAAACATTTATTCAATGCAAATACAAAATATCGATGCCTTGAAACTTGTCTGGCGGCATTGTGGCGAACGCTAGTTCGACCCGTACCGAATTCGAGCATTCGAGTGTTTCGGGTGACTATAGCACATCAGCTCGAACTACGGGTGTGAAAAACATTAATTCCATGCTAATAGGCGATATCGATGCAACGAAACTTATCTAGCGGCGCTGTAGCGATCGAAACCTTGACGCACACCAAAATCGAGCATTCCCGTCTTTCGGGCGACTGTAGCACATCAGCTCTAAGTTCGAGTGCCAAAAACATTTATTCCATGCAGGTTCATAATATCTATTCGTTGAAACTTGTCTGGCAGTATTGTGGCGAACGCAAGTTCGACCCTTACCGAAATCGACCACTCGAGTGTTTCGGGCGACTATAGCACATCAGCTCGATTTACGGGTGTCAAAAATATTAATTCCATGCAAATAGACAATATCGATGCAACGAAACTTGTCTAGCGGCGTTGTAGCAAATGAAAACTTGACCCATGTCGAAATCGAGCATTCACGTGTTTCGGGCGACAGCAGCACATCAGCTCTAAGAACGAGTGCCAAAAACATTTATTTCATGCAAATACATAATATAAATGCGTTGAATCTTGTCTGGCAGCGTTGTAGCGCTCGAAAGTTCGATCCATTCCGAAATCGAGCATTGGAGTGTTTCGGGCGACTGTGTCACATCAGTTCCATGTACGAGTATCAAAAACATTTATTCAATGCAAATACAAAATATCGATGCCTTGAAACTTGTCTGGCGGCATTGTGGCGAACGCTAGTTCGACCCGTACCGAATTCGAGCATTCGAGTGTTTCGGGTGACTATAGCACATCAGCTCGAACTACGGGTGTGAAAAACATTAATTCCATGCTAATAGGCGATATCGATGCAACGAAACTTATCTAGCGGCGCTGTAGCGATCGAAACCTTGACGCACACCAAAATCGAGCATTCCCGTCTTTCGGGCGACTGTAGCACATCAGCTCTAAGTTCGAGTGCCAAAAACATTTATTCCATGCAGGTTCATAATATCTATTCGTTGAAACTTGTCTGGCAGCATTGTGGCGAACGCAAGTTCGACCCTTACCGAAATCGACCACTCGAGTGTTTCGGGCGACTATAGCACATCAGCTCGATTTACGGGTGTCAAAAATATTAATTCCATGCAAATAGACAATATCGATGCAACGAAACTTGTCTAGCGGCGTTGTAGCAAATGAAAACTTGACCCATGTCGAAATCGAGCATTCACGAGTTTCGGGCGACTACATCACATCAGCTCTAAGTACGAGTGCCAAAAACATTTATTCCATGCAGGTACATAATATCTATTCGTTGAAACTTGTCTGGCAGCATTGTGGCGAACGCAAGTTCGACCCGGACCGAAATGGAGCATTCGAGTGTTTCGGGCGACTGTAGCACATCAGCTCGATTTACGGGTGTAAAAAACATTAATTCTATGCAAATAGACAATATCGATGCAACGAAACTTGTCTAGCGGCGTTGTAGCAAACGAAAACTTGACCCATATCGAAATCGAGCATTCACGTGTTTCGGGCGACAGCAGCACATCAGCTCTAAGAACGAGTGCCAAAAACATTTATTTCATGCAAATACATAATATAAATGCGTTGAATCTTGTCTGGCAGCGTTGTAGCGCTCGAAAGTTCGATCCATTCCGAAATCGAGCATTGGAGTGTTTCGGGCGACTGTGTCACATCAGTTCCATGTACGAGTATCAAAAACATTTATTCAATGCAAATACAAAATATCGATGCGTTGAAACTTGTCTGGCGGCATTGTGGCGAACGCTAGTTCGACCCGTACCGAATTCGAGCATTCGAGTGTTTCGGGTGACTATAGCACATCAACTCGAACTACGGGTGTGAAAAACATTAATTCCATGCTAATAGGCGATATCGATGCAACGAAACTTATCTAGCGGCGCTGTAGCGATCGAAACCTTGACGCACACCAAAATCGAGCATTCCCGTCTTTCGGGCGACTGTAGCACATCAGCTCTAAGTTCGAGTGCCAAAAACATTTATTCCATGCAGGTTCATAATATCTATTCGTTGAAACTTGTCTGGCAGCATTGTGGCGAACGCAAGTTCGACCCTTACCGAAATCGACCACTCGAGTGTTTCGGGCGACTATAGCACATCAGCTCGATTTACGGGTGTCAAAAATATTAATTCCATGCAAATAGACAATATCGATGCAACGAAACTTGTCTAGCGGCGTTGTAGCAAATGAAAACTTGACCCATGTCGAAATCGAGCATTCACGAGTTTCGGGCGACTACATCACATCAGCTCTAAGTACGAGTAACAAGAACATTTATTCCATGCAGGTACATAATATCTATTCGTTGAAACTTGTCTGGCAGCAGTGTGGCGAATGCAAGTTCGACCCGTACCGAAATCGGTCATTGGAGTGTTTCGGGCGACTATAGCACATCAGCTCGATTTCCGGGTGTCAAAAGCATTAATTCCATGCTAATAGGCGATATCGATGCAACGAAACTTATCTAGCGGCGCTGTAGCGATCGAAACCTTGACGCACACCAAAATCGAGCATTCTCGTCTTTCGGGCGACTGTAGCACATCAGCTCTAAGTTCGAGTGCCAAAAACATTTATTCCATGCAGGTTCATAATATCTATTCGTTGAAACTTGTCTGGCAGCATTGTGGCGAACGCTAGTTCGACCCGTACCGAATTCGAGGATTCGAGGGTTTCGGGCGACTATAGCACGTCTGCTCGATTAACCGGTATCGAAAACATTAATTCCATGCAAATGGACAATATCGATGCAACGAAAGTTGTCTAGCGGCGTTGTAGCAAACGAAAACTCGACCCATATAGAAATCGAGCATTCACGTGTTTCGGGCGACTGCAGCACATCAGCTCTAACTACGAGTGCCAAAAACATTTATTTCATGCAAATACATAATATAAATGCGTTGAAACTTGTCTGGCAGTATTGTGGCGAACGCTAGTTCGACCCGAATCGAATTCGAGCAGTCGAGTGTTTCGGGTGACTATAGCACATCAGCTCGAATTACGGGTGTGAAAAACATTAATTCCATGCAAATAGACAATATCGATGCAACGAAACTTGTCTAGCGGCGTTGTAGCAAATGAAAACTTGACCCATGTCGAAATCGAGCATTCACGAGTTTCGGGCGACTACATCACGTCAGCTCGAAGTACGAGTGCCAAAAACATTTATTCCATGCAGGTACATAATATCTATTCGTTGAAACTTGTGTGGCAGCATTGTGGTGAACGCAAGTTCGACCCGTACCAAAATCGACCACTCGAGTGTTTCGGGCGACTATAGCACATCAGCTCGATTTACGGGTGTTAAAAATATTAATTCCATGCAAATAGACAATATCGATGCAACGAAACTTGTCTAGCGGCGTTGTAGCAAATGAAAACTTGACCCATGTCGAAATCGAGCATTCACGAGTTTCGGGCGACTACATCACGTCAGCTCGAAGTACGAGTGCCAAAACCATTTATTCCATGCAGGTACATAATATCTATTCGTTGAAACTTGTCTGGAAGCATTGTGGCGAACGCAAGTTCGACCCGGACCGAAATGGAGCATTCGAGTGTTTCGGGCGACTGTAGCACATCAGCTCTAAGTACGAGTGCCAAAAACATTTATTCCATGCAGGTACATAATATCTATTCGTTGAAACTTGTCTGGCAGCATTGTGGCGAACGCAAATTCGATCCGTACCGAAATCGGGCATTCGAGTGTTTCGAGCGACTATAGCACATCAGCTCGATTTACGGGTGTAAAAAACATTAATTCTATGCAAATAGACAATATCGATGCAACGAAACTTGTCTAGCGGCGTTGTAGCAAACGAAAACTTGACCCATATCGAAATCGAGCATTCACGTGTTTCGGGCGACAGCAGCACATCAGCTCTAAGAACGAGTGCCAAAAACATTTATTTCATGCAAATACATAATATAAATGCGTTGAATCTTGTCTGGCAGCGTTGTAGCGCTCGAAAGTTCGATCCATTCCGAAATCGAGCATTGGAGTGTTTCGGGCGACTGTGTCACATCAGTTCCATGTACGAGTATCAAAAACATTTATTCAATGCAAATACAAAATATCGATGCCTTGAAACTTGTCTGGCGGCATTGTGGCGAACGCTAGTTCGACCCGTACCGAATTCGAGCATTCGAGTGTTTCGGGTGACTATAGCACATCAGCTCGAACTACGGGTGTGAAAAACATTAATTCCATGCTAATAGGCGATATCGATGCAACGAAACTTATCTAGCGGCGCTGTAGCGATCGAAACCTTGACGCACACCAAAATCGAGCATTCCCGTCTTTCGGGCGACTGTAGCACATCAGCTCTAAGTTCGAGTGCCAAAAACATTTATTCCATGCAGGTTCATAATATCTATTCGTTGAAACTTGTCTGGCAGCATTGTGGCGAACGCAAGTTCGACCCTTACCGAAATCGACCACTCGAGTGTTTCGGGCGACTATAGCACATCAGCTCGATTTACGGGTGTCAAAAATATTAATTCCATGCAAATAGACAATATCGATGCAACGAAACTTGTCTAGCGGCGTTGTAGCAAATGAAAACTTGACCCATGTCGAAATCGAGCATTCACGAGTTTCGGGCGACTACATCACATCAGCTCTAAGTACGAGTGCCAAAAACATTTATTCCATGCAGGTACATAATATCTATTCGTTGAAACTTGTCTGGCAGCATTGTGGCGAACGCAAGTTCGACCCGGACCGAAATGGAGCATTCGAGTGTTTCGGGCGACTGTAGCACATCAGCTCGATTTACGGGTGTAAAAAACATTAATTCTATGCTAATAGGCGATATCGATGCAACGAAACTTATCTAGCGGCGCTGTAGCGATCGAAACCTTGACGCACACCAAAATCGAGCATTCCCGTCTTTCGGGCGACTATAGCACATCAGCTCTAAGTTCGAGTGCCAAAAACATTTATTCCATGCAGGTTCATAATATCTATTCGTTGAAACTTGTCTGGCAGCATTGTGGCGAACGCAAGTTCGACCCTTACCGAAATCGACCACTCGAGTGTTTCGGGCGACTATAGCACATCAGCTCGATTTCCGGGTGTCAAAAGCATTAATTCCATGCTAATAGGCGATATCGATACAACGAAACTTATCTAGCGGCGCTGTAGCGATCGAAACCTTGACGCACACCAAAATCGAGCATTCTCGTCTTTCGGGCGACTGTAGCACATCAGCTCTAAGTTCGAGTGCCAAAAACATTTATTCCATGCAGGTTCATAATATCTATTCGTTGAAACTTGTCTGGCAGCATTGTGGCGAACGCTAGTTCGACCCGTACCGAATTCGAGCATTCGAGGGTTTCGGGCGACTATAGCACATCTGCTCGATTAACCGGTATCGAAAACATTAATTCCATGCAAATGGACAATATCGATGCAACGAAACTTGTCTAGCGGCGTTGTAGCAAACGAAAACTCGACCCATATAGAAATCGAGCATTCACGTGTTTCGGGCGACTGCAGCACATCAGCTCTAACTACGAGTGCCAAAAACATTTATTTCATGCAAATACATAATATAAATGCGTTGAAACTTGTCTGGCAGTATTGTGGCGAACGCTAGTTCGACCCGAATCGAATTCGAGCAGTCGAGTGTTTCGGGTGACTATAGCACATCAGCTCGAATTACGGGTGTGAAAAACATTAATTCCATGCAAATAGACAATATCGATGCAACGAAACTTGTCTAGCGGCGTTGTAGCAAATGAAAACTTGACCCATGTCGAAATCGAGCATTCACGAGTTTCGGGCGACTACATCACGTCAGCTCGAAGTACGAGTGCCAAAAACATTTATTCCATGCAGGTACATAATATCTATTTGTTGAAACTTGTGTGGCAGCATTGTGGCGAACGCTAGTTCGACCCGAACCGAATTCGAGCATTCGAGTGTTTCGGGTGACTATAGCACATCAGCTCGAATTACGGGTGTGAAAAATATTAATTCCATGCTAATAGGCGATATCGATGCAACGAAACTTATCTAGCGGCGCTGTAGCGTTCGAAACCTTCAGGCACACCAAAATCGAGCATTCCCGTCTTTCGGGCGAATGGAGCACATCAGCTCTAAGTACGAGTGCCAAAAACATTTATTCCATGCAGGTACATAATATCTAATCGTTGAAACTTGTGTGGCAGTATTGTGGCGAACGCAAGTTCGACCCGTACCGAAATCGACCACTCGAGTGTTTCGGGCGACTATAGCACATCAGCTCTATTTACGGACGTCAAAAACATTAATTCCATGTAAATAGACAATATCGATGCAACGAAACTTTTCTAGCGGCGTTGTAGCAAATGAAAACTTGACCCATGTCGAAATCGAGCATTCACGAGTTTCGGGCGACTACATCACATCAGCTCTAAGTACGAGTGCCAGAAACATTTATTCCATGCAGGTACATAATATCTATTCGTTGAAACTTGTCTGGCAGCATTGTGGCGAATGCAAGTTCGACCCGTACCGAAATCGGGCATTCGAGTGTTTCGGGCGACTATAGCACATCAGCTCGATTTACGGGTGTAAAAAACATTAATTCCCTGCAAATAGACAATATCGATGCATCGAAACTTGTTTAGCGGCGTTGTAGCAAACGAAAACTTGACCCATATCGAAATCGAGCATTCACGTGTTTCGGGCGACTGCAGCACATCAGCACTAAGTACGAGTGCCAAAAACATTTATTTCATGCAAATACATAATATAAATGCGTTGAAACTTGTCTGGCAGCATTGTGGCGAATGCAAGTTCGACCCGTACCGAAATCGGGCATTCGAGTGTTTCGGGCGACTATAGCACATCAGCTCGATTTACGGGTGTAAAAAACATTAATTCCATGCTAATAGGCGATGTCGATATAACGAAACTTATCTAGCGGCGTTGTAGCAAATGAAAACTTGACCCATGTCGAAATCGAGCATTCACGAGTTTCGGGCGACTACATCACATCAGCTCTAAGTACGAGTGCCAAAAACATTTATTCCATGCAGGTACATAATATCTATTCGTTGAAACTTGTCTGGCAGCATTGTGGCGAACGCAAATTCGATCCGTACCGAAATCGGGCATTCGAGTGTTTCGAGCGACTATAGCACATCAGCTCGATTTACGGGTGTAAAAAACATTAATTCTATGCAAATAGACAATATCGATGCAACGAAACTTGTCTAGCGGCGTTGTAGCAAACGAAAACTTGACCCATATCGAAATCGAGCATTCACGTGTTTCGGGCGACAGCAGCACATCAGCTCTAAGAACGAGTGCCAAAAACATTTATTTCATGCAAATACATAATACAAATGCGTTGAATCTTGTCTGGCAGCGTTGTAGCGCTCGAAAGTTCGATCCATTCCGAAATCGAGCATTGGAGTGTTTCGGGCGACTGTGTCACATCAGTTCCATGTACGAGTATCAAAAACATTTATTCAATGCAAATACAAAATATCGATGACTTGAAACTTGTCTGGCGGCATTGTGGCGAACGCTAGTTCGACCCGTACCGAATTCGAGCATTCGAGTGTTTCGGGTGACTATAGCACATCAGCTCGAACTCCGGGTGTGAAAAACATTAATTCCATGCTAATAGGCGATATCGATGCAACGAAACTTATCTAGCGGCGCTGTAGCGATCGAAACCTTGACGCACACCAAAATCGAGCATTCCCGTCTTTCGGGCAACTGTAGCACATCAGCTCTAAGTTCGAGTGCCAAAAACATTTATTCCATGCAGGTTCATAATATCTATTCGTTGAAACTTGTCTGGCAGTATTGTGGCGAACGCAAGTTCGACCCTTACCGAAATCGACCACTCGAGTGTTTCGGGCGACTATAGCACATCAGCTCGATTTACGGGTGTCAAAAATATTAATTCCATGCAAATAGACAATATCGATGCAACGAAACTTGTCTAGCGGCGTTGTAGCAAATGAAAACTTGACCCATGTCGAAATCGAGCATTCACGAGTTTCGGGCGACTACATCACATCAGCTCTAAGTACGAGTGCCAAAAACATTTATTCCATGCAGGTACATAATATCTATTCGTTGAAACTTGTCTGGCAGCATTGTGGCGAACGCAAGTTCGACCCGGACCGAAATGGAGCATTCGAGTGTTTCGGGCGACTGTAGCACATCAGCTCTAAGTACGAGTGCCAAAAACATTTATTCCATGCAGGTACATAATATCTATTCGTTGAAACTTGTCTGGCAGCATTGTGGCGAACGCAAATTCGATCCGTACCGAAATCGGGCATTCGAGTGTTTCGAGCGACTATAGCACATCAGCTCGATTTACGGGTGTAAAAAACATTAATTCTATGCAAATAGACAATATCGATGCAACGAAACTTGTCTAGCGGCGTTGTAGCAAACGAAAACTTGACCCATATCGAAATCGAGCATTCACGTGTTTCGGGCGACAGCAGCACATCAGCTCTAAGAACGAGTGCCAAAAACATTTATTTCATGCAAATACATAATATAAATGCGTTGAATCTTGTCTGGCAGCGTTGTAGCGCTCGAAAGTTCGATCCATTCCGAAATCGAGCATTGGAGTGTTTCGGGCGACTGTGTCACATCAGTTCCATGTACGAGTATCAAAAACATTTATTCAATGCAAATACAAAATATCGATGCGTTGAAACTTGTCTGGCGGCATTGTGGCGAACGCTAGTTCGACCCGTACCGAATTCGAGCATTCGAGTGTTTCGGGTGACTATAGCACATCAACTCGAACTACGGGTGTGAAAAACATTAATTCCATGCTAATAGGCGATATCGATGCAACGAAACTTATCTAGCGGCGCTGTAGCGATCGAAACCTTGACGCACACCAAAATCGAGCATTCCCGTCTTTCGGGCGACTGTAGCACATCAGCTCTAAGTTCGAGTGCCAAAAACATTTATTCCATGCAGGTTCATAATATCTATTCGTTGAAACTTGTCTGGCAGCATTGTGGCGAACGCAAGTTCGACCCTTACCGAAATCGACCACTCGAGTGTTTCGGGCGACTATAGCACATCAGCTCGATTTACGGGTGTCAAAAATATTAATTCCATGCAAATAGACAATATCGATGCAACGAAACTTGTCTAGCGGCGTTGTAGCAAATGAAAACTTGACCCATGTCGAAATCGAGCATTCACGAGTTTCGGGCGACTACATCACATCAGCTCTAAGTACGAGTAACAAGAACATTTATTCCATGCAGGTACATAATATCTATTCGTTGAAACTTGTCTGGCAGCAGTGTGGCGAATGCAAGTTCGACCCGTACCGAAATCGGTCATTGGAGTGTTTCGGGCGACTATAGCACATCAGCTCGATTTCCGGGTGTCAAAAGCATTAATTCCATGCTAATAGGCGATATCGATGCAACGAAACTTATCTAGCGGCGCTGTAGCGATCGAAACCTTGACGCACACCAAAATCGAGCATTCTCGTCTTTCGGGCGACTGTAGCACATCAGCTCTAAGTTCGAGTGCCAAAAACATTTATTCCATGCAGGTTCATAATATCTATTCGTTGAAACTTGTCTGGCAGCATTGTGGCGAACGCTAGTTCGACCCGTACCGAATTCGAGCATTCGAGGGTTTCGGGCGACTATAGCACATCTGCTCGATTAACCGGTATCGAAAACATTAATTCCATGCAAATGGACAATATCGATGCAACGAAACTTGTCTAGCGGCGTTGTAGCAAACGAAAACTCGACCCATATAGAAATCGAGCATTCACGTGTTTCGGGCGACTGCAGCACATCAGCTCTAACTACGAGTGCCAAAAACATTTATTTCATGCAAATACATAATATAAATGCGTTGAAACTTGTCTGGCAGTATTGTGGCGAACGCTAGTTCGACCCGAATCGAATTCGAGCAGTCGAGTGTTTCGGGTGACTATAGCACATCAGCTCGAATTACGGGTGTGAAAAACATTAATTCCATGCAAATAGACAATATCGATGCAACGAAACTTGTCTAGCGGCGTTGTAGCAAATGAAAACTTGACCCATGTCGAAATCGAGCATTCACGAGTTTCGGGCGACTACATCACGTCAGCTCGAAGTACGAGTGCCAAAAACATTTATTCCATGCAGGTACATAATATCTATTCGTTGAAACTTGTGTGGCAGCATTGTGGTGAACGCAAGTTCGACCCGTACCAAAATCGACCACTCGAGTGTTTCGGCCGACTATAGCACATCAGCTCGATTTACGGGTGTCAAAAATATTAATTCCATGCAAATAGACAATATCGATGCAACGAAACTTGTCTAGCGGCGTTGTAGCAAACGAAAACTTGACCCATATCGAAATCGAGCATTCACGTGTTTCGGGCGACTGCAGCACATCAGCTCTAAGTACGAGTGCCAAAAACATTTACTTCATGCAAATACATAATATAAATGCGTTGAAACTTGTCTGGCAGCATTGTGGCGAACGCTAGTTCGACCCGAACCGAATTCGAGCATTCGAGTGTTTCGGGTGACTATAGCACATCAGCTCGAATTACGGGTGTGAAAAACATTAATTCCATGCTAATAGGCGATATCGATGCAACGAAACTTATCTAGCGGCGCTGTAGCGATCGAAACCTTGACGCACACCAAAATCGAGCATTCCCGTCTTTCGGGCGACTGTAGCACATCAGCTCTAAGTTCGAGTGCCAAAAACATTTATTCCATGCAGGTTCATAATATCTATTCGTTGAAACTTGTCTGGCAGCATTGTGTCGAACGCTAGTTCGACCCGTACCGAATTCGAGCATTCGAGTGTTTCGGGCGACTATAGCACATCTGCTCGATTAACCGGTATCGAAAACATTAATTCCATGCAAATGGACAATATCGATGCAACGAAACTTGTCTAGCGGCGTTGTAGCAAACGAAAACTTGACCCATATAGATATCGAGCATTCACGTGTTTCGGGCGACTGCAGCACATCAGCTCTAACTACGAGTGCCAAAAACATTTATTTCATGCAAATACATAATATAAATGCGTTGAAACTTGTCTGGCAGCATTGTGGCGAACGATAGTTCGACCCGAACCGAATTCGAGCATTCGAGTGTTTCGGGTGACTATAGCACATCAGCTCGAATTACGGGTGTGAAAAACATTAATTCTATGCTAATAGGCGATATCGATGCAACGAAACTTATCTAGCGGCGCTGTAGCGATCGAAACCTTGACGCACACCAAAATCGAGCATTCTCGTCTTTCGGGCGACTGTAGCACATCAGCTCTAAGTTCGAGTGCCAAAAACATTTATTCCATGCAGGTTCATAATATTTATTCGTTGAAACTTGTGTGGCAGCATTGTGGCGAACGCAAGTTCGACCCGTACCGAAATCGACCACTCGAGTGTTTCGGGCGACTATAGCACATCAGCTCGAATTACGGGTGTGAAAAACATTAATTCCATGCTAATAGGCGATATCGATATAACGAAACTTATCTAGCGGCGTTGTAGCAAATGAAAACTTGACCCATGTCGAAATCGAGCATTCACGAGTTTCGGGCGACTACATCACATCAGCTCTAAGTACGAGTGCCAAAAACATTTATTCCATGCAGGTACATAATATCTATTCGTTGAAACTTGTCTGGCAGCATTGTGGCGAATGCAAGTTCGACCCGTACCGAAATCGGGCATTCGAGTGTTTCGGGCGACTATAGCACATCAGCTCGATTTATGGGTGTAAAAAACATTAATTCCCTGCAAATAGACAATATCGATGCATCGAAACTTGTTTAGCGGCGTTGTAGCAAACGAAAACTTGACCCATATCGAAATCGAGCATTCACGTGTTTCGGGCGACTGCAGCACATCAGCACTAAGTACGAGTGCCAAAAACATTTATTTCATGCAAATACATAATATAAATGCGTTGAAACTTGTCTGGCAGCATTGTGGCGAACGCTAGTTCGACCCGAACCGAATTCGAGCATTCGAGTGTTTCGGGTGACTATAGCACATCAGCTCGAATTACGGTTGTGAAAAACATTAATTCCATGCTAATAGGCGATATCGATTCAACGAAACTTATCTAGCGGCGCTGTAGCGATCGAAACCTTGACGCACACCAAAATCGAGCATTCCCGTCTTTCGGGCGACTGTAGCACATCAGCTCTAAGTTCGAGTACCAAAAACATTTATTCCATGCAGGTCCATAATGTCTATTCGTTGAAACTTGTCTAGCAGCATTGTGGCGAACGCTAGTTCAACCCGTACCGAATTCGAGCATTCGAGGGTTTCGGGCGACTACAGCACATCTGCTCGATTAACCGGTATCGAAAACATTAATTCCATGCAAATGGACAATATTGATGCAACGAAACTTGTCTAGCGGCGTAGTAGCAAACGAAAACTCGACCCATATAGAAATCGAGCATTCACGTGTTTCGGGCGACTGCAGCACATCAGGTCTAACTACGAGTGCCAAAAACATTTATTTCATGCAAATACATAATATAAATGCGTTGAAACTTGTCTGGCAGCATTGTGGCGAACGCTAGTTCGACCCGAACCGAATTCGAGCATTCGAGTGTTTCGGGTGACTATAGCACATCAGCTCGAATTACGGGTGTGAAAAACATTAATTCCATGCTAATAGGCGATATCGATGCAACGAAACTTATCTAGCGGCGCTGTAGCGTTCGAAACCTTCAGGCACACCAAAATCGAGCATTCCCGTCTTTCGGGCGAATGGAGCACATCAGCTCTAAGTACGAGTGCCAAAAACATTTATTCCATGCAGGTACATAATATCTAATCGTTGAAACTTGTGTGGCAGTATTGTGGCGAACGCAAGTTCGACCCGTACCGAAATCGACCACTCGAGTGTTTCGGGCGACTATAGCACATCAGCTCTATTTACGGACGTCAAAAACATTAATTCCATGTAAATAGACAATATCGATGCAACGAAACTTTTCTAGCGGCGTTGTAGCAAATGAAAACTTGACCCATGTCGAAATCGAGCATTCACGAGTTTCGGGCGACTACATCACATCAGCTCTAAGTACGAGTGCCAGAAACATTTATTCCATGCAGGTACATAATATCTATTCGTTGAAACTTGTCTGGCAGCATTGTGGCGAATGCAAGTTCGACCCGTACCGAAATCGGGCATTCGAGTGTTTCGGGCGACTATAGCACATCAGCTCGATTTACGGGTGTAAAAAACATTAATTCCCTGCAAATAGACAATATCGATGCATCGAAACTTGTTTAGCGGCGTTGTAGCAAACGAAAACTTGACCCATATCGAAATCGAGCATTCACGTGTTTCGGGCGACTGCAGCACATCAGCACTAAGTACGAGTGCCAAAAACATTTATTTCATGCAAATACATAATATAAATGCGTTGAAACTTGTCTGGCAGCATTGTGGCGAATGCAAGTTCGACCCGTACCGAAATCGGGCATTCGAGTGTTTCGGGCGACTATAGCACATCAGCTCGATTTACGGGTGTAAAAAACATTAATTCCATGCTAATAGGCGATGTCGATATAACGAAACTTATCTAGCGGCGTTGTAGCAAATGAAAACTTGACCCATGTCGAAATCGAGCATTCACGAGTTTCGGGCGACTACATCACATCAGCTCTAAGTACGAGTGCCAAAACCATTTATTCCATGCAGGTACATAATATCTATTCGTTGAAACTTGTCTGGAAGCATTGTGGCGAACGCAAGTTCGACCCGGACCGAAATGGAGCATTCGAGTGTTTCGGGCGACTGTAGCACATCAGCTCTAAGTACGAGTGCCAAAAACATTTATTCCATGCAGGTACATAATATCTATTCGTTGAAACTTGTCTGGCAGCATTGTGGCGAACGCAAATTCGATTCGTACCGAAATCGGGCATTCGAGTGTTTCGAGCGACTATAGCACATCAGCTCGATTTACGGGTGTAAAAAACATTAATTCTATGCAAATAGACAATATCGATGCAACGAAACTTGTCTAGCGGCGTTGTAGCAAACGAAAACTTGACCCATATCGAAATCGAGCATTCACGTGTTTCGGGCGACAGCAGCACATCAGCTCTAAGAACGAGTGCCAAAAACATTTATTTCATGCAAATACATAATATAAATGCGTTGAATCTTGTCTGGCAGCGTTGTAGCGCTCGAAAGTTCGATCCATTCCGAAATCGAGCATTGGAGTGTTTCGGGCGACTGTGTCACATCAGTTCCATGTACGAGTATCAAAAACATTTATTCAATGCAAATACAAAATATCGATGCCTTGAAACTTGTCTGGCGGCATTGTGGCGAACGCTAGTTCGACCCGTACCGAATTCGAGCATTCGAGTGTTTCGGGTGACTATAGCACATCAGCTCGAACTACGGGTGTGAAAAACATTAATTCCATGCTAATAGGCGATATCGATGCAACGAAACTTATCTAGCGGCGCTGTAGCGATCGAAACCTTGACGCACACCAAAATCGAGCATTCCCGTCTTTCGGGCGACTGTAGCACATCAGCTCTAAGTTCGAGTGCCAAAAACATTTATTCCATGCAGGTTCATAATATCTATTCGTTGAAACTTGTCTGGCAGCATTGTGGCGAACGCAAGTTCGACCCTTACCGAAATCGACCACTCGAGTGTTTCGGGCGACTATAGCACATCAGCTCGATTTACGGGTGTCAAAAATATTAATTCCATGCAAATAGACAATATCGATGCAACGAAACTTGTCTAGCGGCGTTGTAGCAAATGAAAACTTGACCCATGTCGAAATCGAGCATTCACGAGTTTCGGGCGACTACATCACATCAGCTCTAAGTACGAGTGCCAAAAACATTTATTCCATGCAGGTACATAATATCTATTCGTTGAAACTTGTCTGGCAGCATTGTGGCGAACGCAAGTTCGACCCGGACCGAAATGGAGCATTCGAGTGTTTCGGGCGACTGTAGCACATCAGCTCGATTTACGGGTGTAAAAAACATTAATTCTATGCAAATAGACAATATCGATGCAACGAAACTTGTCTAGCGGCGTTGTAGCAAACGAAAACTTGACCCATATCGAAATCGAGCATTCACGTGTTTCGGGCGACAGCAGCACATCAGCTCTAAGAACGAGTGCCAAAAACATTTATTTCATGCAAATACATAATATAAATGCGTTGAATCTTGTCTGGCAGCGTTGTAGCGCTCGAAAGTTCGATCCATTCCGAAATCGAGCATTGGAGTGTTTCGGGCGACTGTGTCACATCAGTTCCATGTACGAGTATCAAAAACATTTATTCAATGCAAATACAAAATATCGATGCGTTGAAACTTGTCTGGCGGCATTGTGGCGAACGCTAGTTCGACCCGTACCGAATTCGAGCATTCGAGTGTTTCGGGTGACTATAGCACATCAGCTCGAACTACGGGTGTGAAAAACATTAATTCCATGCTAATAGGCGATATCGTTGCAACGAAACTTATCTAGCGGCGCTGTAGCGTTCGAAACCTTCAGGCACACCAAAATCGAGCATTCCCGTCTTTCGGGCGAATGGAGCACATCAGCTCTAAGTACGAGTGCCAAAAACATTTATTCCATGCAGGTACATAATATCTAATCGTTGAAACTTGTGTGGCAGTATTGTGGCGAACGCAAGTTCGACCCGTACCGAAATCGACCACTCGAGTGTTTCGGGCGACTATAGCACATCAGCTCTATTTACGGACGTCAAAAACATTAATTCCATGTAAATAGACAATATCGATGCAACGAAACTTTTCTAGCGGCGTTGTAGCAAATGAAAACTTGACCCATGTCGAAATCGAGCATTCACGAGTTTCGGGCGACTACATCACATCAGCTCTAAGTACGAGTGCCAGAAACATTTATTCCATGCAGGTACATAATATCTATTCGTTGAAACTTGTCTGGCAGCATTGTGGCGAACGCAAGTTCGACCCTTACCGAAATCGACCACTCGAGTGTTTCGGGCGACTATAGCACATCAGCTCGATTTACGGGTGTCAAAAATATTAATTCCATGCAAATAGACAATATCGATGCAACGAAACTTGTCTAGCGGCGTTGTAGCAAATGAAAACTTGACCCATGTCGAAATCGAGCATTCACGAGTTTCGGGCGACTACATCACATCAGCTCTAAGTACGAGTGCCAAAAACATTTATTCCATGCAGGTACATAATATCTATTCGTTGAAACTTGTCTGGCAGCATTGTGGCGAACGCAAGTTCGACCCGGACCGAAATGGAGCATTCGAGTGTTTCGGGCGACTGTAGCACATCAGCTCTAAGTACGAGTGCCAAAAACATTTATTCCATGCAGGTACATAATATCTATTCGTTGAAACTTGTCTGGCAGCATTGTGGCGAACGCAAATTCGATCCGTACCGAAATCGGGCATTCGAGTGTTTCGAGCGACTATAGCACATCAGCTCGATTTACGGGTGTAAAAAACATTAATTCTATGCAAATAGACAATATCGATGCAACGAAACTTGTCTAGCGGCGTTGTAGCAAACGAAAACTTGACCCATATCGAAATCGAGCATTCACGTGTTTCGGGCGACAGCAGCACATCAGCTCTAAGAACGAGTGCCAAAAACATTTATTTCATGCAAATACATAATATAAATGCGTTGAATCTTGTCTGGCAGCGTTGTAGCGCTCGAAAGTTCGATCCATTCCGAAATCGAGCATTGGAGTGTTTCGGGCGACTGTGTCACATCAGTTCCATGTACGAGTATCAAAAACATTTATTCAATGCAAATACAAAATATCGATGCGTTGAAACTTGTCTGGCGGCATTGTGGCGAACGCTAGTTCGACCCGTACCGAATTCGAGCATTCGAGTGTTTCGGGTGACTATAGCACATCAACTCGAACTACGGGTGTGAAAAACATTAATTCCATGCTAATAGGCGATATCGATGCAACGAAACTTATCTAGCGGCGCTGTAGCGATCGAAACCTTGACGCACACCAAAATCGAGCATTCTCGTCTTTCGGGCGACTGTAGCACATCAGCTCTAAGTTCGAGTGCCAAAAACATTTATTCCATGCAGGTTCATAATATCTATTCGTTGAAACTTGTCTGGCAGCATTGTGGCGAACGCTAGTTCGACCCGTACCGAATTCGAGCATTCGAGGGTTTCGGGCGACTATAGCACATCTGCTCGATTAACCGGTATCGAAAACATTAATTCCATGCAAATGGACAATATCGATGCAACGAAACTTGTCTAGCGGCGTTGTAGCAAACGAAAACTCGACCCATATAGAAATCGAGCATTCACGTGTTTCGGGCGACTGCAGCACATCAGCTCTAACTACGAGTGCAAAAAACATTTATTTCATGCAAATACATAATATAAATGCGTTGAAACTTGTCTGGCAGTATTGTGGCGAACGCTAGTTCGACCCGAATCGAATTCGAGCAGTCGAGTGTTTCGGGTGACTATAGCACATCAGCTCGAATTACGGGTGTGAAAAACATTAATTCCATGCAAATAGACAATATCGATGCAACGAAACTTGTCTAGCGGCGTTGTAGCAAATGAAAACTTGACCCATGTCGAAATCGAGCATTCACGAGTTTCGGGCGACTACATCACGTCAGCTCGAAGTACGAGTGCCAAAAACATTTATTCCATGCAGGTACATAATATCTATTCGTTGAAACTTGTGTGGCAGCATTGTGGTGAACGCAAGTTCGACCCGTACCAAAATCGACCACTCGAGTGTTTCGGGCGACTATAGCACATCAGCTCGATTTACGGGTGTCAAAAATATTAATTCCATGCAAATAGACAATATCGATGCAACGAAACTTGTCTAGCGGCGTTGTAGCAAACGAAAACTTGACCCATATCGAAATCGAGCATTCACGTGTTTCGGGCGACTGCAGCACATCAGCTCTAAGTACGAGTGCCAAAAACATTTACTTCATGCAAATACATAATATAAATGCGTTGAAACTTGTCTGGCAGCATTGTGGCGAACGCTAGTTCGACCCGAATCGAATTCGAGCAGTCGAGTGTTTCGGGCGACTATAGCACATCAGCTCGAATTACGGGTGTGAAAAACATTAATTCCATGCTAATAGGCGATATCGATATAACGAAACTTATCTAGCGGCGTTGTAGCAAATGAAAACTTGACCCATGTCGAAATCGAGCATTCACGAGTTTCGGGCGACTACATCACATCAGCTCTAAGTACGAGTGCCAAAAACATTTATTCCATGCAGGTCCATAATATCTATTCGTTGAAACTTGTCTGGCAGCATTGTGGCGAATGCAAGTTCGACCCGTACCGAAATCGGTCATTCGAGTGTTTCGGGCGACTATAGCACATCAGCTCGATTTCCGGGTGTCAAAAGCATTAATTCCATGCAAATAGACAATATCGATGCATCGAAACTTGTTTAGCGGCGTTGTAGCAAACGAAAACTTGACCCATGTCGAAATCGAGCATTCACGTGTTTCGGGCGACTGCAGCACATCAGCTCTAAGTACGAGTGCCAAAAACATTTATTTCATGCAAATACATAATATAAATGCGTTGAAACTTGTCTGGCAGCATTGTGGCGAACGCTAGTTCGACCCGAACCGAATTCGAGCATTCGAGTGTTTCGGGTGACTATAGCACATCAGCTCGAATTACGGGTGTGAAAAACATTAATTCCATGCTAATAGGCGATATCGATGCAACGAAACTTATCTAGCGGCGCTGTAGCGATCGAAACCTTGACGCACACCAAAATCGAGCATTCCCGTCTTTCGGGCGACTGTAGCACATCAGCTCTAAGTTCGAGTGCCAAAAACATTTATTCCATGCAGGTTCATAATATCTATTCGTTGAAACTTGTCTGGCAGCATTGTGTCGAACGCTAGTTCGACCCGTACCGAATTCGAGCATTCGAGTGTTTCGGGCGACTATAGCACATCTGCTCGATTAACCGGTATCGAAAACATTAATTCCATGCAAATGGACAATATCGATGCAACGAAACTTGTCTAGCGGCGTTGTAGCAAACGAAAACTTGACCCATATAGATATCGAGCATTCACGTGTTTCGGGCGACTGCAGCACATCAGCTCTAACTACGAGTGCCAAAAACATTTATTTCATGCAAATACATAATATAAATGCGTTGAAACTTGTCTGGCAGCATTGTGGCGAACCATAGTTCGACCCGAACCGAATTCGAGCATTCGAGTGTTTCGGGTGACTATAGCACATCAGCTCGAATTACGGGTGTGAAAAACATTAATTCTATGCTAATAGGCGATATCGATGCAACGAAACTTATCTAGCGGCGCTGTAGCGATCGAAACCTTGACGCACACCAAAATCGAGCATTCTCGTCTTTCGGGCGACTGTAGCACATCAGCTCTAAGTTCGAGTGCCAAAAACATTTATTCCATGCAGGTTCATAATATTTATTCGTTGAAACTTGTGTGGCAGCATTGTGGCGAACGCAAGTTCGACCCGTACCGAAATCGACCACTCGAGTGTTTCGGGCGACTATAGCACATCAGCTCGAATTACGGGTGTGAAAAACATTAATTCCATGCTAATAGGCGATATCGATATAACGAAACTTATCTAGCGGCGTTGTAGCAAATGAAAACTTGACCCATGTCGAAATCGAGCATTCACGAGTTTCGGGCGACTACATCACATCAGCTCTAAGTACGAGTGCCAAAAACATTTATTCCATGCAGGTACATAATATCTATTCGTTGAAACTTGTCTGGCAGCATTGTGGCGAATGCAAGTTCGACCCGTACCGAAATCGGGCATTCGAGTGTTTCGGGCGACTATAGCACATCAGCTCGATTTATGGGTGTAAAAAACATTAATTCCCTGCAAATAGACAATATCGATGCATCGAAACTTGTTTAGCGGCGTTGTAGCAAACGAAAACTTGACCCATATCGAAATCGAGCATTCACGTGTTTCGGGCGACTGCAGCACATCAGCACTAAGTACGAGTGCCAAAAACATTTATTTCATGCAAATACATAATATAAATGCGTTGAAACTTGTCTGGCAGCATTGTGGCGAACGCTAGTTCGACCCGAACCGAATTCGAGCATTCGAGTGTTTCGGGTGACTATAGCACATCAGCTCGAATTACGGTTGTGAAAAACATTAATTCCATGCTAATAGGCGATATCGATTCAACGAAACTTATCTAGCGGCGCTGTAGCGATCGAAACCTTGACGCACACCAAAATCGAGCATTCCCGTCTTTCGGGCGACTGTAGCACATCAGCTCTAAGTTCGAGTACCAAAAACATTTATTCCATGCAGGTCCATAATGTCTATTCGTTGAAACTTGTCTAGCAGCATTGTGGCGAACGCTAGTTCGACCCGTACCGAATTCGAGCATTCGAGGGTTTCGGGCGACTATAGCACATCTGCTCGATTAACCGGTATCGAAAACATTAATTCCATGCAAATGGACAATATTGATGCAACGAAACTTGTCTAGCGGCGTAGTAGCAAACGAAAACTCGACCCATATAGAAATCGAGCATTCACGTGTTTCGGGCGACTGCAGCACATCAGGTCTAACTACGAGTGCCAAAAACATTTATTTCATGCAAATACATAATATAAATGCGTTGAAACTTGTCTGGCAGCATTGTGGCGAACGCTAGTTCGACCCGAACCGAATTCGAGCAGTCTATTGTTTCGGGTGACTATAGCACATCAGCTCGATTTCCGGGTGTCAAAAGCATTAATTCCATGCAAATAGACAATATCGATGCATCGAAACTTGTTTAGCGGCGTTGTAGCAAACGAAAACTTGACCCATATCGAAATCGAGCATTCACGTGTTTCGGGCGACTGCAGCACATCAGCACTAAGTACGAGTGCCAAAAACATTTATTTCATGCAAATACATAATATAAATGCGCTGAAACTTGTCTGGCAGCATTGTGGCGAACGCTAGTTCGACCCGAACCGAATTCAAGCATTCGAGTGTTTCGGGTGACTATAGCACATCAGCTCGAATTACGGGTGTGAAAAACATTAGTTCCATGCTAATAGGCGATATCGATGCAACGAAACTTATCTAGCGGCGCTGTAGCGTTCGAAACCTTCAGGCACACCAAAATCGAGCATTCCCGTCTTTCGGGCGAATGGAGCACATCAGCTCTAAGTACGAGTGCCAAAAACATTTATTCCATGCAGGTACATAATATCTATTCGTTGAAACTTGTGTGGCAGCATTGTGGCGAACGCAAGTTCGACCCGTACCGAAATCGACCACTCGAGTGTTTCGGGCGACTATAGCACATCAGCTCGATTTACGGGTGTCAAAAATATTAATTCCATGCAAATAGACAATATCGATGCAACGAAACTTGTCTAGCGGCGTTGTAGCAAATGAAAACTTGACCCATGTCGAAATCGAGCATTCACGAGTTTCGGGCGACTACATCACGTCAGCTCGAAGTACGAGTGCCAAAAACATTTATTCCATGCAGGTACATAATATCTATTCGTTGAAACTTGTGTGGCAGCATTGTGGTGAACGCAAGTTCGACCCGTACCAAAATCGACCACTCGAGTGTTTCGGGCGACTATAGCACATCAGCTCGATTTACGGGTGTCAAAAATATTAATTCCATGCAAATAGACAATATCGATGCAACGAAACTTGTCTAGCGGCGTTGTAGCAAACGAAAACTTGACCCATATCGAAATCGAGCATTCACGTGTTTCGGGCGACTGCAGCACATCAGCTCTAAGTACGAGTGCCAAAAACATTTACTTCATGCAAATACATAATATAAATGCGTTGAAACTTGTCTGGCAGCATTGTGGCGAACGCTAGTTCGACCCGAACCGAATTCGAGCATTCGAGTGTTTCGGGTGACTATAGCACATCAGCTCGAATTACGGGTGTGAAAAACATTAATTCCATGCTAATAGGCGATATCGATGCAACGAAACTTATCTAGCGGCGCTGTAGCGATCGAAACCTTGACGCACACCAAAATCGAGCATTCTCGTCTTTCGGGCGACTGTAGCACATCAGCTCTAAGTTCGAGTGCCAAAAACATTTATTCCATGCAGGTTCATAATATTTATTCGTTGAAACTTGTGTGGCAGCATTGTGGCGAACGCAAGTTCGACCCGTACCGAAATCGACCACTCGAGTGTTTCGGGCGACTATAGCACATCAGCTCGAATTACGGGTGTGAAAAACATTAATTCCATGCTAATAGGCGATATCGATATAACGAAACTTATCTAGCGGCGTTGTAGCAAATGAAAACTTGACCCATGTCGAAATCGAGCATTCACGAGTTTCGGGCGACTACATCACATCAGCTCTAAGTACGAGTGCCAAAAACATTTATTCCATGCAGGTACATAATATCTATTCGTTGAAACTTGTCTGGCAGCATTGTGGCGAATGCAAGTTCGACCCGTACCGAAATCGGGCATTCGAGTGTTTCGGGCGACTATAGCACATCAGCTCGATTTACGGGTGTAAAAAACATTAATTCCATGCAAATAGACAATATCGATGCAACGAAACTTGTCTAGCGGCGTTGTAGCAAACGAAAACTTGACCCATATCGAAATCGAGCATTCACGAGTTTCGGTCGACTGCATCACATCAGCTCTAAGTACGAGTGCCAAAAACATTTATTCCATGCAGGTACATAATATCTATTCGTTGAAACTTGTCTGGCAGCATTGTGGCGAACGATAGTTCGACCCGAACCGAATTCGAGCATTCGAGTGTTTCGGGTGACTATAGCACATCAGCTCGAATTACGGGTGTGAAAAACATTAATTCCATGCTAATAGGCGATATCGATGCAACGAAACTTATCTAGCGGCGCTGTAGCGATCGAAACCTTGACGCACACCAAAATCGAGTATTCCCGTCTTTCGGGCGACTGTAGCACATCAGTTCTAAGTTCGAGTGCCAAAAACATTTATTCCATGCAGGTCCATAATATCTATTCGTTGAAACTTGTCTGGCAGCATTGTGGCGAATGCAAGTTCGACCCGTACCGAAATCGGTCATTCGAGTGTTTCGGGCGACTATAGCACATCAGCTCGATTTCCGGGTGTCAAAAGCATTAATTCCATGCAAATAGACAATATCGATGCATCGAAACTTGTTTAGCGGCGTTGTAGCAAACGAAAACTTGACCCATGTCGAAATCGAGCATTCACGTGTTTCGGGCGACTGCAGCACATCAGCTCTAAGTACGAGTGCCAAAAACATTTATTTCATGCCAATACATAATATAAATGCGTTGAAACTTGTCTGGCAGCATTGTGGCGAACGCTAGTTCGACCCGAACCGAATTCGAGCATTCGAGTGTTTCGGGTGACTATAGCACATCAGCTCGAATTACGGGTGTGAAAAACATTAATTCCATGCTAATAGGCGATATCGATGCAACGAAACTTATCTAGCGGCGCTGTAGCGATCGAAACCTTGACGCACACCAAAATCGAGCATTCCCGTCTTTCGGGCGACTGTAGCACATCAGCTCTAAGTTCGAGTGCCAAAAACATTTATTCCATGCAGGTTCATAATATCTATTCGTTGAAACTTGTCTGGCAGCATTGTGTCGAACGCTAGTTCGACCCGTACCGAATTCGAGCATTCGAGTGTTTCGGGCGACTATAGCACATCTGCTCGATTAACCGGTATCGAAAACATTAATTCCATGCAAATGGACAATATCGATGCAACGAAACTTGTCTAGCGGCGTTGTAGCAAACGAAAACTTGACCCATATAGATATCGAGCATTCACGTGTTTCGGGCGACTGCAGCACATCAGCTCTAACTACGAGTGCCAAAAACATTTATTTCATGCAAATACATAATATAAATGCGTTGAAACTTGTCTGGCAGCATTGTGGCGAACGATAGTTCGACCCGAACCGAATTCGAGCATTCGAGTGTTTCGGGTGACTATAGCACATCAGCTCGAATTACGGGTGTGAAAAACATTAATTCTATGCTAATAGGCGATATCGATGCAACGAAACTTATCTAGCGGCGCTGTAGCGATCGAAACCTTGACGCACACCAAAATCGAGCATTCTCGTCTTTCGGGCGACTGTAGCACATCAGCTCTAAGTTCGAGTGCCAAAAACATTTATTCCATGCAGGTTCATAATATTTATTCGTTGAAACTTGTGTGGCAGCATTGTGGCGAACGCAAGTTCGACCCGTACCGAAATCGACCACTCGAGTGTTTCGGGCGACTATAGCACATCAGCTCGAATTACGGGTGTGAAAAACATTAATTCCATGCTAATAGGCGATATCGATATAACGAAACTTATCTAGCGGCGTTGTAGCAAATGAAAACTTGACCCATGTCGAAATCGAGCATTCACGAGTTTCGGGCGACTACATCACGTCAGCTCTAAGTACGAGTGCCAAAAACATTTATTCCATGCAGGTACATAATATCTATTCGTTGAAACTTGTCTGGCAGCATTGTGGCGAATGCAAGTTCGACCCGTACCGAAATCGGGCATTCGAGTGTTTCGGGCGACTATAGCACATCAGCTCGATTTATGGGTGTAAAAAACATTAATTCCCTGCAAATAGACAATATCGATGCATCGAAACTTGTTTAGCGGCGTTGTAGCAAACGAAAACTTGACCCATATCGAAATCGAGCATTCACGTGTTTCGGGCGACTGCAGCACATCAGCACTAAGTACGAGTGCCAAAAACATTTATTTCATGCAAATACATAATATAAATGCGTTGAAACTTGTCTGGCAGCATTGTGGCGAACGCTAGTTCGACCCGAACCGAATTCGAGCATTCGAGTGTTTCGGGTGACTATAGCACATCAGCTCGAATTACGGTTGTGAAAAACATTAATTCCATGCTAATAGGCGATATCGATTCAACGAAACTTATCTAGCGGCGCTGTAGCGATCGAAACCTTGACGCACACCAAAATCGAGCATTCCCGTCTTTCGGGCGACTGTAGCACATCAGCTCTAAGTTCGAGTACCAAAAACATTTATTCCATGCAGGTCCATAATGTCTATTCGTTGAAACTTGTCTAGCAGCATTGTGGCGAACGCTAGTTCGACCCGTACCGAATTCGAGCATTCGAGGGTTTCGGGCGACTATAGCACATCTGCTCGATTAACCGGTATCGAAAACATTAATTCCATGCAAATGGACAATATTGATGCAACGAAACTTGTCTAGCGGCGTAGTAGCAAACGAAAACTCGACCCATATAGAAATCGAGCATTCACGTGTTTCGGGCGACTGCAGCACATCAGATCTAACTACGAGTGCCAAAAACATTTATTTCATGCAAATACATAATATAAATGCGTTGAAACTTGTCTGGCAGCATTGTGGCGAACGCTAGTTCGACCCGAACCGAATTCGAGCAGTCTATTGTTTCGGGTGACTATAGCACATCAGCTCGATTTCCGGGTGTCAAAAGCATTAATTCCATGCAAATAGACAATATCGATGCATCGAAACTTGTTTAGCGGCGTTGTAGCAAACGAAAACTTGACCCATATCGAAATCGAGCATTCACGTGTTTCGGGCGACTGCAGCACATCAGCACTAAGTACGAGTGCCAAAAACATTTATTTCATGCAAATACATAATATAAATGCGCTGAAACTTGTCTGGCAGCATTGTGGCGAACGCTAGTTCGACCCGAACCGAATTCAAGCATTCGAGTGTTTCGGGTGACTATAGCACATCAGCTCGAATTACGGGTGTGAAAAACATTAGTTCCATGCTAATAGGCGATATCGATGCAACGAAACTTATCTAGCGGCGCTGTAGCGTTCGAAACCTTCAGGCACACCAAAATCGAGCATTCCCGTCTTTCGGGCGAATGGAGCACATCAGCTCTAAGTACGAGTGCCAAAAACATTTATTCCATGCAGGTACATAATATCTATTCGTTGAAACTTGTGTGGCAGCATTGTGGCGAACGCAAGTTCGACCCGTACCGAAATCGACCACTCGAGTGTTTCGGGCGACTATAGCACATCAGCTCGATTTACGGGTGTCAAAAATATTAATTCCATGCAAATAGACAATATCGATGCAACGAAACTTGTCTAGCGGCGTTGTAGCAAATGAAAACTTGACCCATGTCGAAATCGAGCATTCACGAGTTTCGGGCGACTACATCACATCAGCTCTAAGTACGAGTGCCAAGAACATTTATTCCATGCAGGTACATAATATCTATTCGTTGAAACTTGTCTGGCAGCAGTGTGGCGAATGCAAGTTCGACCCGTACCGAAATCGGTCATTAGAGTGTTTCGGGCGACTATAGCACATCAGCTCGATTTCCGGGTGTCTAAAGCATTAATTCCATGCAAATAGACAATATCGATGCATCGAAACTTGTTTAGCGGCGTTGTAGCAAACGAAAACTTGACCCATATCGAAATCGAGCATTCACGTGTTTCGGGCGACTGCAGCACATCAGCTCTAAGTACGAGTGCCAAAAACATTTATTTCATGCAAATACATAATATAAATGCGTTGAAACTTGTCTGGCAGCATTGTGGCGAACGCTAGTTCGACCCGAACCGAATTCGAGCATTCGAGTGTTTCGGGTGACTATAGCACATCAGCTCGAATTACGGGTGTGAAAAACATTAATTCCATGCTAATAGGCGATATCGATGCAACGAAACTTATCTAGCGGCGCTGTAGCGTTCGAAACCTTCAGGCACACCAAAATCGAGCATTCCCGTCTTTCGGGCGAATGGAGCACATCAGCTCTAAGTACGAGTGCCAGAAACATTTATTCCATGCAGGTACATAATATCTATTCGTTGAAACTTGTGTGGCAGCATTGTGGCGAACGCAAGTTCGACCCGTACCGAAATCGACCACTCGAGTGTTTCGGGCGACTATAGCACATCAGCTCGATTTACGGGTGTCAAAAATATTAATTCCATGCAAATAGACAATATCGATGCAACGAAACTTGTCTAGCGGCGTTGTAGCAAATGAAAACTTGACCCATGTCGAAATCGAGCATTCACGGGTTTCGGGCGACTACATCACATCAGCTCTAAGTACGAGTGCCAAGAACATTTATTCCATGCAGGTACATAATATCTATTCGTTGAAACTTGTCTGGCAGCATTGTGGCGAACGCTAGTTCGACCCGTACCGAATTCGAGCATTCGAGGGTTTCGGGCGACTATAGCACATCTGCTCGATTAACCGGTATCGAAAACATTAATTCCATGCAAATGGACAATATCGATGCAACGAAACTTATCTAGCGGCGTTGTAGCAAACGAAAACTCGACCCATATAGAAATCGAGCATTCACGTGTTTCGGGCGACTGCAGCACATCAGCTCTAACTACGAGTGCCAAAAACATTTATTTCATGCAAATACATAATATAAATGCGTTGAAACTTGTCTGGCAGCATTGTGGCGAACGATAGTTCGACCCGAACCGAATTCGAGCATTCGAGTGTTTCGGGTGACTATAGCACATCAGCTCGAATTACGGGTGTGAAAAACATTAATTCTATGCTAATAGGCGATATCGATGCAACGAAACTTATCTAGCGGCGCTGTAGCGATCGAAACCTTGACGCACACCAAAATCGAGCATTCTCGTCTTTCGGGCGACTGTAGCACATCAGCTCTAAGTTCGAGTGCCAAAAACATTTATTCCATGCAGGTTCATAATATTTATTCGTTGAAACTTGTGTGGCAGCATTGTGGCGAACGCAAGTTCGACCCGTACCGAAATCGACCACTCGAGTGTTTCGGGCGACTATAGCACATCAGCTCGAATTACGGGTGTGAAAAACATTAATTCCATGCTAATAGGCGATTTCGATATAACGAAACTTATCTAGCGGCGTTGTAGCAAATGAAAACTTGACCCATGTCGAAATCGAGCATTCACGAGTTTCGGGCGACTACATCACGTCAGCTCTAAGTACGAGTGCCAAAAACATTTATTCCATGCAGGTACATAATATCTATTCGTTGAAACTTGTCTGGCAGCATTGTGGCGAATGCAAGTTCGACCCGTACCGAAATCGGGCATTCGAGTGTTTCGGGCGACTATAGCACATCAGCTCGATTTATGGGTGTAAAAAACATTAATTCCCTGCAAATAGACAATATCGATGCATCGAAACTTGTTTAGCGGCGTTGTAGCAAACGAAAACTTGACCCATATCGAAATCGAGCATTCACGTGTTTCGGGCGACAGCAGCACATCAGCTCTAAGAACGAGTGCCAAAAACATTTATTTCATGCAAATACATAATATAAATGCGTTGAATCTTGTCTGGCAGCGTTGTAGCGCTCGAAAGTTCGATCCATTCCGAAATCGAGCATTGGAGTGTTTCGGGCGACTGTGTCACATCAGTTCCATGTACGAGTATCAAAAACATTTATTCAATGCAAATACAAAATATCGATGCGTTGAAACTTGTCTGGCGGCATTGTGGCGAACGCTAGTTCGACCCGTACCGAATTCGAGCATTCGAGTGTTTCGGGTGACTATAGCACATCAGCTCGAACTACGGGTGTGAAAAACATTAATTCCATGCTAATAGGCGATATCGTTGCAACGAAACTTATCTAGCGGCGCTGTAGCGTTCGAAACCTTCAGGCACACCAAAATCGAGCATTCCCGTCTTTCGGGCGAATGGAGCACATCAGCTCTAAGTACGAGTGCCAAAAACATTTATTCCATGCAGGTACATAATATCTAATCGTTGAAACTTGTGTGGCAGTATTGTGGCGAACGCAAGTTCGACCCGTACCGAAATCGACCACTCGAGTGTTTCGGGCGACTATAGCACATCAGCTCTATTTACGGACGTCAAAAACATTAATTCCATGTAAATAGACAATATCGATGCAACGAAACTTTTCTAGCGGCGTTGTAGCAAATGAAAACTTGACCCATGTCGAAATCGAGCATTCACGAGTTTCGGGCGACTACATCACATCAGCTCTAAGTACGAGTGCCAGAAACATTTATTCCATGCAGGTACATAATATCTATTCGTTGAAACTTGTCTGGCAGCATTGTGGCGAACGCAAGTTCGACCCTTACCGAAATCGACCACTCGAGTGTTTCGGGCGACTATAGCACATCAGCTCGATTTACGGGTGTCAAAAATATTAATTCCATGCAAATAGACAATATCGATGCAACGAAACTTGTCTAGCGGCGTTGTAGCAAATGAAAACTTGACCCATGTCGAAATCGAGCATTCACGAGTTTCGGGCGACTACATCACATCAGCTCTAAGTACGAGTGCCAAAAACATTTATTCCATGCAGGTACATAATATCTATTCGTTGAAACTTGTCTGGCAGCATTGTGGCGAACGCAAGTTCGACCCGGACCGAAATGGAGCATTCGAGTGTTTCGGGCGACTGTAGCACATCAGCTCTAAGTACGAGTGCCAAAAACATTTATTCCATGCAGGTACATAATATCTATTCGTTGAAACTTGTCTGGCAGCATTGTGGCGAACGCAAATTCGATCCGTACCGAAATCGGGCATTCGAGTGTTTCGAGCGACTATAGCACATCAGCTCGATTTACGGGTGTAAAAAACATTAATTCTATGCAAATAGACAATATCGATGCAACGAAACTTGTCTAGCGGCGTTGTAGCAAACGAAAACTTGACCCATATCGAAATCGAGCATTCACGTGTTTCGGGCGACAGCAGCACATCAGCTCTAAGAACGAGTGCCAAAAACATTTATTTCATGCAAATACATAATATAAATGCGTTGAATCTTGTCTGGCAGCGTTGTAGCGCTCGAAAGTTCGATCCATTCCGAAATCGAGCATTGGAGTGTTTCGGGCGACTGTGTCACATCAGTTCCATGTACGAGTATCAAAAACATTTATTCAATGCAAATACAAAATATCGATGCGTTGAAACTTGTCTGGCGGCATTGTGGCGAACGCTAGTTCGACCCGTACCGAATTCGAGCATTCGAGTGTTTCGGGTGACTATAGCACATCAACTCGAACTACGGGTGTGAAAAACATTAATTCCATGCTAATAGGCGATATCGATGCAACGAAACTTATCTAGCGGCGCTGTAGCGATCGAAACCTTGACGCACACCAAAATCGAGCATTCTCGTCTTTCGGGCGACTGTAGCACATCAGCTCTAAGTTCGAGTGCCAAAAACATTTATTCCATGCAGGTTCATAATATCTATTCGTTGAAACTTGTCTGGCAGCATTGTGGCGAACGCTAGTTCGACCCGTACCGAATTCGAGCATTCGAGGGTTTCGGGCGACTATAGCACATCTGCTCGATTAACCGGTATCGAAAACATTAATTCCATGCAAATGGACAATATCGATGCAACGAAACTTGTCTAGCGGCGTTGTAGCAAACGAAAACTCGACCCATATAGAAATCGAGCATTCACGTGTTTCGGGCGACTGCAGCACATCAGCTCTAACTACGAGTGCAAAAAACATTTATTTCATGCAAATACATAATATAAATGCGTTGAAACTTGTCTGGCAGTATTGTGGCGAACGCTAGTTCGACCCGAATCGAATTCGAGCAGTCGAGTGTTTCGGGTGACTATAGCACATCAGCTCGAATTACGGGTGTGAAAAACATTAATTCCATGCAAATAGACAATATCGATGCAACGAAACTTGTCTAGCGGCGTTGTAGCAAATGAAAACTTGACCCATGTCGAAATCGAGCATTCACGAGTTTCGGGCGACTACATCACGTCAGCTCGAAGTACGAGTGCCAAAAACATTTATTCCATGCAGGTACATAATATCTATTCGTTGAAACTTGTGTGGCAGCATTGTGGTGAACGCAAGTTCGACCCGTACCAAAATCGACCACTCGAGTGTTTCGGGCGACTATAGCACATCAGCTCGATTTACGGGTGTCAAAAATATTAATTCCATGCAAATAGACAATATCGATGCAACGAAACTTGTCTAGCGGCGTTGTAGCAAACGAAAACTTGACCCATATCGAAATCGAGCATTCACGTGTTTCGGGCGACTGCAGCACATCAGCTCTAAGTACGAGTGCCAAAAACATTTACTTCATGCAAATACATAATATAAATGCGTTGAAACTTGTCTGGCAGCATTGTGGCGAACGCTAGTTCGACCCGAATCGAATTCGAGCAGTCGAGTGTTTCGGGCGACTATAGCACATCAGCTCGAATTACGGGTGTGAAAAACATTAATTCCATGCTAATAGGCGATATCGATATAACGAAACTTATCTAGCGGCGTTGTAGCAAATGAAAACTTGACCCATGTCGAAATCGAGCATTCACGAGTTTCGGGCGACTACATCACATCAGCTCTAAGTACGAGTGCCAAAAACATTTATTCCATGCAGGTCCATAATATCTATTCGTTGAAACTTGTCTGGCAGCATTGTGGCGAATGCAAGTTCGACCCGTACCGAAATCGGTCATTCGAGTGTTTCGGGCGACTATAGCACATCAGCTCGATTTCCGGGTGTCAAAAGCATTAATTCCATGCAAATAGACAATATCGATGCATCGAAACTTGTTTAGCGGCGTTGTAGCAAACGAAAACTTGACCCATGTCGAAATCGAGCATTCACGTGTTTCGGGCGACTGCAGCACATCAGCTCTAAGTACGAGTGCCAAAAACATTTATTTCATGCAAATACATAATATAAATGCGTTGAAACTTGTCTGGCAGCATTGTGGCGAACGCTAGTTCGACCCGAACCGAATTCGAGCATTCGAGTGTTTCGGGTGACTATAGCACATCAGCTCGAATTACGGGTGTGAAAAACATTAATTCCATGCTAATAGGCGATATCGATGCAACGAAACTTATCTAGCGGCGCTGTAGCGATCGAAACCTTGACGCACACCAAAATCGAGCATTCCCGTCTTTCGGGCGACTGTAGCACATCAGCTCTAAGTTCGAGTGCCAAAAACATTTATTCCATGCAGGTTCATAATATCTATTCGTTGAAACTTGTCTGGCAGCATTGTGTCGAACGCTAGTTCGACCCGTACCGAATTCGAGCATTCGAGTGTTTCGGGCGACTATAGCACATCTGCTCGATTAACCGGTATCGAAAACATTAATTCCATGCAAATGGACAATATCGATGCAACGAAACTTGTCTAGCGGCGTTGTAGCAAACGAAAACTTGACCCATATAGATATCGAGCATTCACGTGTTTCGGGCGACTGCAGCACATCAGCTCTAACTACGAGTGCCAAAAACATTTATTTCATGCAAATACATAATATAAATGCGTTGAAACTTGTCTGGCAGCATTGTGGCGAACCATAGTTCGACCCGAACCGAATTCGAGCATTCGAGTGTTTCGGGTGACTATAGCACATCAGCTCGAATTACGGGTGTGAAAAACATTAATTCTATGCTAATAGGCGATATCGATGCAACGAAACTTATCTAGCGGCGCTGTAGCGATCGAAACCTTGACGCACACCAAAATCGAGCATTCTCGTCTTTCGGGCGACTGTAGCACATCAGCTCTAAGTTCGAGTGCCAAAAACATTTATTCCATGCAGGTTCATAATATTTATTCGTTGAAACTTGTGTGGCAGCATTGTGGCGAACGCAAGTTCGACCCGTACCGAAATCGACCACTCGAGTGTTTCGGGCGACTATAGCACATCAGCTCGAATTACGGGTGTGAAAAACATTAATTCCATGCTAATAGGCGATATCGATATAACGAAACTTATCTAGCGGCGTTGTAGCAAATGAAAACTTGACCCATGTCGAAATCGAGCATTCACGAGTTTCGGGCGACTACATCACATCAGCTCTAAGTACGAGTGCCAAAAACATTTATTCCATGCAGGTACATAATATCTATTCGTTGAAACTTGTCTGGCAGCATTGTGGCGAATGCAAGTTCGACCCGTACCGAAATCGGGCATTCGAGTGTTTCGGGCGACTATAGCACATCAGCTCGATTTATGGGTGTAAAAAACATTAATTCCCTGCAAATAGACAATATCGATGCATCGAAACTTGTTTAGCGGCGTTGTAGCAAACGAAAACTTGACCCATATCGAAATCGAGCATTCACGTGTTTCGGGCGACTGCAGCACATCAGCACTAAGTACGAGTGCCAAAAACATTTATTTCATGCAAATACATAATATAAATGCGTTGAAACTTGTCTGGCAGCATTGTGGCGAACGCTAGTTCGACCCGAACCGAATTCGAGCATTCGAGTGTTTCGGGTGACTATAGCACATCAGCTCGAATTACGGTTGTGAAAAACATTAATTCCATGCTAATAGGCGATATCGATTCAACGAAACTTATCTAGCGGCGCTGTAGCGATCGAAACCTTGACGCACACCAAAATCGAGCATTCCCGTCTTTCGGGCGACTGTAGCACATCAGCTCTAAGTTCGAGTACCAAAAACATTTATTCCATGCAGGTCCATAATGTCTATTCGTTGAAACTTGTCTAGCAGCATTGTGGCGAACGCTAGTTCGACCCGTACCGAATTCGAGCATTCGAGGGTTTCGGGCGACTATAGCACATCTGCTCGATTAACCGGTATCGAAAACATTAATTCCATGCAAATGGACAATATTGATGCAACGAAACTTGTCTAGCGGCGTAGTAGCAAACGAAAACTCGACCCATATAGAAATCGAGCATTCACGTGTTTCGGGCGACTGCAGCACATCAGGTCTAACTACGAGTGCCAAAAACATTTATTTCATGCAAATACATAATATAAATGCGTTGAAACTTGTCTGGCAGCATTGTGGCGAACGCTAGTTCGACCCGAACCGAATTCGAGCAGTCTATTGTTTCGGGTGACTATAGCACATCAGCTCGATTTCCGGGTGTCAAAAGCATTAATTCCATGCAAATAGACAATATCGATGCATCGAAACTTGTTTAGCGGCGTTGTAGCAAACGAAAACTTGACCCATATCGAAATCGAGCATTCACGTGTTTCGGGCGACTGCAGCACATCAGCACTAAGTACGAGTGCCAAAAACATTTATTTCATGCAAATACATAATATAAATGCGCTGAAACTTGTCTGGCAGCATTGTGGCGAACGCTAGTTCGACCCGAACCGAATTCAAGCATTCGAGTGTTTCGGGTGACTATAGCACATCAGCTCGAATTACGGGTGTGAAAAACATTAGTTCCATGCTAATAGGCGATATCGATGCAACGAAACTTATCTAGCGGCGCTGTAGCGTTCGAAACCTTCAGGCACACCAAAATCGAGCATTCCCGTCTTTCGGGCGAATGGAGCACATCAGCTCTAAGTACGAGTGCCAAAAACATTTATTCCATGCAGGTACATAATATCTATTCGTTGAAACTTGTGTGGCAGCATTGTGGCGAACGCAAGTTCGACCCGTACCGAAATCGACCACTCGAGTGTTTCGGGCGACTATAGCACATCAGCTCGATTTACGGGTGTCAAAAATATTAATTCCATGCAAATAGACAATATCGATGCAACGAAACTTGTCTAGCGGCGTTGTAGCAAATGAAAACTTGACCCATGTCGAAATCGAGCATTCACGAGTTTCGGGCGACTACATCACGTCAGCTCGAAGTACGAGTGCCAAAAACATTTATTCCATGCAGGTACATAATATCTATTCGTTGAAACTTGTGTGGCAGCATTGTGGTGAACGCAAGTTCGACCCGTACCAAAATCGACCACTCGAGTGTTTCGGGCGACTATAGCACATCAGCTCGATTTACGGGTGTCAAAAATATTAATTCCATGCAAATAGACAATATCGATGCAACGAAACTTGTCTAGCGGCGTTGTAGCAAACGAAAACTTGACCCATATCGAAATCGAGCATTCACGTGTTTCGGGCGACTGCAGCACATCAGCTCTAAGTACGAGTGCCAAAAACATTTACTTCATGCAAATACATAATATAAATGCGTTGAAACTTGTCTGGCAGCATTGTGGCGAACGCTAGTTCGACCCGAACCGAATTCGAGCATTCGAGTGTTTCGGGTGACTATAGCACATCAGCTCGAATTACGGGTGTGAAAAACATTAATTCCATGCTAATAGGCGATATCGATGCAACGAAACTTATCTAGCGGCGCTGTAGCGATCGAAACCTTGACGCACACCAAAATCGAGCATTCTCGTCTTTCGGGCGACTGTAGCACATCAGCTCTAAGTTCGAGTGCCAAAAACATTTATTCCATGCAGGTTCATAATATTTATTCGTTGAAACTTGTGTGGCAGCATTGTGGCGAACGCAAGTTCGACCCGTACCGAAATCGACCACTCGAGTGTTTCGGGCGACTATAGCACATCAGCTCGAATTACGGGTGTGAAAAACATTAATTCCATGCTAATAGGCGATATCGATATAACGAAACTTATCTAGCGGCGTTGTAGCAAATGAAAACTTGACCCATGTCGAAATCGAGCATTCACGAGTTTCGGGCGACTACATCACATCAGCTCTAAGTACGAGTGCCAAAAACATTTATTCCATGCAGGTACATAATATCTATTCGTTGAAACTTGTCTGGCAGCATTGTGGCGAATGCAAGTTCGACCCGTACCGAAATCGGGCATTCGAGTGTTTCGGGCGACTATAGCACATCAGCTCGATTTACGGGTGTAAAAAACATTAATTCCATGCAAATAGACAATATCGATGCAACGAAACTTGTCTAGCGGCGTTGTAGCAAACGAAAACTTGACCCATATCGAAATCGAGCATTCACGAGTTTCGGTCGACTGCATCACATCAGCTCTAAGTACGAGTGCCAAAAACATTTATTCCATGCAGGTACATAATATCTATTCGTTGAAACTTGTCTGGCAGCATTGTGGCGAACGATAGTTCGACCCGAACCGAATTCGAGCATTCGAGTGTTTCGGGTGACTATAGCACATCAGCTCGAATTACGGGTGTGAAAAACATTAATTCCATGCTAATAGGCGATATCGATGCAACGAAACTTATCTAGCGGCGCTGTAGCGATCGAAACCTTGACGCACACCAAAATCGAGTATTCCCGTCTTTCGGGCGACTGTAGCACATCAGTTCTAAGTTCGAGTGCCAAAAACATTTATTCCATGCAGGTCCATAATATCTATTCGTTGAAACTTGTCTGGCAGCATTGTGGCGAATGCAAGTTCGACCCGTACCGAAATCGGTCATTCGAGTGTTTCGGGCGACTATAGCACATCAGCTCGATTTCCGGGTGTCAAAAGCATTAATTCCATGCAAATAGACAATATCGATGCATCGAAACTTGTTTAGCGGCGTTGTAGCAAACGAAAACTTGACCCATGTCGAAATCGAGCATTCACGTGTTTCGGGCGACTGCAGCACATCAGCTCTAAGTACGAGTGCCAAAAACATTTATTTCATGCCAATACATAATATAAATGCGTTGAAACTTGTCTGGCAGCATTGTGGCGAACGCTAGTTCGACCCGAACCGAATTCGAGCATTCGAGTGTTTCGGGTGACTATAGCACATCAGCTCGAATTACGGGTGTGAAAAACATTAATTCCATGCTAATAGGCGATATCGATGCAACGAAACTTATCTAGCGGCGCTGTAGCGATCGAAACCTTGACGCACACCAAAATCGAGCATTCCCGTCTTTCGGGCGACTGTAGCACATCAGCTCTAAGTTCGAGTGCCAAAAACATTTATTCCATGCAGGTTCATAATATCTATTCGTTGAAACTTGTCTGGCAGCATTGTGTCGAACGCTAGTTCGACCCGTACCGAATTCGAGCATTCGAGTGTTTCGGGCGACTATAGCACATCTGCTCGATTAACCGGTATCGAAAACATTAATTCCATGCAAATGGACAATATCGATGCAACGAAACTTGTCTAGCGGCGTTGTAGCAAACGAAAACTTGACCCATATAGATATCGAGCATTCACGTGTTTCGGGCGACTGCAGCACATCAGCTCTAACTACGAGTGCCAAAAACATTTATTTCATGCAAATACATAATATAAATGCGTTGAAACTTGTCTGGCAGCATTGTGGCGAACGATAGTTCGACCCGAACCGAATTCGAGCATTCGAGTGTTTCGGGTGACTATAGCACATCAGCTCGAATTACGGGTGTGAAAAACATTAATTCTATGCTAATAGGCGATATCGATGCAACGAAACTTATCTAGCGGCGCTGTAGCGATCGAAACCTTGACGCACACCAAAATCGAGCATTCTCGTCTTTCGGGCGACTGTAGCACATCAGCTCTAAGTTCGAGTGCCAAAAACATTTATTCCATGCAGGTTCATAATATTTATTCGTTGAAACTTGTGTGGCAGCATTGTGGCGAACGCAAGTTCGACCCGTACCGAAATCGACCACTCGAGTGTTTCGGGCGACTATAGCACATCAGCTCGAATTACGGGTGTGAAAAACATTAATTCCATGCTAATAGGCGATATCGATATAACGAAACTTATCTAGCGGCGTTGTAGCAAATGAAAACTTGACCCATGTCGAAATCGAGCATTCACGAGTTTCGGGCGACTACATCACGTCAGCTCTAAGTACGAGTGCCAAAAACATTTATTCCATGCAGGTACATAATATCTATTCGTTGAAACTTGTCTGGCAGCATTGTGGCGAATGCAAGTTCGACCCGTACCGAAATCGGGCATTCGAGTGTTTCGGGCGACTATAGCACATCAGCTCGATTTATGGGTGTAAAAAACATTAATTCCCTGCAAATAGACAATATCGATGCATCGAAACTTGTTTAGCGGCGTTGTAGCAAACGAAAACTTGACCCATATCGAAATCGAGCATTCACGTGTTTCGGGCGACTGCAGCACATCAGCACTAAGTACGAGTGCCAAAAACATTTATTTCATGCAAATACATAATATAAATGCGTTGAAACTTGTCTGGCAGCATTGTGGCGAACGCTAGTTCGACCCGAACCGAATTCGAGCATTCGAGTGTTTCGGGTGACTATAGCACATCAGCTCGAATTACGGTTGTGAAAAACATTAATTCCATGCTAATAGGCGATATCGATTCAACGAAACTTATCTAGCGGCGCTGTAGCGATCGAAACCTTGACGCACACCAAAATCGAGCATTCCCGTCTTTCGGGCGACTGTAGCACATCAGCTCTAAGTTCGAGTACCAAAAACATTTATTCCATGCAGGTCCATAATGTCTATTCGTTGAAACTTGTCTAGCAGCATTGTGGCGAACGCTAGTTCGACCCGTACCGAATTCGAGCATTCGAGGGTTTCGGGCGACTATAGCACATCTGCTCGATTAACCGGTATCGAAAACATTAATTCCATGCAAATGGACAATATTGATGCAACGAAACTTGTCTAGCGGCGTAGTAGCAAACGAAAACTCGACCCATATAGAAATCGAGCATTCACGTGTTTCGGGCGACTGCAGCACATCAGATCTAACTACGAGTGCCAAAAACATTTATTTCATGCAAATACATAATATAAATGCGTTGAAACTTGTCTGGCAGCATTGTGGCGAACGCTAGTTCGACCCGAACCGAATTCGAGCAGTCTATTGTTTCGGGTGACTATAGCACATCAGCTCGATTTCCGGGTGTCAAAAGCATTAATTCCATGCAAATAGACAATATCGATGCATCGAAACTTGTTTAGCGGCGTTGTAGCAAACGAAAACTTGACCCATATCGAAATCGAGCATTCACGTGTTTCGGGCGACTGCAGCACATCAGCACTAAGTACGAGTGCCAAAAACATTTATTTCATGCAAATACATAATATAAATGCGCTGAAACTTGTCTGGCAGCATTGTGGCGAACGCTAGTTCGACCCGAACCGAATTCAAGCATTCGAGTGTTTCGGGTGACTATAGCACATCAGCTCGAATTACGGGTGTGAAAAACATTAGTTCCATGCTAATAGGCGATATCGATGCAACGAAACTTATCTAGCGGCGCTGTAGCGTTCGAAACCTTCAGGCACACCAAAATCGAGCATTCCCGTCTTTCGGGCGAATGGAGCACATCAGCTCTAAGTACGAGTGCCAAAAACATTTATTCCATGCAGGTACATAATATCTATTCGTTGAAACTTGTGTGGCAGCATTGTGGCGAACGCAAGTTCGACCCGTACCGAAATCGACCACTCGAGTGTTTCGGGCGACTATAGCACATCAGCTCGATTTACGGGTGTCAAAAATATTAATTCCATGCAAATAGACAATATCGATGCAACGAAACTTGTCTAGCGGCGTTGTAGCAAATGAAAACTTGACCCATGTCGAAATCGAGCATTCACGAGTTTCGGGCGACTACATCACATCAGCTCTAAGTACGAGTGCCAAGAACATTTATTCCATGCAGGTACATAATATCTATTCGTTGAAACTTGTCTGGCAGCAGTGTGGCGAATGCAAGTTCGACCCGTACCGAAATCGGTCATTAGAGTGTTTCGGGCGACTATAGCACATCAGCTCGATTTCCGGGTGTCTAAAGCATTAATTCCATGCAAATAGACAATATCGATGCATCGAAACTTGTTTAGCGGCGTTGTAGCAAACGAAAACTTGACCCATATCGAAATCGAGCATTCACGTGTTTCGGGCGACTGCAGCACATCAGCTCTAAGTACGAGTGCCAAAAACATTTATTTCATGCAAATACATAATATAAATGCGTTGAAACTTGTCTGGCAGCATTGTGGCGAACGCTAGTTCGACCCGAACCGAATTCGAGCATTCGAGTGTTTCGGGTGACTATAGCACATCAGCTCGAATTACGGGTGTGAAAAACATTAATTCCATGCTAATAGGCGATATCGATGCAACGAAACTTATCTAGCGGCGCTGTAGCGTTCGAAACCTTCAGGCACACCAAAATCGAGCATTCCCGTCTTTCGGGCGAATGGAGCACATCAGCTCTAAGTACGAGTGCCAGAAACATTTATTCCATGCAGGTACATAATATCTATTCGTTGAAACTTGTGTGGCAGCATTGTGGCGAACGCAAGTTCGACCCGTACCGAAATCGACCACTCGAGTGTTTCGGGCGACTATAGCACATCAGCTCGATTTACGGGTGTCAAAAATATTAATTCCATGCAAATAGACAATATCGATGCAACGAAACTTGTCTAGCGGCGTTGTAGCAAATGAAAACTTGACCCATGTCGAAATCGAGCATTCACGGGTTTCGGGCGACTACATCACATCAGCTCTAAGTACGAGTGCCAAGAACATTTATTCCATGCAGGTACATAATATCTATTCGTTGAAACTTGTCTGGCAGCATTGTGGCGAACGCTAGTTCGACCCGTACCGAATTCGAGCATTCGAGGGTTTCGGGCGACTATAGCACATCTGCTCGATTAACCGGTATCGAAAACATTAATTCCATGCAAATGGACAATATCGATGCAACGAAACTTATCTAGCGGCGTTGTAGCAAACGAAAACTCGACCCATATAGAAATCGAGCATTCACGTGTTTCGGGCGACTGCAGCACATCAGCTCTAACTACGAGTGCCAAAAACATTTATTTCATGCAAATACATAATATAAATGCGTTGAAACTTGTCTGGCAGCATTGTGGCGAACGATAGTTCGACCCGAACCGAATTCGAGCATTCGAGTGTTTCGGGTGACTATAGCACATCAGCTCGAATTACGGGTGTGAAAAACATTAATTCTATGCTAATAGGCGATATCGATGCAACGAAACTTATCTAGCGGCGCTGTAGCGATCGAAACCTTGACGCACACCAAAATCGAGCATTCTCGTCTTTCGGGCGACTGTAGCACATCAGCTCTAAGTTCGAGTGCCAAAAACATTTATTCCATGCAGGTTCATAATATTTATTCGTTGAAACTTGTGTGGCAGCATTGTGGCGAACGCAAGTTCGACCCGTACCGAAATCGACCACTCGAGTGTTTCGGGCGACTATAGCACATCAGCTCGAATTACGGGTGTGAAAAACATTAATTCCATGCTAATAGGCGATTTCGATATAACGAAACTTATCTAGCGGCGTTGTAGCAAATGAAAACTTGACCCATGTCGAAATCGAGCATTCACGAGTTTCGGGCGACTACATCACGTCAGCTCTAAGTACGAGTGCCAAAAACATTTATTCCATGCAGGTACATAATATCTATTCGTTGAAACTTGTCTGGCAGCATTGTGGCGAATGCAAGTTCGACCCGTACCGAAATCGGGCATTCGAGTGTTTCGGGCGACTATAGCACATCAGCTCGATTTATGGGTGTAAAAAACATTAATTCCCTGCAAATAGACAATATCGATGCATCGAAACTTGTTTAGCGGCGTTGTAGCAAACGAAAACTTGACCCATATCGAAATCGAGCATTCACGTGTTTCGGGCGACTGCAGCACATCAGCACTAAGTACGAGTGCCAAAAACATTTATTTCATGCAAATACATAATATAAATGCGTTGAAACTTGTCTGGCAGCATTGTGGCGAACGCTAGTTCGACCCGAACCGAATTCGAGCATTCGAGTGTTTCGGGTGACTATAGCACATCAGCTCGAATTACGGTTGTGAAAAACATTAATTCCATGCTAATAGGCGATATCGATTCAACGAAACTTATCTAGCGGCGCTGTAGCGATCGAAACCTTGACGCACACCAAAATCGAGCATTCCCGTCTTTCGGGCGACTGTAGCACATCAGCTCTAAGTTCGAGTACCAAAAACATTTATTCCATGCAGGTCCATAATGTCTATTCGTTGAAACTTGTCTAGCAGCATTGTGGCGAACGCTAGTTCGACCCGTACCGAATTCGAGCATTCGAGGGTTTCGGGCGACTATAGCACATATGCTCGATTAACCGGTATCGAAAACATTAATTCCATGCAAATGGACAATATTGATGCAACGAAACTTGTCTAGCGGCGTAGTAGCAAACGAAAACTCGACCCATATAGAAATCGAGCATTCACGTGTTTCGGGCGACTGCAGCACATCAGGTCTAACTACGAGTGCCAAAAACATTTATTTCATGCAAATACATAATATAAATGCGTTGAAACTTGTCTGGCAGCATTGTGGCGAACGCTAGTTCGACCCGAACCGAATTCGAGCAGTCTATTGTTTCGGGTGACTATAGCACATCAGCTCGATTTCCGGGTGTCAAAAGCATTAATTCCATGCAAATAGACAATATCGATGCATCGAAACTTGTTTAGCGGCGTTGTAGCAAACGAAAACTTGACCCATATCGAAATCGAGCATTCACGTGTTTCGGGCGACTGCAGCACATCAGCACTAAGTACGAGTGCCAAAAACATTTATTTCATGCAAATACATAATATAAATGCGCTGAAACTTGTCTGGCAGCATTGTGGCGAACGCTAGTTCGACCCGAACCGAATTCAAGCATTCGAGTGTTTCGGGTGACTATAGCACATCAGCTCGAATTACGGGTGTGAAAAACATTAGTTCCATGCTAATAGGCGATATCGATGCAACGAAACTTATCTAGCGGCGCTGTAGCGTTCGAAACCTTCAGGCACACCAAAATCGAGCATTCCCGTCTTTCGGGCGAATGGAGCACATCAGCTCTAAGTACGAGTGCCAAAAACATTTATTCCATGCAGGTACATAATATCTATTCGTTGAAACTTGTGTGGCAGCATTGTGGCGAACGCAAGTTCGACCCGTACCGAAATCGACCACTCGAGTGTTTCGGGCGACTATAGCACATCAGCTCGATTTACGGGTGTCAAAAATATTAATTCCATGCAAATAGACAATATCGATGCAACGAAACTTGTCTAGCGGCGTTGTAGCAAATGAAAACTTGACCCATGTCGAAATCGAGCATTCACGAGTTTCGGGCGACTACATCACATCAGCTCTAAGTACGAGTGCCAAGAACATTTATTCCATGCAGGTACATAATATCTATTCGTTGAAACTTGTCTGGCAGCAGTGTGGCGAATGCAAGTTCGACCCGTACCGAAATCGGTCATTAGAGTGTTTCGGGCGACTATAGCACATCAGCTCGATTTCCGGGTGTCTAAAGCATTAATTCCATGCAAATAGACAATATCGATGCATCGAAACTTGTTTAGCGGCGTTGTAGCAAACGAAAACTTGACCCATATCGAAATCGAGCATTCACGTGTTTCGGGCGACTGCAGCACATCAGCTCTAAGTACGAGTGCCAAAAACATTTATTTCATGCAAATACATAATATAAATGCGTTGAAACTTGTCTGGCAGCATTGTGGCGAACGCTAGTTCGACCCGAACCGAATTCGAGCATTCGAGTGTTTCGGGTGACTATAGCACATCAGCTCGAATTACGGGTGTGAAAAACATTAATTCCATGCTAATAGGCGATATCGATGCAACGAAACTTATCTAGCGGCGCTGTAGCGTTCGAAACCTTCAGGCACACCAAAATCGAGCATTCCCGTCTTTCGGGCGAATGGAGCACATCAGCTCTAAGTACGAGTGCCAGAAACATTTATTCCATGCAGGTACATAATATCTATTCGTTGAAACTTGTGTGGCAGCATTGTGGCGAACGCAAGTTCGACCCGTACCGAAATCGACCACTCGAGTGTTTCGGGCGACTATAGCACATCAGCTCGATTTACGGGTGTCAAAAATATTAATTCCATGCAAATAGACAATATCGATGCAACGAAACTTGTCTAGCGGCGTTGTAGCAAATGAAAACTTGACCCATGTCGAAATCGAGCATTCACGGGTTTCGGGCGACTACATCACATCAGCTCTAAGTACGAGTGCCAAGAACATTTATTCCATGCAGGTACATAATATCTATTCGTTGAAACTTGTCTGGCAGCATTGTGGCGAACGCTAGTTCGACCCGTACCGAATTCGAGCATTCGAGGGTTTCGGGCGACTATAGCACATCTGCTCGATTAACCGGTATCGAAAACATTAATTCCATGCAAATGGACAATATCGATGCAACGAAACTTATCTAGCGGCGTTGTAGCAAACGAAAACTCGACCCATATAGAAATCGAGCATTCACGTGTTTCGGGCGACTGCAGCACATCAGCTCTAACTACGAGTGCCAAAAACATTTATTTCATGCAAATACATAATATAAATGCGTTGAAACTTGTCTGGCAGCATTGTGGCGAACGATAGTTCGACCCGAACCGAATTCGAGCATTCGAGTGTTTCGGGTGACTATAGCACATCAGCTCGAATTACGGGTGTGAAAAACATTAATTCTATGCTAATAGGCGATATCGATGCAACGAAACTTATCTAGCGGCGCTGTAGCGATCGAAACCTTGACGCACACCAAAATCGAGCATTCTCGTCTTTCGGGCGACTGTAGCACATCAGCTCTAAGTTCGAGTGCCAAAAACATTTATTCCATGCAGGTTCATAATATTTATTCGTTGAAACTTGTGTGGCAGCATTGTGGCGAACGCAAGTTCGACCCGTACCGAAATCGACCACTCGAGTGTTTCGGGCGACTATAGCACATCAGCTCGAATTACGGGTGTGAAAAACATTAATTCCATGCTAATAGGCGATTTCGATATAACGAAACTTATCTAGCGGCGTTGTAGCAAATGAAAACTTGACCCATGTCGAAATCGAGCATTCACGAGTTTCGGGCGACTACATCACGTCAGCTCTAAGTACGAGTGCCAAAAACATTTATTCCATGCAGGTACATAATATCTATTCGTTGAAACTTGTCTGGCAGCATTGTGGCGAATGCAAGTTCGACCCGTACCGAAATCGGGCATTCGAGTGTTTCGGGCGACTATAGCACATCAGATCGATTTATGGGTGTAAAAAACATTAATTCCCTGCAAATAGACAATATCGATGCATCGAAACTTGTTTAGCGGCGTTGTAGCAAACGAAAACTTGACCCATATCGAAATCGAGCATTCACGTGTTTCGGGCGACTGCAGCACATCAGCACTAAGTACGAGTGCCAAAAACATTTATTTCATGCAAATACATAATATAAATGCGTTGAAACTTGTCTGGCAGCATTGTGGCGAACGCTAGTTCGACCCGAACCGAATTCGAGCATTCGAGTGTTTCGGGTGACTATAGCACATCAGCTCGAATTACGGTTGTGAAAAACATTAATTCCATGCTAATAGGCGATATCGATTCAACGAAACTTATCTAGCGGCGCTGTAGCGATCGAAACCTTGACGCACACCAAAATCGAGCATTCCCGTCTTTCGGGCGACTGTAGCACATCAGCTCTAAGTTCGAGTACCAAAAACATTTATTCCATGCAGGTCCATAATGTCTATTCGTTGAAACTTGTCTAGCAGCATTGTGGCGAACGCTAGTTCGACCCGTACCGAATTCGAGCATTCGAGGGTTTCGGGCGACTATAGCACATATGCTCGATTAACCGGTATCGAAAACATTAATTCCATGCAAATGGACAATATTGATGCAACGAAACTTGTCTAGCGGCGTAGTAGCAAACGAAAACTCGACCCATATAGAAATCGAGCATTCACGTGTTTCGGGCGACTGCAGCACATCAGGTCTAACTACGAGTGCCAAAAACATTTATTTCATGCAAATACATAATATAAATGCGTTGAAACTTGTCTGGCAGCATTGTGGCGAACGCTAGTTCGACCCGAACCGAATTCGAGCAGTCTATTGTTTCGGGTGACTATAGCACATCAGCTCGATTTCCGGGTGTCAAAAGCATTAATTCCATGCAAATAGACAATATCGATGCATCGAAACTTGTTTAGCGGCGTTGTAGCAAACGAAAACTTGACCCATATCGAAATCGAGCATTCACGTGTTTCGGGCGACTGCAGCACATCAGCACTAAGTACGAGTGCCAAAAACATTTATTTCATGCAAATACATAATATAAATGCGCTGAAACTTGTCTGGCAGCATTGTGGCGAACGCTAGTTCGACCCGAACCGAATTCAAGCATTCGAGTGTTTCGGGTGACTATAGCACATCAGCTCGAATTACGGGTGTGAAAAACATTAGTTCCATGCTAATAGGCGATATCGATGCAACGAAACTTATCTAGCGGCGCTGTAGCGTTCGAAACCTTCAGGCACACCAAAATCGAGCATTCCCGTCTTTCGGGCGAATGGAGCACATCAGCTCTAAGTACGAGTGCCAAAAACATTTATTCCATGCAGGTACATAATATCTATTCGTTGAAACTTGTGTGGCAGCATTGTGGCGAACGCAAGTTCGACCCGTACCGAAATCGACCACTCGAGTGTTTCGGGCGACTATAGCACATCAGCTCGATTTACGGGTGTCAAAAATATTAATTCCATGCAAATAGACAATATCGATGCAACGAAACTTGTCTAGCGGCGTTGTAGCAAATGAAAACTTGACCCATGTCGAAATCGAGCATTCACGAGTTTCGGGCGACTACATCACATCAGCTCTAAGTACGAGTGCCAAGAACATTTATTCCATGCAGGTACATAATATCTATTCGTTGAAACTTGTCTGGCAGCAGTGTGGCGAATGCAAGTTCGACCCGTACCGAAATCGGTCATTAGAGTGTTTCGGGCGACTATAGCACATCAGCTCGATTTCCGGGTGTCTAAAGCATTAATTCCATGCAAATAGACAATATCGATGCATCGAAACTTGTTTAGCGGCGTTGTAGCAAACGAAAACTTGACCCATATCGAAATCGAGCATTCACGTGTTTCGGGCGACTGCAGCACATCAGCTCTAAGTACGAGTGCCAAAAACATTTATTTCATGCAAATACATAATATAAATGCGTTGAAACTTGTCTGGCAGCATTGTGGCGAACGCTAGTTCGACCCGAACCGAATTCGAGCATTCGAGTGTTTCGGGTGACTATAGCACATCAGCTCGAATTACGGGTGTGAAAAACATTAATTCCATGCTAATAGGCGATATCGATGCAACGAAACTTATCTAGCGGCGCTGTAGCGTTCGAAACCTTCAGGCACACCAAAATCGAGCATTCCCGTCTTTCGGGCGAATGGAGCACATCAGCTCTAAGTACGAGTGCCAGAAACATTTATTCCATGCAGGTACATAATATCTATTCGTTGAAACTTGTGTGGCAGCATTGTGGTGAACGCAAGTTCGACCCGTACCGATATCGACCACTCGAGTGTTTCGGGCGACTATAGCACATCAGCTCGATTTACGGGTGTCAAAAATATTAATTCCATGCAAATAGACAATATCGATGCAACGAAACTTGTCTAGCGGCGTTGTAGCAAATGAAAACTTGACCCATGTCGAAATCGAGCATTCACCAGTTTCGGGCGACTACATCACATCAGCTCTAAGTACGAGTGCCAAGAACATTTATTCCATGCAGGTACATAATATCTATTCGTTGAAACTTGTCTGGCAGCAGTGTGGCGAATGCAAGTTCGACCCGTACCGAAATCGGTCATTGGAGTGTTTCGGGCGACTATAGCACATCAGCTCGATTTCCGGGTGTCAAAAGCATTAATTCCATGCAAATAGACAATATCGATGCATCGAAACTTGTTTAGCGGCGTTGTAGCAAACGAAAACTTGACCCATATCGAAATCGAGCATTCACGTGTTTCGGGCGACTGCAGCACATCAGCTCTAAGTACGAGTGCCAAAAACATTTATTTCATGCAAATACATAATATAAATGCGTTGAAACTTGTCTGGCAGCATTGTGGCGAACGCTAGTTCGACCCGAACCGAATTCGAGCATTCGAGTGTTTCGGGTGACTATAGCACATCAGCTCGAATTACGGGTGTGAAAAACATTAATTCCATGCTAATAGGCGATATCGATGCAACGAAACTTATCTAGCGGCGCTGTAGCGATCGAAACCTTGACGCACACCAAAATCGAGCATTCTCGTCTTTCGGGCGACTGTAGCACATCAGCTCTAAGTTCGAGAGCCAAAAACATTTATTCCATGCAGGTTCATAATACTTATTCGTTGAAACTTGTGTGGCAGCATTGTGGCGAACGCAAGTTCGACCCGTACCGAAATCGACCACTCGAGTGTTTCGGGCGACTATAGCACATCAGCTCGAATAACGGGTGTGAAAAACATTAATTCCATGCTAATAGGCGATGTCGATATAACGAAACTTATCTAGCGGCGTTGTAGCAAATGAAAACTTGACCCATGTCGAAATCGAGCATTCACGAGTTACGGGCGACTACATCACATCAGCTCTAAGTACGAGTGCCAAAACCATTTATTCCATGCAGGTACATAATATCTATTCGTTGAAACTTGTCTGGAAGCATTGTGGCGAACGCAAGTTCGACCCGGACCGAAATGGAGCATTCGAGTGTTTCGGGCGACTGTAGCACATCAGCTCTAAGTACGAGTGCCAAAAACATTTATTCCATGCAGGTACATAATATCTATTCGTTGAAACTTGTCTGGCAGCATTGTGGCGAACGCAAATTCGATCCGTACCGAAATCGGGCATTCGAGTGTTTCGAGCGACTATAGCACATCAGCTCGATTTACGGGTGTAAAAAACATTAATTCTATGCAAATAGACAATATCGATGCAACGAAACTTGTCTAGCGGCGTTGTAGCAAACGAAAACTTGACCCATATCGAAATCGAGCATTCACGTGTTTCGGGCGACAGCAGCACATCAGCTCTAAGAACGAGTGCCAAAAACATTTATTTCATGCAAATACATAATATAAATGCGTTGAATCTTGTCTGGCAGCGTTGTAGCGCTCGAAAGTTCGATCCATTCCGAAATCGAGCATTGGAGTGTTTCGGGCGACTGTGTCACATCAGTTCCATGTACGAGTATCAAAAACATTTATTCAATGCAAATACAAAATATCGATGCGTTGAAACTTGTCTGGCGGCATTGTGGCGAACGCTAGTTCGACCCGTACCGAATTCGAGCATTCGAGTGTTTCGGGTGACTATAGCACATCAGCTCGAACTACGGGTGTGAAAAACATTAATTCCATGCTAATAGGCGATATCGATGCAATGAAACTTATCTAGCGGCGCTGTAGCGATCGAAACCTTGACGCACACCAAAATCGAGCATTCCCGTCTTTCGGGCGACTGTAGCACATCAGCTCTAAGTTCGAGTGCCAAAAACATTTATTCCATGCAGGTTCATAATATCTATTCGTTGAAACTTGTCTGGCAGCATTGTGGCGAACGCAAGTTCGACCCTTACCGAAATCGACCACTCGAGTGTTTCGGGCGACTATAGCACATCAGCTCGATTTACGGGTGTCAAAAACATTGATTCCATGCAAATAGACAATATCGATGCAACGAAAGTTGTCTAGCGGCGTTGTAGCAAATGAAAACTTGACGCATGTCGAAATCGAGCATTCACGAGTTTCGGGCGACTACATCACATCAGCTCTAACTACGAGTGCCAAAAACATTTATTTCATGCAAATACATAATATAAATGCGTTGAAACTTGTCTGGCAGCATTGTGGCGAACGCTAGTTCGACCCGAATCGAATTCGAGCAGTCGAGTGTTTCGGGTGACTATAGCACATCAGCTCGAATTACGGGTGTGAAAAACATTAATTCCATGCAAATAGACAATATCGATGCAACGAAACTTGTCTAGCGGCGTTGTAGCAAATGAAAACTTGACCCATGTCGAAATCGAGCATTCACGAGTTTCGGGCGACTACATCACGTCAGCTCGAAGTACGAGTGCCAAAAACATTTATTCCATGCAGGTACATAATATCTATTCGTTGAAACTTGTGTGGCAGCATTGTGGTGAACGCAAGTTCGACCCGTACCAAAATCGACCACTCGAGTGTTTCGGGCGACTATAGCACATCAGCTCGATTTACGGGTGTCAAAAATATTAATTCCATGCAAATAGACAATATCGATGCAACGAAACTTGTCTAGCGGCGTTGTAGCAAACGAAAACTTGACCCATATCGAAATCGAGCATTCACGTGTTTCGGGCGACTGCAGCACATCAGCTCTAAGTACGAGTGCCAAAAACATTTATTTCATGCAAATACATAATATAAATGCGTTGAAACTTGTCTGGCAGCATTGTGGCGAACGCTAGTTCGACCCGAACCGAATTCGAGCATTCGAGTGTTTCGGGTGACTATAGCACATCAGCTCGAATTACGGGTGTGAAAAACATTAATTCCATGCTAATAGGCGATATCGATGCAACGAAACTTATCTAGCGGCGCTGTAGCGATCGAAACCTTGACGCACACCAAAATCGAGCATTCTCGTCTTTCGGGCGACTGTAGCACATCAGCTCTAAGTTCGAGTGCCAAAAACATTTATTCCATGCAGGTTCATAATATTTATTCGTTGAAACTTTCGTGGCAGCATTGTGGCGAACGCAAGTTCGACCCGTACCGAAATCGACCACTCGAGTGTTTCGGGCGACTATAGCACATCAGCTCGAATTACGGGTGTGAAAAACATTAATTCCATGCTAATAGGCGATATCGATATAACGAAACTTATCTAGCGGCGTTGTAGCAAATGAAAACTTGACCCATGTCGAAATCGAGCATTCACGAGTTTCGGGCGACTACATCACATCAGCTCTAAGTACGAGTGCCAAAAACATTTATTCCATGCAGGTACATAATATCTATTCGTTGAAACTTGTCTGGCAGCATTGTGGCGAATGCAAGTTCGACCCGTACCGAAATCGGGCATTCGAGTGTTTCGGGCGACTATAGCACATCAGCTCGATTTACGGGTGTAAAAAACATTAATTCCATGCAAATAGACAATATCGATGCAACGAAACTTGTCTAGCGGCGTTGTAGCAAACGAAAACTTGACCCATATCGAAATCGAGCATTCACGAGTTTCGGGCGACTGCATCACATCAGCTCTAAGTACGAGTGCTAAAAACATTTATTCCATGCAGGTACATAATATCTATTCGTTGAAACTTGTCTGGCAGCATTGTGGCGAACGATAGTTCGACCCGAACCGAATTCGAGCATTCGAGTGTTTCGGGTGACTATAGCACATCAGCTCGAATTACGGGTGTGAAAAACATTAATTCCATGCTAATAGGCGATATCGATGCAACGAAACTTATCTAGCGGCGCTGTAGCGATCGAAACCTTGACGCACACCAAAATCGAGCATTCTCGTCTTTCGGGCGACTGTAGCACATCAGCTCTAAGTTCGAGAGCCAAAAACATTTATTCCATGCAGGTTCATAATATTTATTCGTTGAAACTTGTGTGGCAGCATTGTGGCGAACGCAAGTTCGACCCGTACCGAAATCGACCACTCGAGTGTTTCGGGCGACTATAGCACATCAGCTCGAATTACGGGTGTGAAAAACATTAATTCCATGCTAATAGGCGATGTCGATATAACGAAACTTATCTAGCGGCGTTGTAGCAAATGAAAACTTGACCCATGTCGAAATCGAGCATTCACGAGTTTCGGGCGACTACATCACATCAGCTCTAAGTACGAGTGCCAAAAACATTTATTCCATGCAGGTACATAATATCTATTCGTTGAAACTTGTCTGGCAGCATTGTGGCGAACGCTAGTTCGACCCGAACCGAATTCGAGCATTCGAGTGTTTCGGGTGACTATAGCACATCAGCTCGAATTACGGGTGTGAAAAACATTAATTCCATGCTAATAGGCGATATCGATGCAACGAAACTTATCTAGCGGCGCTGTAGCGATCGAAACCTTGACGCACACCAAAATCGAGCATTCTCGTCTTTCGGGCGACTGTAGCACATCAGCTCTAAGTTCGAGTGCCAAAAACATTTATTCCATGCAGGTTCATAATATCTATTCGTTGAAACTTGTCTGGCAGCATTGTGGCGAACGCTAGTTCGACCCGTACCGAATTCGAGCATTCGAGGGTTTCGGGCGACTATAGCACATCTGCTCGATTAACCGGTATCGAAAACATTAATTCCATGCAAATGGACAATATCGATGCAACGAAACTTGTCTAGCGGCGTTGTAGCAAACGAAAACTCGACCCATATAGAAATCGAGCATTCACGTGTTTCGGGCGACTGCAGCACATCAGCTCTAACTACGAGTGCCAAAAACATTTATTTCATGCAAATACATAATATAAATGCGTTGAAACTTGTCTGGCAGCATTGTGGCGAACGCTAGTTCGACCCGAATCGAATTCGAGCAGTCGAGTGTTTCGGGTGACTATAGCACATCAGCTCGAATTACGGGTGTGAAAAACATTAATTCCATGCAAATAGACAATATCGATGCAACGAAACTTGTCTAGCGGCGTTGTAGCAAATGAAAACTTGACCCATGTCGAAATCGAGCATTCACGAGTTTCGGGCGACTACATCACGTCAGCTCGAAGTACGAGTGCCAAAAACATTTATTCCATGCAGGTACATAATATCTATTCGTTGAAACTTGTGTGGCAGCATTGTGGTGAACGCAAGTTCGACCCGTACCAAAATCGACCACTCGAGTGTTTCGGGCGACTATAGCACATCAGCTCGATTTACGGGTGTCAAAAATATTAATTCCATGCAAATAGACAATATCGATGCAACGAAACTTGTCTAGCGGCGTTGTAGCAAACGAAAACTTGACCCATATCGAAATCGAGCATTCACGTGTTTCGGGCGACTGCAGCACATCAGCTCTAAGTACGAGTGCCAAAAACATTTATTTCATGCAAATACATAATATAAATGCGTTGAAACTTGTCTGGCAGCATTGTGGCGAACGCTAGTTCGACCCGAACCGAATTCGAGCATTCGAGTGTTTCGGGTGACTATAGCACATCAGCTCGAATTACGGGTGTGAAAAACATTAATTCCATGCTAATAGGCGATATCGATGCAACGAAACTTATCTAGCGGCGCTGTAGCGATCGAAACCTTGACGCACACCAAAATCGAGCATTCTCGTCTTTCGGGCGACTGTAGCACATCAGCTCTAAGTTCGAGTGCCAAAAACATTTATTCCATGCAGGTTCATAATATTTATTCGTCGAAACTTGTGTGGCAGCATTGTGGCGAACGCAAGTTCGACCCGTACCGAAATCGACCACTCGAGTGTTTCGGGCGACTATAGCACATCAGCTCGAATTACGGGTGTGAAAAACATTAATTCCATGCTAATAGGCGATATCGATATAACGAAACTTATCTAGCGGCGTTGTAGCAAATGAAAACTTGACCCATGTCGAAATCGAGCATTCACGAGTTTCGGGCGACTACATCACATCAGCTCTAAGTACGAGTGCCAAAAACATTTATTCCATGCAGGTACATAATATCTATTCGTTGAAACTTGTCTGGCAGCATTGTGGCGAATGCAAGTTCGACCCGTACCGAAATCGGGCATTCGAGTGTTTCGGGCGACTATAGCACATCAGCTCGATTTACGGGTGTAAAAAACATTAATTCCATGCGAATAGACAATATCGATGCAACGAAACTTGTCTAGCGGCGTTGTAGCAAACGAAAACTTGACCCATATCGAAATCTAGCATTCACGTGTTTCGGGCGACTGCAGCACATCAGCACTAAGTACGAGTGCCAAAAAACATTTATTTCATGCAAATACATAATATAAATGCGTTGAAACTTGTCTGGCAGCATTGTGGCGAACGCTACTTCGACCCGAACCGAATTCGAGCATTCGAGTGTTTCGGGTGACAATAGCACATCAGCTCGAATTACGGGTGTGAAAAACATTAATTCCATGCTAATAGGCGATATCGATGCAACGAAACTTATCTAGCGGCGCTGTAGCGTTCGAAACCGTCAGGCACACCAAAATCGAGCATTCCCGTCTTTCGGGCGAATGGGGCACATCAGCTCTAAGTACGAGTGCCAAAAACATTTATTCCATGCAGGTACATAATATCTATTCGTTGAAACTTGTCTGGCAGCATTGTGGCGAAAGCAAGTTCGACCCGTACCGAAATCGGGCATTCGAGTGTTTCGGGCGACTATGGCACATCAGCTCGATTTCCGGGTGTCAAAAGCATTAATTCCATGCAAATAGACAATATCGATGCATCGAAACTTGTTTAGCGGCGTTGTAGCAAACGAAAACTTGACCCATATCGAAATCGAGCATTCACGTGTTTCGGGCGACTGCAGCACATCAGCTCTAAGTACGAGTGCCAAAAACATTTATTTCATGCAAATACATAATATAAATGCGTTGAAACTTGTCTGGCAGCATTGTGGCGAACGCTAGTTCGACCCGAACCGAATTCGAGCATTCGAGTGTTTCGGGTGACTATAGCACATCAGCTCGAATTACGGGTGTGAAAAACATTAATTCCATGCTAATAGGCGATATCGATGCAACGAAACTTATCTAGCGGCGCTGTAGCGTTCGAAACCTTCAGGCACACCAAAATCGAGCATTCCCGTCTTTCGGGCGAATGGAGCACATCAGCTCTAAGTACGAGTGCCAGAAACATTTATTCCATGCAGGTACATAATATGTATTCGTTGAAACTTGTGTGGCAGCATTGTGGCGAACGCAAGTTCGACCCGTACCGAAATCGACCACTCGAGTGTTTCGGGCGACTATAGCACATCAGCTCGATTTACGGGTGTCAAAAATATTAATTCCATGCAAATAGACAATATCGATGCAACGAAACTTGTCTAGCGGCGTTGTAGCAAATGAAAACTTGACCCATGTCGAAATCGAGCATTCACGGGTTTCGGGCGACTACATCACATCAGCTCTAAGTACGAGTGCCAAGAACATTTATTCCATGCAGGTACATAATATCTATTCGTTGAAACTTGTCTGGCAGCATTGTGGCGAACGCTAGTTCGACCCGTACCGAATTCGAGCATTCGAGGGTTTCGGGCGACTATAGCACATCTGCTCGATTAACCGGTATCGAAAACATTAATTCCATGCAAATGGACAATATCGATGCAACGAAACTTATCTAGCGGCGTTGTAGCAAACGAAAACTCGACCCATATAGAAATCGAGCATTCACGTGTTTCGGGCGACTGCAGCACATCAGCTCTAACTACGAGTGCCAAAAACATTTATTTCATGCAAATACATAATATAAATGCGTTGAAACTTGTCTGGCAGCATTGTGGCGAACGCTAGTTCGACCCGTACCGAATTCGAGCATTCGAGTGTTTCGGGTGACTATAGCACATCAGCTCGAATTACGGTTGTGAAAAACATTAATTCCATGCTAATAGGCGATATCGATGCAACGAAGCTTATCTAGCGGCGCTGTAGCGATCGAAACCTTGACGCACACCAAAATCGAGCATTCCCGTCTTTCGGGCGACTGTAGCACATCAGTTCTAAGTTCGAGTGCCAAAAACATTTATTCCATGCAGGTCCATAATATCTATTCGTTGAAACTTGTCTGGCAGCATGGTGGCGAATGCAAGTTCGACCCGTACCGAAATCGGTCATTCGAGTGTTTCGGGCGACTATAGCACATCAGCTCGATTTCCGGGTGTCAAAAGCATTAATTCCATGCAAATAGACAATATCGATGCATCGAAACTTGTTTAGCGGCGTTGTAGCAAACGAAAACTTGACCCATGTCGAAATCGAGCATTCACGTGTTTCGGGCGACTGCAGCACATCAGCTCTAAGTGCGAGTGCCAAAAACATTTATTCCATGCAGGTTCATAATATCTATTCGTTGAAACTTGTCTGGCAGCATTGTGGCGAACGCTAGTTCGACCCGTACCGAATTCGAGCATTCGAGTGTTTCGGGCAATTATAGCACATCTGCTCGATTAACCGGTATCGAAAACATTAATTCCATGCAAATGGACAATATCGATGCAACGAAACTTGTCTAGCGGCGTTGTAGCAAACGAAAACTTGACCCATATAGATATCGAGCATTCACGTGTTTCGGGCGACTGCAGCACATCAGCTCTAACTACGAGTGCCAAAAACATTTATTTCATGCAAATACATAATATAAATGCGTTGAAACTTGTCTGGCAGCATTGTGGCGAACGCTAGTTCGACCCGTACCGAATTCGAGCATTCGAGTGTTTCGGGTGACTATAGCACATCAGCTCGAATTACGGGTGTGAAAAACATTAATTCCATGCTAATAGGCGATAACGATGCAACGAAACTTATCTAGCGGCGCTGTAGCGTTCGAAACCTTCAGGCACACCAAAATCGAGCATTCCCGTCTTTCGGGCGAATGGAGCACATCAGCTCTAAGTACGAGTGCCAAAAACATTTATTCCATGCAGGTACATAATATCTAATCGTTGAAACTTGTGTGGCAGTATTGTGGCGAACGCAAGTTCGACCCGTACCGAAATCGACCACTCGAGTGTTTCGGGCGACTATAGCACATCAGCTCTATTTACGGACGTCAAAAACATTAATTCCATGTAAATAGACAATATCGATGCAACGAAACTTTTCTAGCGGCGTTGTAGCAAATGAAAACTTGACCCATGTCGAAATCGAGCATTCACGAGTTTCGGGCAACTACATCACATCAGCTCAAAGTACGAGTGCCAGAAACATTTACTCCATGCAGGTACATAATATCTATTCGTTGAAACTTGTCTGGCAGCATTGTGGCGAATGCAAGTTCGACCCGTACCGAAATCGGGCATTCGAGTGTTTCGGGCGACTATAGCACATCAGCTCGATTTACGGGTGTAAAAAACATTAATTCCCTGCAAATAGACAATATCGATGCATCGAAACTTGTTTAGCGGCGTTGTAGCAAACGAAAACTTGACCCATATCGAAATCGAGCATTCACGTGTTTCGGGCGACTGCAGCACATCAGCACTAAGTACGAGTGCCAAAAACATTTATTTCATGCAAATACATAATATAAATGCGTTGAAACTTGTCTGGCAGCATTGTGGCGAACGCTAGTTCGACCCGAACCGAATTCGAGCATTCGAGTGTTTCGGGTGACAATAGCACATCAGCTCGAATTACGGGTGTGAAAAACATTAATTCCATGCTAATAGGCGATATCGATGCAACGAAACTTATCTAGCGGCGCTGTAGCGTTCGAAACCTTCAGGCACACCAAAATCGAGCATTCCCGTCTTTCGGGCGAATGGAGCACATCAGCTCTAAGTACGAGTGCCAAAAACATTTATTCCATGCAGGTACATAATATCTATTCGTTGAAACTTGTGTGGCAGCATTGTGGTGAACGCAAGTTCGACCCGTACCGAAATCGACCACTCGAGTGTTTCGGGCGACTATAGCACATCAGCTCGATTTACGGGTGTCAAAAATATTAATTCCATGCAAATAGACAATATCGATGCAACGAAACTTGTCTAGCGGCGTTGTAGCAAATGAAAACTTGACCCATGTCGAAATCGAGCATTCACGAGTTTCGGGCGACTACATCACATCAGCTCTAAGTACGAGTGCCAAGAACATTTATTCCATGCAGGTACATAATATCTATTCGTTGAAACTTGTCTGGCAGCAGTGTGGCGAATGCAAGTTCGACCCGTACCGAAATCGGTCATTGGAGTGTTTCGGGCGACTATAGCACATCAGCTCGATTTCCGGGTGTCAAAAGCATTAATTCCATGCAAATAGACAATATCGATGCATCGAAACTTGTTTAGCGGCGTTGTAGCAAACGAAAACTTGACCCATATCGAAATCGAGCATTCACGTGTTTCGGGCGACTGCAGCACATCAGCTCTAAGTACGAGTGCCAAAAACATTTATTTCATGCAAATACATAATATAAATGCGTTGAAACTTGTCTGGCAGCATTGTGGCGAACGCTAGTTCGACCCGAACCGAATTCGAGCATTCGAGTGTTTCGGGTGACTATAGCACATCAGCTCGAATTACGGGTGTGAAAAACATTAATTCCATGCTAATAGGCGATATCGATGCAACGAAACTTATCTAGCGGCGCTGTAGCGATCGAAACCTTGACGCACACCAAAATCGAGCATTCTCGTCTTTCGGGCGACTGTAGCACATCAGCTCTAAGTTCGAGAGCCAAAAACATTTATTCCATGCAGGTTCATAATACTTATTCGTTGAAACTTGTGTGGCAGCATTGTGGCGAACGCAAGTTCGACCCGTACCGAAATCGACCACTCGAGTGTTTCGGGCGACTATAGCTCATCAGCTCGAATTACGGGTGTGAAAAACATTAATTCCATGCTAATAGGCGATGTCGATATAACGAAACTTATCTAGCGGCGTTGTAGCAAATGAAAACTTGACCCATGTCGAAATCGAGCATTCACGAGTTTCGGGCGACTACATCACATCAGCTCTAAGTACGAGTGCCAAAACCATTTATTCCATGCAGGTACATAATATCTATTCGTTGAAACTTGTCTGGAAGCATTGTGGCGAACGCAAGTTCGACCCGGACCGAAATGGAGCATTCGAGTGTTTCGGGCGACTGTAGCACATCAGCTCTAAGTACGAGTGCCAAAAACATTTATTCCATGCAGGTACATAATATCTATTCGTTGAAACTTGTCTGGCAGCATTGTGGCGAACGCAAATTCGATCCGTACCGAAATCGGGCATTCGAGTGTTTCGAGCGACTATAGCACATCAGCTCGATTTACGGGTGTAAAAAACATTAATTCTATGCAAATAGACAATATCGATGCAACGAAACTTGTCTAGCGGCGTTGTAGCAAACGAAAACTTGACCCATATCGAAATCGAGCATTCACGTGTTTCGGGCGACAGCAGCACATCAGCTCTAAGAACGAGTGCCAAAAACATTTATTTCATGCAAATACATAATATAAATGCGTTGAATCTTGTCTGGCAGCGTTGTAGCGCTCGAAAGTTCGATCCATTCCGAAATCGAGCATTGGAGTGTTTCGGGCGACTGTGTCACATCAGTTCCATGTACGAGTATCAAAAACATTTATTCAATGCAAATACAAAATATCGATGCGTTGAAACTTGTCTGGCGGCATTGTGGCGAACGCTAGTTCGACCCGTACCGAATTCGAGCATTCGAGTGTTTCGGGTGACTATAGCACATCAGCTCGAACTACGGGTGTGAAAAACATTAATTCCATGCTAATAGGCGATATCGATGCAACGAAACTTATCTAGCGGCGCTGTAGCGATCGAAACCTTGACGCACACCAAAATCGAGCATTCCCGTCTTTCGGGCGACTGTAGCACATCAGCTCTAAGTTCGAGTGCCAAAAACATTTATTCCATGCAGGTTCATAATATCTATTCGTTGAAACTTGTCTGGCAGCATTGTGGCGAACGCAAGTTCGACCCTTACCGAAATCGACCACTCGAGTGTTTCGGGCGACTATAGCACATCAGCTCGATTTACGGGTGTCAAAAACATTGATTCCATGCAAATAGACAATATCGATGCAACGAAAGTTGTCTAGCGGCGTTGTAGCAAATGAAAACTTGACCCATGTCGAAATCGAGCATTCACGAGTTTCGGGCGACTACATCACATCAGCTCTAAGTACGAGTGCCAAAAACATTTATTCCATGCAGGTACATAATATCTATTCGTTGAAACTTGTCTGGCAGCATTGTGGCGAACGCTAGTTCGACCCGAACCGAATTCGAGCATTCGAGTGTTTCGGGTGACTATAGCACATCAGCTCGAATTACGGGTGTGAAAAACATTAATTCCATGCTAATAGGCGATATCGATGCAACGAAACTTATCTAGCGGCGCTGTACCGATCGAAACCTTGACGCACACCAAAATCGAGCATTCTCGTCTTTCGGGCGACTGTAGCACATCAGCTCTAAGTTCGAGTGCCAAAAACATTTATTCCATGCAGGTTCATAATATCTATTCGTTGAAACTTGTCTGGCAGCATTGTGGCGAACGCTAGTTCGACCCGTACCGAATTCGAGCATTCGAGGGTTTCGGGCGACTATAGCACATCTGCTCGATTAACCGGTATCGAAAACATTAATTCCATGCAAATGGACAATATCGATGCAACGAAACTTGTCTAGCGGCGTTGTAGCAAACGAAAACTCGACCCATATAGAAATCGAGCATTCACGTGTTTCGGGCGACTGCAGCACTTCAGCTCTAACTACGAGTGCCAAAAACATTTATTTCATGCAAATACATAATATAAATGCGTTGAAACTTGTCTGGCAGCATTGTGGCGAACGCTAGTTCGACCCGAATCGAATTCGAGCAGTCGAGTGTTTCGGGTGACTATAGCACATCAGCTCGAATTACGGGTGTGAAAAACATTAATTCCATGCAAATAGACAATATCGATGCAACGAAACTTGTCTAGCGGCGTTGTAGCAAATGAAAACTTGACCCATGTCGAAATCGAGCATTCACGAGTTTCGGGCGACTACATCACGTCAGCTCGAAGTACGAGTGCCAAAAACATTTATTCCATGCAGGTACATAATATCTATTCGTTGAAACTTGTGTGGCAGCATTGTGGTGAACGCAAGTTCGACCCGTACCAAAATCGACCACTCGAGTGTTTCGGGCGACTATAGCACATCAGCTCGATTTACGGGTGTCAAAAATATTAATTCCATGCAAATAGACAATATCGATGCAACGAAACTTGTCTAGCGGCGTTGTAGCAAACGAAAACTTGACCCATATCGAAATCGAGCATTCACGTGTTTCGGGCGACTGCAGCACATCAGCTCTAAGTACGAGTGCCAAAAACATTTATTTCATGCAAATACATAATATAAATGCGTTGAAACTTGTCTGGCAGTATTGTGGCGAACGCTAGTTCGACCCGAACCGAATTCGAGCATTCGAGTGTTTCGGGTGACTATAGCACATCAGCTCGAATTACGGGTGTGAAAAACATTAATTCCATGCTAATAGGCGATATCGATGCAACGAAACTTATCTAGCGGCGCTGTAGCGATCGAAACCTTGACGCACACCAAAATCGAGCATTCTCGTCTTTCGGGCGACTGTAGCACATCAGCTCTAAGTTCGAGTGCCAAAAACATTTATTCCATGCAGGTTCATAATATTTATTCGTTGAAACTTGTGTGGCAGCATTGTGGCGAACGCAAGTTCGACCCGTACCGAAATCGACCACTCGAGTGTTTCGGGCGACTATAGCACATCAGCTCGAATTACGGGTGTGAAAAACGTTAATTCCATGCTAATAGGCGATATCGATATAACGAAACTTATCTAGCGGCGTTGTAGCAAATGAAAACTTGACCCATGTCGAAATCGAGCATTCACGAGTTTCGGGCGACTACATCACATCAGCTCTAAGTACGAGTGCCAAAAACATTTATTCCATGCAGGTACATAATATCTATTCGTTGAAACTTGTCTGGCAGCATTGTGGCGAATGCAAGTTCGACCCGTACCGAAATCGGGCATTCGAGTGTTTCGGGCGACTATAGCACATCAGCTCGATTTACGGGTGTAAAAAACATTAATTCCATGCAAATAGACAATATCGATGCAACGAAACTTGTCTAGCGGCGTTGTAGCAAACGAAAACTTGACCCATATCGAAATCGAGCATTCACGAGTTTCGGGCGACTGCATCACATCAGCTCTAAGTACGAGTGCTAAAAACATTTATTCCATGCAGGTACATAATATCTATTCGTTGAAACTTGTCTGGCAGCATTGTGGCGAACGATAGTTCGACACGAACCGAATTCGAGCATTCGAGTGTTTCGGGTGACTATAGCACATCAGCTCGAATTACGGGTGTGAAAAACATTAATTCCATGCTAATAGGCGATATCGATGCAACGAAACTTATCTAGCGGCGCTGTAGCGATCGAAACCTTGACGCACACCAAAATCGAGCATTCTCGTCTTTCGGGCGACTGTAGCACATCAGCTCTAAGTTCGAGAGCCAAAAACATTTATTCCATGCAGGTTCATAATATTTATTCGTTGAAACTTGTGTGGCAGCATTGTGGCGAACGCAAGTTCGACCCGTACCGAAATCGACCACTCGAGTGTTTCGGGCGACTATAGCACATCAGCTCGAATTACGGGTGTGAAAAACATTAATTCCATGCTAATAGGCGATGTCGATATAACGAAACTTATCTAGCGGCGTTGTAGCAAATGAAAACTTGACCCATGTCGAAATCGAGCATTCACGAGTTTCGGGCGACTACATCACATCAGCTCTAAGTACGAGTGCCAAAAACATTTATTCCATGCAGGTACATAATATCTATTCGTTGAAACTTGTCTGGCAGCATTGTGGCGAACGCTAGTTCGACCCGAACCGAATTCGAGCATTCGAGTGTTTCGGGTGACTATAGCACATCAGCTCGAATTACGGGTGTGAAAAACATTAATTCCATGCTAATAGGCGATATCGATGCAACGAAACTTATCTAGCGGCGCTGTAGCGATCGAAACCTTGACGCACACCAAAATCGAGCATTCTCGTCTTTCGGGCGACTGTAGCACATCAGCTCTAAGTTCGAGTGCCAAAAACATTTATTCCATGCAGGTTCATAATATCTATTCGTTGAAACTTGTCTGGCAGCATTGTGGCGAACGCTAGTTCGACCCGTACCGAATTCGAGCATTCGAGGGTTTCGGGCGACTATAGCACATCTGCTCGATTAACCGGTATCGAAAACATTAATTCCATGCAAATGGACAATATCGATGCAACGAAACTTGTCTAGCGGCGTTGTAGCAAACGAAAACTCGACCCATATAGAAATCGAGCATTCACGTGTTTCGGGCGACTGCAGCACATCAGCTCTAACTACGAGTGCCAAAAACATTTATTTCATGCAAATACATAATATAAATGCGTTGAAACTTGTCTGGCAGCATTGTGGCGAACGCTAGTTCGACCCGAATCGAATTCGAGCAGTCGAGTGTTTCGGGTGACTATAGCACATCAGCTCGAATTACGGGTGTGAAAAACATTAATTCCATGCAAATAGACAATATCGATGCAACGAAACTTGTCTAGCGGCGTTGTAGCAAATGAAAACTTGACCCATGTCGAAATCGAGCATTCACGAGTTTCGGGCGACTACATCACGTCAGCTCGAAGTACGAGTGCCAAAAACATTTATTCCATGCAGGTACATAATATCTATTCGTTGAAACTTGTGTGGCAGCATTGTGGTGAACGCAAGTTCGACCCGTACCAAAATCGACCACTCGAGTGTTTCGGGCGACTATAGCACATCAGCTCGATTTACGGGTGTCAAAAATATTAATTCCATGCAAATAGACAATATCGATGCAACGAAACTTGTCTAGCGGCGTTGTAGCAAACGAAAACTTGACCCATATCGAAATCGAGCATTCACGTGTTTCGGGCGACTGCAGCACATCAGCTCTAAGTACGAGTGCCAAAAACATTTATTTCATGCAAATACATAATATAAATGCGTTGAAACTTGTCTGGCAGCATTGTGGCGAACGCTAGTTCGACCCGAACCGAATTCGAGCATTCGAGTGTTTCGGGTGACTATAGCACATCAGCTCGAATTACGGGTGTGAAAAACATTAATTCCATGCTAATAGGCGATATCGATGCAACGAAACTTATCTAGCGGCGCTGTAGCGATCGAAACCTTGACGCACACCAAAATCGAGCATTCTCGTCTTTCGGGCGACTGTAGCACATCAGCTCTAAGTTCGAGTGCCAAAAACATTTATTCCATGCAGGTTCATAATATTTATTCGTCGAAACTTGTGTGGCAGCATTGTGGCGAACGCAAGTTCGACCCGTACCGAAATCGACCACTCGAGTGTTTCGGGCGACTATAGCACATCAGCTCGAATTACGGGTGTGAAAAACATTAATTCCATGCTAATAGGCGATATCGATATAACGAAACTTATCTAGCGGCGTTGTAGCAAATGAAAACTTGACCCATGTCGACATCGAGCATTCACGAGTTTCGGGCGACTACATCACATCAGCTCTAAGTACGAGTGCCAAAAACATTTATTCCATGCAGGTACATAATATCTATTCGTTGAAACTTGTCTGGCAGCATTGTGGCGAATGCAAGTTCGACCCGTACCGAAATCGGGCATTCGAGTGTTTCGGGCGACAATAGCACATCAGCTCGATTTACGGGTGTAAAAAACATTAATTCCATGCGAATAGACAATATCGATGCAACGAAACTTGTCTAGCGGCGTTGTAGCAAACGAAAACTTGACCCATATCGAAATCTAGCATTCACGTGTTTCGGGCGACTGCAGCACATCAGCACTAAGTACGAGTGCCAAAAAACATTTATTTCATGCAAATACATAATATAAATGCGTTGAAACTTGTCTGGCAGCATTGTGGCGAACGCTACTTCGACCCGAACCGAATTCGAGCATTCGAGTGTTTCGGGTGACAATAGCACATCAGCTCGAATTACGGGTGTGAAAAACATTAATTCCATGCTAATAGGCGATATCGATGCAACGAAACTTATCTAGCGGCGCTGTAGCGTTCGAAACCGTCAGGCACACCAAAATCGAGCATTCCCGTCTTTCGGGCGAATGGGGCACATCAGCTCTAAGTACGAGTGCCAAAAACATTTATTTCATGCAAATACATAATATAAATGCGTTGAAACTTGTCTGGCAGCATTGTGGCGAACGCTAGTTCGACCCGAACCGAATTCGAGCAGTCTATTGTTTCGGGTGACTATAGCACATCAGCTCGATTTCCGGGTGTCAAAAGCATTAATTCCATGCAAATAGACAATATCGATGCATCGAAACTTGTTTAGCGGCGTTGTAGCAAACGAAAACTTGACCCATATCGAAATCGAGCATTCACGTGTTTCGGGCGACTGCAGCACATCAGCACTAAGTACGAGTGCCAAAAACATTTATTTCATGCAAATACATAATATAATTGCGCTGAAACTTGTCTGGCAGCATTGTGGCGAACGCTAGTTCGACCCGAACCGAATTCAAGCATTCGAGTGTTTCGGGTGACTATAGCACATCAGCTCGAATTACGGGTGTGAAAAACATTAGTTCCATGCTAATAGGCGATATCGATGCAACGAAACTTATCTAGCGGCGCTGTAGCGTTCGAAACCTTCAGGCACACCAAAATCGAGCATTCCCGTCTTTCGGGCGAATGGAGCACATCAGCTCTAAGTACGAGTGCCAAAAACATTTATTCCATGCAGGTACATAATATCTAATCGTTGAAACTTGTGTGGCAGTATTGTGGCGAACGCAAGTTCGACCCGTACCGAAATCGACCACTCGAGTGTTTCGGGCGACTATAGCACATCAGCTCTATTTACGGACGTCAAAAACATTAATTCCATGTAAATAGACAATATCGATGCAACGAAACTTTTCTAGCGGCGTTGTAGCAAATGAAAACTTGACCCATGTCGAAATCGAGCATTCACGAGTTTCGGGCAACTACATCACATCAGCTCAAAGTACGAGTGCCAGAAACATTTACTCCATGCAGGTACATAATATCTATTCGTTGAAACTTGTCTGGCAGCATTGTGGCGAATGCAAGTTCGACCCGTACCGAAATCGGGCATTCGAGTGTTTCGGGCGACTATAGCACATCAGCTCGATTTACGGGTGTAAAAAACATTAATTCCCTGCAAATAGACAATATCGATGCATCGAAACTTGTTTAGCGGCGTTGTAGCAAACGAAAACTTGACCCATATCGAAATCGAGCATTCACGTGTTTCGGGCGACTGCAGCACATCAGCACTAAGTACGAGTGCCAAAAACATTTATTTCATGCAAATACATAATATAAATGCGTTGAAACTTGTCTGGCAGCATTGTGGCGAACGCTAGTTCGACCCGAACCGAATTCGAGCATTCGAGTGTTTCGGGTGACAATAGCACATCAGCTCGAATTACGGGTGTGAAAAACATTAATTCCATGCTAATAGGCGATATCGATGCAACGAAACTTATCTAGCGGCGCTGTAGCGTTCGAAACCTTCAGGCACACCAAAATCGAGCATTCCCGTCTTTCGGGCGAATGGAGCACATCAGCTCTAAGTACGAGTGCCAAAAACATTTATTCCATGCAGGTACATAATATCTATTCGTTGAAACTTGTGTGGCAGCATTGTGGTGAACGCAAGTTCGACCCGTACCGAAATCGACCACTCGAGTGTTTCGGGCGACTATAGCACATCAGCTCGATTTACGGGTGTCAAAAATATTAATTCCATGCAAATAGACAATATCGATGCAACGAAACTTGTCTAGCGGCGTTGTAGCAAATGAAAACTTGACCCATGTCGAAATCGAGCATTCACGAGTTTCGGGCGACTACATCACATCAGCTCTAAGTACGAGTGCCAAGAACATTTATTCCATGCAGGTACATAATATCTATTCGTTGAAACTTGTCTGGCAGCAGTGTGGCGAATGCAAGTTCGACCCGTACCGAAATCGGTCATTGGAGTGTTTCGGGCGACTGTAGCACATCAGCTCTAAGTACGAGTGCCAAAAACATTTATTCCATGCAGGTACATAATATCTATTCGTTGAAACTTGTCTGGCAGCATTGTGGCGAACGCAAATTCGATCCGTACCGAAATCGGGCATTCGAGTGTTTCGAGCGACTATAGCACATCAGCTCGATTTACGGGTGTAAAAAACATTAATTCTATGCAAATAGACAATATCGATGCAACGAAACTTGTCTAGCGGCGTTGTAGCAAACGAAAACTTGACCCATATCGAAATCGAGCATTCACGTGTTTCGGGCGACAGCAGCACATCAGCTCTAAGAACGAGTGCCAAAAACATTTATTTCATGCAAATACATAATATAAATGCGTTGAATCTTGTCTGGCAGCGTTGTAGCGCTCGAAAGTTCGATCCATTCCGAAATCGAGCATTGGAGTGTTTCGGGCGACTGTGTCACATCAGTTCCATGTACGAGTATCAAAAACATTTATTCAATGCAAATACAAAATATCGATGCGTTGAAACTTGTCTGGCGGCATTGTGGCGAACGCTAGTTCGACCCGTACCGAATTCGAGCATTCGAGTGTTTCGGGTGACTATAGCACATCAGCTCGAACTACGGGTGTGAAAAACATTAATTCCATGCTAATAGGCGATATCGATGCAACGAAACTTATCTAGCGGCGCTGTAGCGATCGAAACCTTGACGCACACCAAAATCGAGCATTCCCGTCTTTCGGGCGACTGTAGCACATCAGCTCTAAGTTCGAGTGCCAAAAACATTTATTCCATGCAGGTTCATAATATCTATTCGTTGAAACTTGTCTGGCAGCATTGTGGCGAACGCAAGTTCGACCCTTACCGAAATCGACCACTCGAGTGTTTCGGGCGACTATAGCACATCAGCTCGATTTACGGGTGTCAAAAACATTGATTCCATGCAAATAGACAATATCGATGCAACGAAAGTTGTCTAGCGGCGTTGTAGCAAATGAAAACTTGACCCATGTCGAAATCGAGCATTCACGAGTTTCGGGCGACTACATCACATCAGCTCTAAGTACGAGTGCCAAAAACATTTATTCCATGCAGGTACATAATATCTATTCGTTGAAACTTGTCTGGCAGCATTGTGGCGAACGCTAGTTCGACCCGAACCGAATTCGAGCATTCGAGTGTTTCGGGTGACTATAGCACATCAGCTCGAATTACGGGTGTGAAAAACATTAATTCCATGCTAATAGGCGATATCGATGCAACGAAACTTATCTAGCGGCGCTGTACCGATCGAAACCTTGACGCACACCAAAATCGAGCATTCTCGTCTTTCGGGCGACTGTAGCACATCAGCTCTAAGTTCGAGTGCCAAAAACATTTATTCCATGCAGGTTCATAATATCTATTCGTTGAAACTTGTCTGGCAGCATTGTGGCGAACGCTAGTTCGACCCGTACCGAATTCGAGCATTCGAGGGTTTCGGGCGACTATAGCACATCTGCTCGATTAACCGGTATCGAAAACATTAATTCCATGCAAATGGACAATATCGATGCAACGAAACTTGTCTAGCGGCGTTGTAGCAAACGAAAACTCGACCCATATAGAAATCGAGCATTCACGTGTTTCGGGCGACTGCAGCACATCAGCTCTAACTACGAGTGCCAAAAACATTTATTTCATGCAAATACATAATATAAATGCGTTGAAACTTGTCTGGCAGCATTGTGGCGAACGCTAGTTCGACCCGAATCGAATTCGAGCAGTCGAGTGTTTCGGGTGACTATAGCACATCAGCTCGAATTACGGGTGTGAAAAACATTAATTCCATGCAAATAGACAATATCGATGCAACGAAACTTGTCTAGCGGCGTTGTAGCAAATGAAAACTTGACCCATGTCGAAATCGAGCATTCACGAGTTTCGGGCGACTACATCACGTCAGCTCGAAGTACGAGTGCCAAAAACATTTATTCCATGCAGGTACATAATATCTATTCGTTGAAACTTGTGTGGCAGCATTGTGGTGAACGCAAGTTCGACCCGTACCAAAATCGACCACTCGAGTGTTTCGGGCGACTATAGCACATCAGCTCGATTTACGGGTGTCAAAAATATTAACTCCATGCAAATAGACAATATCGATGCAACGAAACTTGTCTAGCGGCGTTGTAGCAAACGAAAACTTGACCCATATCGAAATCGAGCATTCACGTGTTTCGGGCGACTGCAGCACATCAGCTCTAAGTACGAGTGCCAAAAACATTTATTTCATGCAAATACATAATATAAATGCGTTGAAACTTGTCTGGCAGTATTGTGGCGAACGCTAGTTCGACCCGAACCGAATTCGAGCATTCGAGTGTTTCGGGTGACTATAGCACATCAGCTCGAATTACGGGTGTGAAAAACATTAATTCCATGCTAATAGGCGATATCGATATAACGAAACTTATCTAGCGGCGTTGTAGCAAATGAAAACTTGACCCATGTCGAAATCGAGCATTCACGAGTTTCGGGCGACTACATCACATCAGCTCTAAGTACGAGTGCCAAAAACATTTATTCCATGCAGGTACATAATATCTATTCGTTGAAACTTGTCTGGCAGCATTGTGGCGAATGCAAGTTCGACCCGTACCGAAATCGGGCATTCGAGTGTTTCGGGCGACTATAGCACATCAGCTCGATTTACGGGTGTAAAAAACATTAATTCCATGCAAATAGACAATATCGATGCAACGAAACTTGTCTAGCGGCGTTGTAGCAAACGAAAACTTGACCCATATCGAAATCGAGCATTCACGAGTTTCGGGCGACTGCATCACATCAGCTCTAAGTACGAGTGCTAAAAACATTTATTCCATGCAGGTACATAATATCTATTCGTTGAAACTTGTCTGGCAGCATTGTGGCGAACGATAGTTCGACACGAACCGAATTCGAGCATTCGAGTGTTTCGGGTGACTATAGCACATCAGCTCGAATTACGGGTGTGAAAAACATTAATTCCATGCTAATAGGCGATATCGATGCAACGAAACTTATCTAGCGGCGCTGTAGCGATCGAAACCTTGACGCACACCAAAATCGAGCATTCTCGTCTTTCGGGCGACTGTAGCACATCAGCTCTAAGTTCGAGAGCCAAAAACATTTATTCCATGCAGGTTCATAATATTTATTCGTTGAAACTTGTGTGGCAGCATTGTGGCGAACGCAAGTTCGACCCGTACCGAAATCGACCACTCGAGTGTTTCGGGCGACTATAGCACATCAGCTCGAATTACGGGTGTGAAAAACATTAATTCCATGCTAATAGGCGATGTCGATATAACGAAACTTATCTAGCGGCGTTGTAGCAAATGAAAACTTGACCCATGTCGAAATCGAGCATTCACGAGTTTCGGGCGACTACATCACATCAGCTCTAAGTACGAGTGCCAAAAACATTTATTCCATGCAGGTACATAATATCTATTCGTTGAAACTTGTCTGGCAGCATTGTGGCGAACGCTAGTTCGACCCGAACCGAATTCGAGCATTCGAGTGTTTCGGGTGACTATAGCACATCAGCTCGAATTACGGGTGTGAAAAACATTAATTCCATGCTAATAGGCGATATCGATGCAACGAAACTTATCTAGCGGCGCTGTAGCGATCGAAACCTTGACGCACACCAAAATCGAGCATTCTCGTCTTTCGGGCGACTGTAGCACATCAGCTCTAAGTTCGAGTGCCAAAAACATTTATTCCATGCAGGTTCATAATATCTATTCGTTGAAACTTGTCTGGCAGCATTGTGGCGAACGCTAGTTCGACCCGTACCGAATTCGAGCATTCGAGGGTTTCGGGCGACTATAGCACATCTGCTCGATTAACCGGTATCGAAAACATTAATTCCATGCAAATGGACAATATCGATGCAACGAAACTTGTCTAGCGGCGTTGTAGCAAACGAAAACTCGACCCATATAGAAATCGAGCATTCACGTGTTTCGGGCGACTGCAGCACATCAGCTCTAACTACGAGTGCCAAAAACATTTATTTCATGCAAATACATAATATAAATGCGTTGAAACTTGTCTGGCAGCATTGTGGCGAACGCTAGTTCGACCCGAATCGAATTCGAGCAGTCGAGTGTTTCGGGTGACTATAGCACATCAGCTCGAATTACGGGTGTGAAAAACATTAATTCCATGCAAATAGACAATATCGATGCAACGAAACTTGTCTAGCGGCGTTGTAGCAAATGAAAACTTGACCCATGTCGAAATCGAGCATTCACGAGTTTCGGGCGACTACATCACGTCAGCTCGAAGTACGAGTGCCAAAAACATTTATTCCATGCAGGTACATAATATCTATTCGTTGAAACTTGTGTGGCAGCATTGTGGTGAACGCAAGTTCGACCCGTACCAAAATCGACCACTCGAGTGTTTCGGGCGACTATAGCACATCAGCTCGATTTACGGGTGTCAAAAATATTAATTCCATGCAAATAGACAATATCGATGCAACGAAACTTGTCTAGCGGCGTTGTAGCAAACGAAAACTTGACCCATATCGAAATCGAGCATTCACGTGTTTCGGGCGACTGCAGCACATCAGCTCTAAGTACGAGTGCCAAAAACATTTATTTCATGCAAATACATAATATAAATGCGTTGAAACTTGTCTGGCAGCATTGTGGCGAACGCTAGTTCGACCCGAACCGAATTCGAGCATTCGAGTGTTTCGGGTGACTATAGCACATCAGCTCGAATTACGGGTGTGAAAAACATTAATTCCATGCTAATAGGCGATATCGATGCAACGAAACTTATCTAGCGGCGCTGTAGCGATCGAAACCTTGACGCACACCAAAATCGAGCATTCTCGTCTTTCGGGCGACTGTAGCACATCAGCTCTAAGTTCGAGTGCCAAAAACATTTATTCCATGCAGGTTCATAATATTTATTCGTCGAAACTTGTGTGGCAGCATTGTGGCGAACGCAAGTTCGACCCGTACCGAAATCGACCACTCGAGTGTTTCGGGCGACTATAGCACATCAGCTCGAATTACGGGTGTGAAAAACATTAATTCCATGCTAATAGGCGATATCGATATAACGAAACTTATCTAGCGGCGTTGTAGCAAATGAAAACTTGACCCATGTCGACATCGAGCATTCACGAGTTTCGGGCGACTACATCACATCAGCTCTAAGTACGAGTGCCAAAAACATTTATTCCATGCAGGTACATAATATCTATTCGTTGAAACTTGTCTGGCAGCATTGTGGCGAATGCAAGTTCGACCCGTACCGAAATCGGGCATTCGAGTGTTTCGGGCGACAATAGCACATCAGCTCGATTTACGGGTGTAAAAAACATTAATTCCATGCGAATAGACAATATCGATGCAACGAAACTTGTCTAGCGGCGTTGTAGCAAACGAAAACTTGACCCATATCGAAATCTAGCATTCACGTGTTTCGGGCGACTGCAGCACATCAGCACTAAGTACGAGTGCCAAAAAACATTTATTTCATGCAAATACATAATATAAATGCGTTGAAACTTGTCTGGCAGCATTGTGGCGAACGCTACTTCGACCCGAACCGAATTCGAGCATTCGAGTGTTTCGGGTGACAATAGCACATCAGCTCGAATTACGGGTGTGAAAAACATTAATTCCATGCTAATAGGCGATATCGATGCAACGAAACTTATCTAGCGGCGCTGTAGCGTTCGAAACCGTCAGGCACACCAAAATCGAGCATTCCCGTCTTTCGGGCGAATGGGGCACATCAGCTCTAAGTACGAGTGCCAAAAACATTTATTTCATGCAAATACATAATATAAATGCGTTGAAACTTGTCTGGCAGCATTGTGGCGAACGCTAGTTCGACCCGAACCGAATTCGAGCAGTCTATTGTTTCGGGTGACTATAGCACATCAGCTCGATTTCCGGGTGTCAAAAGCATTAATTCCATGCAAATAGACAATATCGATGCATCGAAACTTGTTTAGCGGCGTTGTAGCAAACGAAAACTTGACCCATATCGAAATCGAGCATTCACGTGTTTCGGGCGACTGCAGCACATCAGCACTAAGTACGAGTGCCAAAAACATTTATTTCATGCAAATACATAATATAATTGCGCTGAAACTTGTCTGGCAGCATTGTGGCGAACGCTAGTTCGACCCGAACCGAATTCAAGCATTCGAGTGTTTCGGGTGACTATAGCACATCAGCTCGAATTACGGGTGTGAAAAACATTAGTTCCATGCTAATAGGCGATATCGATGCAACGAAACTTATCTAGCGGCGCTGTAGCGTTCGAAACCTTCAGGCACACCAAAATCGAGCATTCCCGTCTTTCGGGCGAATGGAGCACATCAGCTCTAAGTACGAGTGCCAAAAACATTTATTCCATGCAGGTACATAATATCTAATCGTTGAAACTTGTGTGGCAGTATTGTGGCGAACGCAAGTTCGACCCGTACCGAAATCGACCACTCGAGTGTTTCGGGCGACTATAGCACATCAGCTCTATTTACGGACGTCAAAAACATTAATTCCATGTAAATAGACAATATCGATGCAACGAAACTTTTCTAGCGGCGTTGTAGCAAATGAAAACTTGACCCATGTCGAAATCGAGCATTCACGAGTTTCGGGCAACTACATCACATCAGCTCAAAGTACGAGTGCCAGAAACATTTACTCCATGCAGGTACATAATATCTATTCGTTGAAACTTGTCTGGCAGCATTGTGGCGAATGCAAGTTCGACCCGTACCGAAATCGGGCATTCGAGTGTTTCGGGCGACTATAGCACATCAGCTCGATTTACGGGTGTAAAAAACATTAATTCCCTGCAAATAGACAATATCGATGCATCGAAACTTGTTTAGCGGCGTTGTAGCAAACGAAAACTTGACCCATATCGAAATCGAGCATTCACGTGTTTCGGGCGACTGCAGCACATCAGCACTAAGTACGAGTGCCAAAAACATTTATTTCATGCAAATACATAATATAAATGCGTTGAAACTTGTCTGGCAGCATTGTGGCGAACGCTAGTTCGACCCGAACCGAATTCGAGCATTCGAGTGTTTCGGGTGACAATAGCACATCAGCTCGAATTACGGGTGTGAAAAACATTAATTCCATGCTAATAGGCGATATCGATGCAACGAAACTTATCTAGCGGCGCTGTAGCGTTCGAAACCTTCAGGCACACCAAAATCGAGCATTCCCGTCTTTCGGGCGAATGGAGCACATCAGCTCTAAGTACGAGTGCCAAAAACATTTATTCCATGCAGGTACATAATATCTATTCGTTGAAACTTGTGTGGCAGCATTGTGGTGAACGCAAGTTCGACCCGTACCGAAATCGACCACTCGAGTGTTTCGGGCGACTATAGCACATCAGCTCGATTTACGGGTGTCAAAAATATTAATTCCATGCAAATAGACAATATCGATGCAACGAAACTTGTCTAGCGGCGTTGTAGCAAATGAAAACTTGACCCATGTCGAAATCGAGCATTCACGAGTTTCGGGCGACTACATCACATCAGCTCTAAGTACGAGTGCCAAGAACATTTATTCCATGCAGGTACATAATATCTATTCGTTGAAACTTGTCTGGCAGCAGTGTGGCGAATGCAAGTTCGACCCGTACCGAAATCGGTCATTGGAGTGTTTCGGGCGACTGTAGCACATCAGCTCTAAGTACGAGTGCCAAAAACATTTATTCCATGCAGGTACATAATATCTATTCGTTGAAACTTGTCTGGCAGCATTGTGGCGAACGCAAATTCGATCCGTACCGAAATCGGGCATTCGAGTGTTTCGAGCGACTATAGCACATCAGCTCGATTTACGGGTGTAAAAAACATTAATTCTATGCAAATAGACAATATCGATGCAACGAAACTTGTCTAGCGGCGTTGTAGCAAACGAAAACTTGACCCATATCGAAATCGAGCATTCACGTGTTTCGGGCGACAGCAGCACATCAGCTCTAAGAACGAGTGCCAAAAACATTTATTTCATGCAAATACATAATATAAATGCGTTGAATCTTGTCTGGCAGCGTTGTAGCGCTCGAAAGTTCGATCCATTCCGAAATCGAGCATTGGAGTGTTTCGGGCGACTGTGTCACATCAGTTCCATGTACGAGTATCAAAAACATTTATTCAATGCAAATACAAAATATCGATGCGTTGAAACTTGTCTGGCGGCATTGTGGCGAACGCTAGTTCGACCCGTACCGAATTCGAGCATTCGAGTGTTTCGGGTGACTATAGCACATCAGCTCGAACTACGGGTGTGAAAAACATTAATTCCATGCTAATAGGCGATATCGATGCAACGAAACTTATCTAGCGGCGCTGTAGCGATCGAAACCTTGACGCACACCAAAATCGAGCATTCCCGTCTTTCGGGCGACTGTAGCACATCAGCTCTAAGTTCGAGTGCCAAAAACATTTATTCCATGCAGGTTCATAATATCTATTCGTTGAAACTTGTCTGGCAGCATTGTGGCGAACGCAAGTTCGACCCTTACCGAAATCGACCACTCGAGTGTTTCGGGCGACTATAGCACATCAGCTCGATTTACGGGTGTCAAAAACATTGATTCCATGCAAATAGACAATATCGATGCAACGAAAGTTGTCTAGCGGCGTTGTAGCAAATGAAAACTTGACCCATGTCGAAATCGAGCATTCACGAGTTTCGGGCGACTACATCACATCAGCTCTAAGTACGAGTGCCAAAAACATTTATTCCATGCAGGTACATAATATCTATTCGTTGAAACTTGTCTGGCAGCATTGTGGCGAACGCTAGTTCGACCCGAACCGAATTCGAGCATTCGAGTGTTTCGGGTGACTATAGCACATCAGCTCGAATTACGGGTGTGAAAAACATTAATTCCATGCTAATAGGCGATATCGATGCAACGAAACTTATCTAGCGGCGCTGTACCGATCGAAACCTTGACGCACACCAAAATCGAGCATTCTCGTCTTTCGGGCGACTGTAGCACATCAGCTCTAAGTTCGAGTGCCAAAAACATTTATTCCATGCAGGTTCATAATATCTATTCGTTGAAACTTGTCTGGCAGCATTGTGGCGAACGCTAGTTCGACCCGTACCGAATTCGAGCATTCGAGGGTTTCGGGCGACTATAGCACATCTGCTCGATTAACCGGTATCGAAAACATTAATTCCATGCAAATGGACAATATCGATGCAACGAAACTTGTCTAGCGGCGTTGTAGCAAACGAAAACTCGACCCATATAGAAATCGAGCATTCACGTGTTTCGGGCGACTGCAGCACATCAGCTCTAACTACGAGTGCCAAAAACATTTATTTCATGCAAATACATAATATAAATGCGTTGAAACTTGTCTGGCAGCATTGTGGCGAACGCTAGTTCGACCCGAATCGAATTCGAGCAGTCGAGTGTTTCGGGTGACTATAGCACATCAGCTCGAATTACGGGTGTGAAAAACATTAATTCCATGCAAATAGACAATATCGATGCAACGAAACTTGTCTAGCGGCGTTGTAGCAAATGAAAACTTGACCCATGTCGAAATCGAGCATTCACGAGTTTCGGGCGACTACATCACGTCAGCTCGAAGTACGAGTGCCAAAAACATTTATTCCATGCAGGTACATAATATCTATTCGTTGAAACTTGTGTGGCAGCATTGTGGTGAACGCAAGTTCGACCCGTACCAAAATCGACCACTCGAGTGTTTCGGGCGACTATAGCACATCAGCTCGATTTACGGGTGTCAAAAATATTAACTCCATGCAAATAGACAATATCGATGCAACGAAACTTGTCTAGCGGCGTTGTAGCAAACGAAAACTTGACCCATATCGAAATCGAGCATTCACGTGTTTCGGGCGACTGCAGCACATCAGCTCTAAGTACGAGTGCCAAAAACATTTATTTCATGCAAATACATAATATAAATGCGTTGAAACTTGTCTGGCAGTATTGTGGCGAACGCTAGTTCGACCCGAACCGAATTCGAGCATTCGAGTGTTTCGGGTGACTATAGCACATCAGCTCGAATTACGGGTGTGAAAAACATTAATTCCATGCTAATAGGCGATATCGATGCAACGAAACTTATCTAGCGGCGCTGTAGCGATCGAAACCTTGACGCACACCAAAATCGAGCATTCTCGTCTTTCGGGCGACTGTAGCACATCAGCTCTAAGTTCGAGTGCCAAAAACATTTATTCCATGCAGGTTCATAATATTTATTCGTTGAAACTTGTGTGGCAGCATTGTGGCGAACGCAAGTTCGACCCGTACCGAAATCGACCACTCGAGTGTTTCGGGCGACTATAGCACATCAGCTCGAATTACGGGTGTGAAAAACATTAATTCCATGCTAATAGGCGATATCGATATAACGAAACTTATCTAGCGGCGTTGTAGCAAATGAAAACTTGACCCATGTCGAAATCGAGCATTCACGAGTTTCGGGCGACTACATCACATCAGCTCTAAGTACGAGTGCCAAAAACATTTATTCCATGCAGGTACATAATATCTATTCGTTGAAACTTGTCTGGCAGCATTGTGGCGAATGCAAGTTCGACCCGTACCGAAATCGGGCATTCGAGTGTTTCGGGCGACTATAGCACATCAGCTCGATTTACGGGTGTAAAAAACATTAATTCCATGCAAATAGACAATATCGATGCAACGAAACTTGTCTAGCGGCGTTGTAGCAAACGAAAACTTGACCCATATCGAAATCGAGCATTCACGAGTTTCGGGCGACTGCATCACATCAGCTCTAAGTTCGAGAGCCAAAAACATTTATTCCATGCAGGTTCATAATATTTATTCGTTGAAACTTGTGTGGCAGCATTGTGGCGAACGCAAGTTCGACCCGTACCGAAATCGACCACTCGAGTGTTTCGGGCGACTATAGCACATCAGCTCGAATTACGGGTGTGAAAAACATTAATTCCATGCTAATAGGCGATGTCGATATAACGAAACTTATCTAGCGGCGTTGTAGCAAATGAAAACTTGACCCATGTCGAAATCGAGCATTCACGAGTTTCGGGCGACTACATCACATCAGCTCTAAGTACGAGTGCCAAAAACATTTATTCCATGCAGGTACATAATATCTATTCGTTGAAACTTGTCTGGCAGCATTGTGGCGAACGCTAGTTCGACCCGAACCGAATTCGAGCATTCGAGTGTTTCGGGTGACTATAGCACATCAGCTCGAATTACGGGTGTGAAAAACATTAATTCCATGCTAATAGGCGATATCGATGCAACGAAACTTATCTAGCGGCGCTGTACCGATCGAAACCTTGACGCACACCAAAATCGAGCATTCTCGTCTTTCGGGCGACTGTAGCACATCAGCTCTAAGTTCGAGTGCCAAAAACATTTATTCCATGCAGGTTCATAATATCTATTCGTTGAAACTTGTCTGGCAGCATTGTGGCGAACGCTAGTTCGACCCGTACCGAATTCGAGCATTCGAGGGTTTCGGGCGACTATAGCACATCTGCTCGATTAACCGGTATCGAAAACATTAATTCCATGCAAATGGACAATATCGATGCAACGAAACTTGTCTAGCGGCGTTGTAGCAAACGAAAACTCGACCCATATAGAAATCGAGCATTCACGTGTTTCGGGCGACTGCAGCACTTCAGCTCTAACTACGAGTGCCAAAAACATTTATTTCATGCAAATACATAATATAAATGCGTTGAAACTTGTCTGGCAGCATTGTGGCGAACGCTAGTTCGACCCGAATCGAATTCGAGCAGTCGAGTGTTTCGGGTGACTATAGCACATCAGCTCGAATTACGGGTGTGAAAAACATTAATTCCATGCAAATAGACAATATCGATGCAACGAAACTTGTCTAGCGGCGTTGTAGCAAATGAAAACTTGACCCATGTCGAAATCGAGCATTCACGAGTTTCGGGCGACTACATCACGTCAGCTCGAAGTACGAGTGCCAAAAACATTTATTCCATGCAGGTACATAATATCTATTCGTTGAAACTTGTGTGGCAGCATTGTGGTGAACGCAAGTTCGACCCGTACCAAAATCGACCACTCGAGTGTTTCGGGCGACTATAGCACATCAGCTCGATTTACGGGTGTCAAAAATATTAATTCCATGCAAATAGACAATATCGATGCAACGAAACTTGTCTAGCGGCGTTGTAGCAAACGAAAACTTGACCCATGTCGAAATCGAGCATTCACGAGTTTCGGGCGACTACATCACATCAGCTCTAAGTACGAGTGCCAGAAACATTTATTCCATGCAGGTACATAATATCTATTCGTTGAAACTTGTCTGGCAGCATTGTGGCGAATGCAAGTTCGACCCGTACCGAAATCGGGCATTCGAGTGTTTCGGGCGACTATAGCACATCAGCTCGATTTACGGGTGTAAAAAACATTAATTCCCTGCAAATAGACAATATCGATGCATCGAAACTTGTTTAGCGGCGTTGTAGCAAACGAAAACTTGACCCATATCGAAATCGAGCATTCACGTGTTTCGGGCGACTGCAGCACATCAGCACTAAGTACGAGTGCCAAAAACATTTATTTCATGCAAATACATAATATAAATGCGTTGAAACTTGTCTGGCAGCATTGTGGCGAATGCAAGTTCGACCCGTACCGAAATCGGGCATTCGAGTGTTTCGGGCGACTATAGCACATCAGCTCGATTTACGGGTGTAAAAAACATTAATTCCATGCTAATAGGCGATGTCGATATAACGAAACTTATCTAGCGGCGTTGTAGTAAATGAAAACTTGACCCATGTCGAAATCGAGCATTCACGAGTTTCGGGCGACTACATCACATCAGCTCTAAGTACGAGTGCCAAAACCATTTATTCCATGCAGGTACATAATATCTATTCGTTGAAACTTGTCTGGAAGCATTGTGGCGAACGCAAGTTCGACCCGGACCGAAATGGAGCATTCGAGTGTTTCGGGCGACTGTAGCACATCAGCTCTAAGTACGAGTGCCAAAAACATTTATTCCATGCAGGTACATAATATCTATTCGTTGAAACTTGTCTGGCAGCATTGTGGCGAACGCAAATTCGATTCGTACCGAAATCGGGCATTCGAGTGTTTCGAGCGACTATAGCACATCAGCTCGATTTACGGGTGTAAAAAACATTAATTCTATGCAAATAGACAATATCGATGCAACGAAACTTGTCTAGCGGCGTTGTAGCAAACGAAAACTTGACCCATATCGAAATCGAGCATTCACGTGTTTCGGGCGACAGCAGCACATCAGCTCTAAGAACGAGTGCCAAAAACATTTATTTCATGCAAATACATAATATAAATGCGTTGAATCTTGTCTGGCAGCGTTGTAGCGCTCGAAAGTTCGATCCATTCCGAAATCGAGCATTGGAGTGTTTCGGGCGACTGTGTCACATCAGTTCCATGTACGAGTATCAAAAACATTTATTCAATGCAAATACAAAATATCGATGCCTTGAAACTTGTCTGGCGGCATTGTGGCGAACGCTAGTTCGACCCGTACCGAATTCGAGCATTCGAGTGTTTCGGGTGACTATAGCACATCAGCTCGAACTACGGGTGTGAAAAACATTAATTCCATGCTAATAGGCGATATCGATGCAACGAAACTTATCTAGCGGCGCTGTAGCGATCGAAACCTTGACGCACACCAAAATCGAGCATTCCCGTCTTTCGGGCGACTGTAGCACATCAGCTCTAAGTTCGAGTGCCAAAAACATTTATTCCATGCAGGTTCATAATATCTATTCGTTGAAACTTGTCTGGCAGCATTGTGGCGAACGCAAGTTCGACCCTTACCGAAATCGACCACTCGAGTGTTTCGGGCGACTATAGCACATCAGCTCGATTTACGGGTGTCAAAAATATTAATTCCATGCAAATAGACAATATCGATGCAACGAAACTTGTCTAGCGGCGTTGTAGCAAATGAAAACTTGACCCATGTCGAAATCGAGCATTCACGAGTTTCGGGCGACTACATCACATCAGCTCTAAGTACGAGTGCCAAAAACATTTATTCCATGCAGGTACATAATATCTATTCGTTGAAACTTGTCTGGCAGCATTGTGGCGAACGCAAGTTCGACCCGGACCGAAATGGAGCATTCGAGTGTTTCGGGCGACTGTAGCACATCAGCTCGATTTACGGGTGTAAAAAACATTAATTCTATGCAAATAGACAATATCGATGCAACGAAACTTGTCTAGCGGCGTTGTAGCAAACGAAAACTTGACCCATATCGAAATCGAGCATTCACGTGTTTCGGGCGACAGCAGCACATCAGCTCTAAGAACGAGTGCCAAAAACATTTATTTCATGCAAATACATAATATAAATGCGTTGAATCTTGTCTGGCAGCGTTGTAGCGCTCGAAAGTTCGATCCATTCCGAAATCGAGCATTGGAGTGTTTCGGGCGACTGTGTCACATCAGTTCCATGTACGAGTATCAAAAACATTTATTCAATGCAAATACAAAATATCGATGCGTTGAAACTTGTCTGGCGGCATTGTGGCGAACGCTAGTTCGACCCGTACCGAATTCGAGCATTCGAGTGTTTCGGGTGACTATAGCACATCAGCTCGAACTACGGGTGTGAAAAACATTAATTCCATGCTAATAGGCGATATCGTTGCAACGAAACTTATCTAGCGGCGCTGTAGCGTTCGAAACCTTCAGGCACACCAAAATCGAGCATTCCCGTCTTTCGGGCGAATGGAGCACATCAGCTCTAAGTACGAGTGCCAAAAACATTTATTCCATGCAGGTACATAATATCTAATCGTTGAAACTTGTGTGGCAGTATTGTGGCGAACGCAAGTTCGACCCGTACCGAAATCGACCACTCGAGTGTTTCGGGCGACTATAGCACATCAGCTCTATTTACGGACGTCAAAAACATTAATTCCATGTAAATAGACAATATCGATGCAACGAAACTTTTCTAGCGGCGTTGTAGCAAATGAAAACTTGACCCATGTCGAAATCGAGCATTCACGAGTTTCGGGCGACTACATCACATCAGCTCTAAGTACGAGTGCCAGAAACATTTATTCCATGCAGGTACATAATATCTATTCGTTGAAACTTGTCTGGCAGCATTGTGGCGAACGCAAGTTCGACCCTTACCGAAATCGACCACTCGAGTGTTTCGGGCGACTATAGCACATCAGCTCGATTTACGGGTGTCAAAAATATTAATTCCATGCAAATAGACAATATCGATGCAACGAAACTTGTCTAGCGGCGTTGTAGCAAATGAAAACTTGACCCATGTCGAAATCGAGCATTCACGAGTTTCGGGCGACTACATCACATCAGCTCTAAGTACGAGTGCCAAAAACATTTATTCCATGCAGGTACATAATATCTATTCGTTGAAACTTGTCTGGCAGCATTGTGGCGAACGCAAGTTCGACCCGGACCGAAATGGAGCATTCGAGTGTTTCGGGCGACTGTAGCACATCAGCTCTAAGTACGAGTGCCAAAAACATTTATTCCATGCAGGTACATAATATCTATTCGTTGAAACTTGTCTGGCAGCATTGTGGCGAACGCAAATTCGATCCGTACCGAAATCGGGCATTCGAGTGTTTCGAGCGACTATAGCACATCAGCTCGATTTACGGGTGTAAAAAACATTAATTCTATGCAAATAGACAATATCGATGCAACGAAACTTGTCTAGCGGCGTTGTAGCAAACGAAAACTTGACCCATATCGAAATCGAGCATTCACGTGTTTCGGGCGACAGCAGCACATCAGCTCTAAGAACGAGTGCCAAAAACATTTATTTCATGCAAATACATAATATAAATGCGTTGAATCTTGTCTGGCAGCGTTGTAGCGCTCGAAAGTTCGATCCATTCCGAAATCGAGCATTGGAGTGTTTCGGGCGACTGTGTCACATCAGTTCCATGTACGAGTATCAAAAACATTTATTCAATGCAAATACAAAATATCGATGCGTTGAAACTTGTCTGGCGGCATTGTGGCGAACGCTAGTTCGACCCGTACCGAATTCGAGCATTCGAGTGTTTCGGGTGACTATAGCACATCAACTCGAACTACGGGTGTGAAAAACATTAATTCCATGCTAATAGGCGATATCGATGCAACGAAACTTATCTAGCGGCGCTGTAGCGATCGAAACCTTGACGCACACCAAAATCGAGCATTCTCGTCTTTCGGGCGACTGTAGCACATCAGCTCTAAGTTCGAGTGCCAAAAACATTTATTCCATGCAGGTTCATAATATCTATTCGTTGAAACTTGTCTGGCAGCATTGTGGCGAACGCTAGTTCGACCCGTACCGAATTCGAGCATTCGAGGGTTTCGGGCGACTATAGCACATCTGCTCGATTAACCGGTATCGAAAACATTAATTCCATGCAAATGGACAATATCGATGCAACGAAACTTGTCTAGCGGCGTTGTAGCAAACGAAAACTCGACCCATATAGAAATCGAGCATTCACGTGTTTCGGGCGACTGCAGCACATCAGCTCTAACTACGAGTGCAAAAAACATTTATTTCATGCAAATACATAATATAAATGCGTTGAAACTTGTCTGGCAGTATTGTGGCGAACGCTAGTTCGACCCGAATCGAATTCGAGCAGTCGAGTGTTTCGGGTGACTATAGCACATCAGCTCGAATTACGGGTGTGAAAAACATTAATTCCATGCAAATAGACAATATCGATGCAACGAAACTTGTCTAGCGGCGTTGTAGCAAATGAAAACTTGACCCATGTCGAAATCGAGCATTCACGAGTTTCGGGCGACTACATCACGTCAGCTCGAAGTACGAGTGCCAAAAACATTTATTCCATGCAGGTACATAATATCTATTCGTTGAAACTTGTGTGGCAGCATTGTGGTGAACGCAAGTTCGACCCGTACCAAAATCGACCACTCGAGTGTTTCGGGCGACTATAGCACATCAGCTCGATTTACGGGTGTCAAAAATATTAATTCCATGCAAATAGACAATATCGATGCAACGAAACTTGTCTAGCGGCGTTGTAGCAAACGAAAACTTGACCCATATCGAAATCGAGCATTCACGTGTTTCGGGCGACTGCAGCACATCAGCTCTAAGTACGAGTGCCAAAAACATTTACTTCATGCAAATACATAATATAAATGCGTTGAAACTTGTCTGGCAGCATTGTGGCGAACGCTAGTTCGACCCGAATCGAATTCGAGCAGTCGAGTGTTTCGGGCGACTATAGCACATCAGCTCGAATTACGGGTGTGAAAAACATTAATTCCATGCTAATAGGCGATATCGATATAACGAAACTTATCTAGCGGCGTTGTAGCAAATGAAAACTTGACCCATGTCGAAATCGAGCATTCACGAGTTTCGGGCGACTACATCACATCAGCTCTAAGTACGAGTGCCAAAAACATTTATTCCATGCAGGTCCATAATATCTATTCGTTGAAACTTGTCTGGCAGCATTGTGGCGAATGCAAGTTCGACCCGTACCGAAATCGGTCATTCGAGTGTTTCGGGCGACTATAGCACATCAGCTCGATTTCCGGGTGTCAAAAGCATTAATTCCATGCAAATAGACAATATCGATGCATCGAAACTTGTTTAGCGGCGTTGTAGCAAACGAAAACTTGACCCATGTCGAAATCGAGCATTCACGTGTTTCGGGCGACTGCAGCACATCAGCTCTAAGTACGAGTGCCAAAAACATTTATTTCATGCAAATACATAATATAAATGCGTTGAAACTTGTCTGGCAGCATTGTGGCGAACGCTAGTTCGACCCGAACCGAATTCGAGCATTCGAGTGTTTCGGGTGACTATAGCACATCAGCTCGAATTACGGGTGTGAAAAACATTAATTCCATGCTAATAGGCGATATCGATGCAACGAAACTTATCTAGCGGCGCTGTAGCGATCGAAACCTTGACGCACACCAAAATCGAGCATTCCCGTCTTTCGGGCGACTGTAGCACATCAGCTCTAAGTTCGAGTGCCAAAAACATTTATTCCATGCAGGTTCATAATATCTATTCGTTGAAACTTGTCTGGCAGCATTGTGTCGAACGCTAGTTCGACCCGTACCGAATTCGAGCATTCGAGTGTTTCGGGCGACTATAGCACATCTGCTCGATTAACCGGTATCGAAAACATTAATTCCATGCAAATGGACAATATCGATGCAACGAAACTTGTCTAGCGGCGTTGTAGCAAACGAAAACTTGACCCATATAGATATCGAGCATTCACGTGTTTCGGGCGACTGCAGCACATCAGCTCTAACTACGAGTGCCAAAAACATTTATTTCATGCAAATACATAATATAAATGCGTTGAAACTTGTCTGGCAGCATTGTGGCGAACCATAGTTCGACCCGAACCGAATTCGAGCATTCGAGTGTTTCGGGTGACTATAGCACATCAGCTCGAATTACGGGTGTGAAAAACATTAATTCTATGCTAATAGGCGATATCGATGCAACGAAACTTATCTAGCGGCGCTGTAGCGATCGAAACCTTGACGCACACCAAAATCGAGCATTCTCGTCTTTCGGGCGACTGTAGCACATCAGCTCTAAGTTCGAGTGCCAAAAACATTTATTCCATGCAGGTTCATAATATTTATTCGTTGAAACTTGTGTGGCAGCATTGTGGCGAACGCAAGTTCGACCCGTACCGAAATCGACCACTCGAGTGTTTCGGGCGACTATAGCACATCAGCTCGAATTACGGGTGTGAAAAACATTAATTCCATGCTAATAGGCGATATCGATATAACGAAACTTATCTAGCGGCGTTGTAGCAAATGAAAACTTGACCCATGTCGAAATCGAGCATTCACGAGTTTCGGGCGACTACATCACATCAGCTCTAAGTACGAGTGCCAAAAACATTTATTCCATGCAGGTACATAATATCTATTCGTTGAAACTTGTCTGGCAGCATTGTGGCGAATGCAAGTTCGACCCGTACCGAAATCGGGCATTCGAGTGTTTCGGGCGACTATAGCACATCAGCTCGATTTATGGGTGTAAAAAACATTAATTCCCTGCAAATAGACAATATCGATGCATCGAAACTTGTTTAGCGGCGTTGTAGCAAACGAAAACTTGACCCATATCGAAATCGAGCATTCACGTGTTTCGGGCGACTGCAGCACATCAGCACTAAGTACGAGTGCCAAAAACATTTATTTCATGCAAATACATAATATAAATGCGTTGAAACTTGTCTGGCAGCATTGTGGCGAACGCTAGTTCGACCCGAACCGAATTCGAGCATTCGAGTGTTTCGGGTGACTATAGCACATCAGCTCGAATTACGGTTGTGAAAAACATTAATTCCATGCTAATAGGCGATATCGATTCAACGAAACTTATCTAGCGGCGCTGTAGCGATCGAAACCTTGACGCACACCAAAATCGAGCATTCCCGTCTTTCGGGCGACTGTAGCACATCAGCTCTAAGTTCGAGTACCAAAAACATTTATTCCATGCAGGTCCATAATGTCTATTCGTTGAAACTTGTCTAGCAGCATTGTGGCGAACGCTAGTTCGACCCGTACCGAATTCGAGCATTCGAGGGTTTCGGGCGACTATAGCACATCTGCTCGATTAACCGGTATCGAAAACATTAATTCCATGCAAATGGACAATATTGATGCAACGAAACTTGTCTAGCGGCGTAGTAGCAAACGAAAACTCGACCCATATAGAAATCGAGCATTCACGTGTTTCGGGCGACTGCAGCACATCAGGTCTAACTACGAGTGCCAAAAACATTTATTTCATGCAAATACATAATATAAATGCGTTGAAACTTGTCTGGCAGCATTGTGGCGAACGCTAGTTCGACCCGAACCGAATTCGAGCAGTCTATTGTTTCGGGTGACTATAGCACATCAGCTCGATTTCCGGGTGTCAAAAGCATTAATTCCATGCAAATAGACAATATCGATGCATCGAAACTTGTTTAGCGGCGTTGTAGCAAACGAAAACTTGACCCATATCGAAATCGAGCATTCACGTGTTTCGGGCGACTGCAGCACATCAGCACTAAGTACGAGTGCCAAAAACATTTATTTCATGCAAATACATAATATAAATGCGCTGAAACTTGTCTGGCAGCATTGTGGCGAACGCTAGTTCGACCCGAACCGAATTCAAGCATTCGAGTGTTTCGGGTGACTATAGCACATCAGCTCGAATTACGGGTGTGAAAAACATTAGTTCCATGCTAATAGGCGATATCGATGCAACGAAACTTATCTAGCGGCGCTGTAGCGTTCGAAACCTTCAGGCACACCAAAATCGAGCATTCCCGTCTTTCGGGCGAATGGAGCACATCAGCTCTAAGTACGAGTGCCAAAAACATTTATTCCATGCAGGTACATAATATCTATTCGTTGAAACTTGTGTGGCAGCATTGTGGCGAACGCAAGTTCGACCCGTACCGAAATCGACCACTCGAGTGTTTCGGGCGACTATAGCACATCAGCTCGATTTACGGGTGTCAAAAATATTAATTCCATGCAAATAGACAATATCGATGCAACGAAACTTGTCTAGCGGCGTTGTAGCAAATGAAAACTTGACCCATGTCGAAATCGAGCATTCACGAGTTTCGGGCGACTACATCACGTCAGCTCGAAGTACGAGTGCCAAAAACATTTATTCCATGCAGGTACATAATATCTATTCGTTGAAACTTGTGTGGCAGCATTGTGGTGAACGCAAGTTCGACCCGTACCAAAATCGACCACTCGAGTGTTTCGGGCGACTATAGCACATCAGCTCGATTTACGGGTGTCAAAAATATTAATTCCATGCAAATAGACAATATCGATGCAACGAAACTTGTCTAGCGGCGTTGTAGCAAACGAAAACTTGACCCATATCGAAATCGAGCATTCACGTGTTTCGGGCGACTGCAGCACATCAGCTCTAAGTACGAGTGCCAAAAACATTTACTTCATGCAAATACATAATATAAATGCGTTGAAACTTGTCTGGCAGCATTGTGGCGAACGCTAGTTCGACCCGAACCGAATTCGAGCATTCGAGTGTTTCGGGTGACTATAGCACATCAGCTCGAATTACGGGTGTGAAAAACATTAATTCCATGCTAATAGGCGATATCGATGCAACGAAACTTATCTAGCGGCGCTGTAGCGATCGAAACCTTGACGCACACCAAAATCGAGCATTCTCGTCTTTCGGGCGACTGTAGCACATCAGCTCTAAGTTCGAGTGCCAAAAACATTTATTCCATGCAGGTTCATAATATTTATTCGTTGAAACTTGTGTGGCAGCATTGTGGCGAACGCAAGTTCGACCCGTACCGAAATCGACCACTCGAGTGTTTCGGGCGACTATAGCACATCAGCTCGAATTACGGGTGTGAAAAACATTAATTCCATGCTAATAGGCGATATCGATATAACGAAACTTATCTAGCGGCGTTGTAGCAAATGAAAACTTGACCCATGTCGAAATCGAGCATTCACGAGTTTCGGGCGACTACATCACATCAGCTCTAAGTACGAGTGCCAAAAACATTTATTCCATGCAGGTACATAATATCTATTCGTTGAAACTTGTCTGGCAGCATTGTGGCGAATGCAAGTTCGACCCGTACCGAAATCGGGCATTCGAGTGTTTCGGGCGACTATAGCACATCAGCTCGATTTACGGGTGTAAAAAACATTAATTCCATGCAAATAGACAATATCGATGCAACGAAACTTGTCTAGCGGCGTTGTAGCAAACGAAAACTTGACCCATATCGAAATCGAGCATTCACGAGTTTCGGTCGACTGCATCACATCAGCTCTAAGTACGAGTGCCAAAAACATTTATTCCATGCAGGTACATAATATCTATTCGTTGAAACTTGTCTGGCAGCATTGTGGCGAACGATAGTTCGACCCGAACCGAATTCGAGCATTCGAGTGTTTCGGGTGACTATAGCACATCAGCTCGAATTACGGGTGTGAAAAACATTAATTCCATGCTAATAGGCGATATCGATGCAACGAAACTTATCTAGCGGCGCTGTAGCGATCGAAACCTTGACGCACACCAAAATCGAGTATTCCCGTCTTTCGGGCGACTGTAGCACATCAGTTCTAAGTTCGAGTGCCAAAAACATTTATTCCATGCAGGTCCATAATATCTATTCGTTGAAACTTGTCTGGCAGCATTGTGGCGAATGCAAGTTCGACCCGTACCGAAATCGGTCATTCGAGTGTTTCGGGCGACTATAGCACATCAGCTCGATTTCCGGGTGTCAAAAGCATTAATTCCATGCAAATAGACAATATCGATGCATCGAAACTTGTTTAGCGGCGTTGTAGCAAACGAAAACTTGACCCATGTCGAAATCGAGCATTCACGTGTTTCGGGCGACTGCAGCACATCAGCTCTAAGTACGAGTGCCAAAAACATTTATTTCATGCCAATACATAATATAAATGCGTTGAAACTTGTCTGGCAGCATTGTGGCGAACGCTAGTTCGACCCGAACCGAATTCGAGCATTCGAGTGTTTCGGGTGACTATAGCACATCAGCTCGAATTACGGGTATGAAAAACATTAATTCCATGCTAATAGGCGATATCGATGCAACGAAACTTATCTAGCGGCGCTGTAGCGATCGAAACCTTGACGCACACCAAAATCGAGCATTCCCGTCTTTCGGGCGACTGTAGCACATCAGCTCTAAGTTCGAGTGCCAAAAACATTTATTCCATGCAGGTTCATAATATCTATTCGTTGAAACTTGTCTGGCAGCATTGTGTCGAACGCTAGTTCGACCCGTACCGAATTCGAGCATTCGAGTGTTTCGGGCGACTATAGCACATCTGCTCGATTAACCGGTATCGAAAACATTAATTCCATGCAAATGGACAATATCGATGCAACGAAACTTGTCTAGCGGCGTTGTAGCAAACGAAAACTTGACCCATATAGATATCGAGCATTCACGTGTTTCGGGCGACTGCAGCACATCAGCTCTAACTACGAGTGCCAAAAACATTTATTTCATGCAAATACATAATATAAATGCGTTGAAACTTGTCTGGCAGCATTGTGGCGAACGATAGTTCGACCCGAACCGAATTCGAGCATTCGAGTGTTTCGGGTGACTATAGCACATCAGCTCGAATTACGGGTGTGAAAAACATTAATTCTATGCTAATAGGCGATATCGATGCAACGAAACTTATCTAGCGGCGCTGTAGCGATCGAAACCTTGACGCACACCAAAATCGAGCATTCTCGTCTTTCGGGCGACTGTAGCACATCAGCTCTAAGTTCGAGTGCCAAAAACATTTATTCCATGCAGGTTCATAATATTTATTCGTTGAAACTTGTGTGGCAGCATTGTGGCGAACGCAAGTTCGACCCGTACCGAAATCGACCACTCGAGTGTTTCGGGCGACTATAGCACATCAGCTCGAATTACGGGTGTGAAAAACATTAATTCCATGCTAATAGGCGATATCGATATAACGAAACTTATCTAGCGGCGTTGTAGCAAATGAAAACTTGACCCATGTCGAAATCGAGCATTCACGAGTTTCGGGCGACTACATCACGTCAGCTCTAAGTACGAGTGCCAAAAACATTTATTCCATGCAGGTACATAATATCTATTCGTTGAAACTTGTCTGGCAGCATTGTGGCGAATGCAAGTTCGACCCGTACCGAAATCGGGCATTCGAGTGTTTCGGGCGACTATAGCACATCAGCTCGATTTATGGGTGTAAAAAACATTAATTCCCTGCAAATAGACAATATCGATGCATCGAAACTTGTTTAGCGGCGTTGTAGCAAACGAAAACTTGACCCATATCGAAATCGAGCATTCACGTGTTTCGGGCGACTGCAGCACATCAGCACTAAGTACGAGTGCCAAAAACATTTATTTCATGCAAATACATAATATAAATGCGTTGAAACTTGTCTGGCAGCATTGTGGCGAACGCTAGTTCGACCCGAACCGAATTCGAGCATTCGAGTGTTTCGGGTGACTATAGCACATCAGCTCGAATTACGGTTGTGAAAAACATTAATTCCATGCTAATAGGCGATATCGATTCAACGAAACTTATCTAGCGGCGCTGTAGCGATCGAAACCTTGACGCACACCAAAATCGAGCATTCCCGTCTTTCGGGCGACTGTAGCACATCAGCTCTAAGTTCGAGTACCAAAAACATTTATTCCATGCAGGTCCATAATGTCTATTCGTTGAAACTTGTCTAGCAGCATTGTGGCGAACGCTAGTTCGACCCGTACCGAATTCGAGCATTCGAGGGTTTCGGGCGACTATAGCACATCTGCTCGATTAACCGGTATCGAAAACATTAATTCCATGCAAATGGACAATATTGATGCAACGAAACTTGTCTAGCGGCGTAGTAGCAAACGAAAACTCGACCCATATAGAAATCGAGCATTCACGTGTTTCGGGCGACTGCAGCACATCAGATCTAACTACGAGTGCCAAAAACATTTATTTCATGCAAATACATAATATAAATGCGTTGAAACTTGTCTGGCAGCATTGTGGCGAACGCTAGTTCGACCCGAACCGAATTCGAGCAGTCTATTGTTTCGGGTGACTATAGCACATCAGCTCGATTTCCGGGTGTCAAAAGCATTAATTCCATGCAAATAGACAATATCGATGCATCGAAACTTGTTTAGCGGCGTTGTAGCAAACGAAAACTTGACCCATATCGAAATCGAGCATTCACGTGTTTCGGGCGACTGCAGCACATCAGCACTAAGTACGAGTGCCAAAAACATTTATTTCATGCAAATACATAATATAAATGCGCTGAAACTTGTCTGGCAGCATTGTGGCGAACGCTAGTTCGACCCGAACCGAATTCAAGCATTCGAGTGTTTCGGGTGACTATAGCACATCAGCTCGAATTACGGGTGTGAAAAACATTAGTTCCATGCTAATAGGCGATATCGATGCAACGAAACTTATCTAGCGGCGCTGTAGCGTTCGAAACCTTCAGGCACACCAAAATCGAGCATTCCCGTCTTTCGGGCGAATGGAGCACATCAGCTCTAAGTACGAGTGCCAAAAACATTTATTCCATGCAGGTACATAATATCTATTCGTTGAAACTTGTGTGGCAGCATTGTGGCGAACGCAAGTTCGACCCGTACCGAAATCGACCACTCGAGTGTTTCGGGCGACTATAGCACATCAGCTCGATTTACGGGTGTCAAAAATATTAATTCCATGCAAATAGACAATATCGATGCAACGAAACTTGTCTAGCGGCGTTGTAGCAAATGAAAACTTGACCCATGTCGAAATCGAGCATTCACGAGTTTCGGGCGACTACATCACATCAGCTCTAAGTACGAGTGCCAAGAACATTTATTCCATGCAGGTACATAATATCTATTCGTTGAAACTTGTCTGGCAGCAGTGTGGCGAATGCAAGTTCGACCCGTACCGAAATCGGTCATTAGAGTGTTTCGGGCGACTATAGCACATCAGCTCGATTTCCGGGTGTCTAAAGCATTAATTCCATGCAAATAGACAATATCGATGCATCGAAACTTGTTTAGCGGCGTTGTAGCAAACGAAAACTTGACCCATATCGAAATCGAGCATTCACGTGTTTCGGGCGACTGCAGCACATCAGCTCTAAGTACGAGTGCCAAAAACATTTATTTCATGCAAATACATAATATAAATGCGTTGAAACTTGTCTGGCAGCATTGTGGCGAACGCTAGTTCGACCCGAACCGAATTCGAGCATTCGAGTGTTTCGGGTGACTATAGCACATCAGCTCGAATTACGGGTGTGAAAAACATTAATTCCATGCTAATAGGCGATATCGATGCAACGAAACTTATCTAGCGGCGCTGTAGCGTTCGAAACCTTCAGGCACACCAAAATCGAGCATTCCCGTCTTTCGGGCGAATGGAGCACATCAGCTCTAAGTACGAGTGCCAGAAACATTTATTCCATGCAGGTACATAATATCTATTCGTTGAAACTTGTGTGGCAGCATTGTGGCGAACGCAAGTTCGACCCGTACCGAAATCGACCACTCGAGTGTTTCGGGCGACTATAGCACATCAGCTCGATTTACGGGTGTCAAAAATATTAATTCCATGCAAATAGACAATATCGATGCAACGAAACTTGTCTAGCGGCGTTGTAGCAAATGAAAACTTGACCCATGTCGAAATCGAGCATTCACGGGTTTCGGGCGACTACATCACATCAGCTCTAAGTACGAGTGCCAAGAACATTTATTCCATGCAGGTACATAATATCTATTCGTTGAAACTTGTCTGGCAGCATTGTGGCGAACGCTAGTTCGACCCGTACCGAATTCGAGCATTCGAGGGTTTCGGGCGACTATAGCACATCTGCTCGATTAACCGGTATCGAAAACATTAATTCCATGCAAATGGACAATATCGATGCAACGAAACTTATCTAGCGGCGTTGTAGCAAACGAAAACTCGACCCATATAGAAATCGAGCATTCACGTGTTTCGGGCGACTGCAGCACATCAGCTCTAACTACGAGTGCCAAAAACATTTATTTCATGCAAATACATAATATAAATGCGTTGAAACTTGTCTGGCAGCATTGTGGCGAACGATAGTTCGACCCGAACCGAATTCGAGCATTCGAGTGTTTCGGGTGACTATAGCACATCAGCTCGAATTACGGGTGTGAAAAACATTAATTCTATGCTAATAGGCGATATCGATGCAACGAAACTTATCTAGCGGCGCTGTAGCGATCGAAACCTTGACGCACACCAAAATCGAGCATTCTCGTCTTTCGGGCGACTGTAGCACATCAGCTCTAAGTTCGAGTGCCAAAAACATTTATTCCATGCAGGTTCATAATATTTATTCGTTGAAACTTGTGTGGCAGCATTGTGGCGAACGCAAGTTCGACCCGTACCGAAATCGACCACTCGAGTGTTTCGGGCGACTATAGCACATCAGCTCGAATTACGGGTGTGAAAAACATTAATTCCATGCTAATAGGCGATTTCGATATAACGAAACTTATCTAGCGGCGTTGTAGCAAATGAAAACTTGACCCATGTCGAAATCGAGCATTCACGAGTTTCGGGCGACTACATCACGTCAGCTCTAAGTACGAGTGCCAAAAACATTTATTCCATGCAGGTACATAATATCTATTCGTTGAAACTTGTCTGGCAGCATTGTGGCGAATGCAAGTTCGACCCGTACCGAAATCGGGCATTCGAGTGTTTCGGGCGACTATAGCACATCAGCTCGATTTATGGGTGTAAAAAACATTAATTCCCTGCAAATAGACAATATCGATGCATCGAAACTTGTTTAGCGGCGTTGTAGCAAACGAAAACTTGACCCATATCGAAATCGAGCATTCACGTGTTTCGGGCGACTGCAGCACATCAGCACTAAGTACGAGTGCCAAAAACATTTATTTCATGCAAATACATAATATAAATGCGTTGAAACTTGTCTGGCAGCATTGTGGCGAACGCTAGTTCGACCCGAACCGAATTCGAGCATTCGAGTGTTTCGGGTGACTATAGCACATCAGCTCGAATTACGGTTGTGAAAAACATTAATTCCATGCTAATAGGCGATATCGATTCAACGAAACTTATCTAGCGGCGCTGTAGCGATCGAAACCTTGACGCACACCAAAATCGAGCATTCCCGTCTTTCGGGCGACTGTAGCACATCAGCTCTAAGTTCGAGTACCAAAAACATTTATTCCATGCAGGTCCATAATGTCTATTCGTTGAAACTTGTCTAGCAGCATTGTGGCGAACGCTAGTTCGACCCGTACCGAATTCGAGCATTCGAGGGTTTCGGGCGACTATAGCACATATGCTCGATTAACCGGTATCGAAAACATTAATTCCATGCAAATGGACAATATTGATGCAACGAAACTTGTCTAGCGGCGTAGTAGCAAACGAAAACTCGACCCATATAGAAATCGAGCATTCACGTGTTTCGGGCGACTGCAGCACATCAGGTCTAACTACGAGTGCCAAAAACATTTATTTCATGCAAATACATAATATAAATGCGTTGAAACTTGTCTGGCAGCATTGTGGCGAACGCTAGTTCGACCCGAACCGAATTCGAGCAGTCTATTGTTTCGGGTGACTATAGCACATCAGCTCGATTTCCGGGTGTCAAAAGCATTAATTCCATGCAAATAGACAATATCGATGCATCGAAACTTGTTTAGCGGCGTTGTAGCAAACGAAAACTTGACCCATATCGAAATCGAGCATTCACGTGTTTCGGGCGACTGCAGCACATCAGCACTAAGTACGAGTGCCAAAAACATTTATTTCATGCAAATACATAATATAAATGCGCTGAAACTTGTCTGGCAGCATTGTGGCGAACGCTAGTTCGACCCGAACCGAATTCAAGCATTCGAGTGTTTCGGGTGACTATAGCACATCAGCTCGAATTACGGGTGTGAAAAACATTAGTTCCATGCTAATAGGCGATATCGATGCAACGAAACTTATCTAGCGGCGCTGTAGCGTTCGAAACCTTCAGGCACACCAAAATCGAGCATTCCCGTCTTTCGGGCGAATGGAGCACATCAGCTCTAAGTACGAGTGCCAAAAACATTTATTCCATGCAGGTACATAATATCTATTCGTTGAAACTTGTGTGGCAGCATTGTGGCGAACGCAAGTTCGACCCGTACCGAAATCGACCACTCGAGTGTTTCGGGCGACTATAGCACATCAGCTCGATTTACGGGTGTCAAAAATATTAATTCCATGCAAATAGACAATATCGATGCAACGAAACTTGTCTAGCGGCGTTGTAGCAAATGAAAACTTGACCCATGTCGAAATCGAGCATTCACGAGTTTCGGGCGACTACATCACATCAGCTCTAAGTACGAGTGCCAAGAACATTTATTCCATGCAGGTACATAATATCTATTCGTTGAAACTTGTCTGGCAGCAGTGTGGCGAATGCAAGTTCGACCCGTACCGAAATCGGTCATTAGAGTGTTTCGGGCGACTATAGCACATCAGCTCGATTTCCGGGTGTCTAAAGCATTAATTCCATGCAAATAGACAATATCGATGCATCGAAACTTGTTTAGCGGCGTTGTAGCAAACGAAAACTTGACCCATATCGAAATCGAGCATTCACGTGTTTCGGGCGACTGCAGCACATCAGCTCTAAGTACGAGTGCCAAAAACATTTATTTCATGCAAATACATAATATAAATGCGTTGAAACTTGTCTGGCAGCATTGTGGCGAACGCTAGTTCGACCCGAACCGAATTCGAGCATTCGAGTGTTTCGGGTGACTATAGCACATCAGCTCGAATTACGGGTGTGAAAAACATTAATTCCATGCTAATAGGCGATATCGATGCAACGAAACTTATCTAGCGGCGCTGTAGCGTTCGAAACCTTCAGGCACACCAAAATCGAGCATTCCCGTCTTTCGGGCGAATGGAGCACATCAGCTCTAAGTACGAGTGCCAGAAACATTTATTCCATGCAGGTACATAATATCTATTCGTTGAAACTTGTGTGGCAGCATTGTGGTGAACGCAAGTTCGACCCGTACCGATATCGACCACTCGAGTGTTTCGGGCGACTATAGCACATCAGCTCGATTTACGGGTGTCAAAAATATTAATTCCATGCAAATAGACAATATCGATGCAACGAAACTTGTCTAGCGGCGTTGTAGCAAATGAAAACTTGACCCATGTCGAAATCGAGCATTCACGAGTTTCGGGCGACTACATCACATCAGCTCTAAGTACGAGTGCCAAGAACATTTATTCCATGCAGGTACATAATATCTATTCGTTGAAACTTGTCTGGCAGCAGTGTGGCGAATGCAAGTTCGACCCGTACCGAAATCGGTCATTGGAGTGTTTCGGGCGACTATAGCACATCAGCTCGATTTCCGGGTGTCAAAAGCATTAATTCCATGCAAATAGACAATATCGATGCATCGAAACTTGTTTAGCGGCGTTGTAGCAAACGAAAACTTGACCCATATCGAAATCGAGCATTCACGTGTTTCGGGCGACTGCAGCACATCAGCTCTAAGTACGAGTGCCAAAAACATTTATTTCATGCAAATACATAATATAAATGCGTTGAAACTTGTCTGGCAGCATTGTGGCGAACGCTAGTTCGACCCGAACCGAATTCGAGCATTCGAGTGTTTCGGGTGACTATAGCACATCAGCTCGAATTACGGGTGTGAAAAACATTAATTCCATGCTAATAGGCGATATCGATGCAACGAAACTTATCTAGCGGCGCTGTAGCGATCGAAACCTTGACGCACACCAAAATCGAGCATTCTCGTCTTTCGGGCGACTGTAGCACATCAGCTCTAAGTTCGAGAGCCAAAAACATTTATTCCATGCAGGTTCATAATACTTATTCGTTGAAACTTGTGTGGCAGCATTGTGGCGAACGCAAGTTCGACCCGTACCGAAATCGACCACTCGAGTGTTTCGGGCGACTATAGCACATCAGCTCGAATAACGGGTGTGAAAAACATTAATTCCATGCTAATAGGCGATGTCGATATAACGAAACTTATCTAGCGGCGTTGTAGCAAATGAAAACTTGACCCATGTCGAAATCGAGCATTCACGAGTTACGGGCGACTACATCACATCAGCTCTAAGTACGAGTGCCAAAACCATTTATTCCATGCAGGTACATAATATCTATTCGTTGAAACTTGTCTGGAAGCATTGTGGCGAACGCAAGTTCGACCCGGACCGAAATGGAGCATTCGAGTGTTTCGGGCGACTGTAGCACATCAGCTCTAAGTACGAGTGCCAAAAACATTTATTCCATGCAGGTACATAATATCTATTCGTTGAAACTTGTCTGGCAGCATTGTGGCGAACGCAAATTCGATCCGTACCGAAATCGGGCATTCGAGTGTTTCGAGCGACTATAGCACATCAGCTCGATTTACGGGTGTAAAAAACATTAATTCTATGCAAATAGACAATATCGATGCAACGAAACTTGTCTAGCGGCGTTGTAGCAAACGAAAACTTGACCCATATCGAAATCGAGCATTCACGTGTTTCGGGCGACAGCAGCACATCAGCTCTAAGAACGAGTGCCAAAAACATTTATTTCATGCAAATACATAATATAAATGCGTTGAATCTTGTCTGGCAGCGTTGTAGCGCTCGAAAGTTCGATCCATTCCGAAATCGAGCATTGGAGTGTTTCGGGCGACTGTGTCACATCAGTTCCATGTACGAGTATCAAAAACATTTATTCAATGCAAATACAAAATATCGATGCGTTGAAACTTGTCTGGCGGCATTGTGGCGAACGCTAGTTCGACCCGTACCGAATTCGAGCATTCGAGTGTTTCGGGTGACTATAGCACATCAGCTCGAACTACGGGTGTGAAAAACATTAATTCCATGCTAATAGGCGATATCGATGCAATGAAACTTATCTAGCGGCGCTGTAGCGATCGAAACCTTGACGCACACCAAAATCGAGCATTCCCGTCTTTCGGGCGACTGTAGCACATCAGCTCTAAGTTCGAGTGCCAAAAACATTTATTCCATGCAGGTTCATAATATCTATTCGTTGAAACTTGTCTGGCAGCATTGTGGCGAACGCAAGTTCGACCCTTACCGAAATCGACCACTCGAGTGTTTCGGGCGACTATAGCACATCAGCTCGATTTACGGGTGTCAAAAACATTGATTCCATGCAAATAGACAATATCGATGCAACGAAAGTTGTCTAGCGGCGTTGTAGCAAATGAAAACTTGACCCATGTCGAAATCGAGCATTCACGAGTTTCGGGCGACTACATCACATCAGCTCTAACTACGAGTGCCAAAAACATTTATTTCATGCAAATACATAATATAAATGCGTTGAAACTTGTCTGGCAGCATTGTGGCGAACGCTAGTTCGACCCGAATCGAATTCGAGCAGTCGAGTGTTTCGGGTGACTATAGCACATCAGCTCGAATTACGGGTGTGAAAAACATTAATTCCATGCAAATAGACAATATCGATGCAACGAAACTTGTCTAGCGGCGTTGTAGCAAATGAAAACTTGACCCATGTCGAAATCGAGCATTCACGAGTTTCGGGCGACTACATCACGTCAGCTCGAAGTACGAGTGCCAAAAACATTTATTCCATGCAGGTACATAATATCTATTCGTTGAAACTTGTGTGGCAGCATTGTGGTGAACGCAAGTTCGACCCGTACCAAAATCGACCACTCGAGTGTTTCGGGCGACTATAGCACATCAGCTCGATTTACGGGTGTCAAAAATATTAATTCCATGCAAATAGACAATATCGATGCAACGAAACTTGTCTAGCGGCGTTGTAGCAAACGAAAACTTGACCCATATCGAAATCGAGCATTCACGTGTTTCGGGCGACTGCAGCACATCAGCTCTAAGTACGAGTGCCAAAAACATTTATTTCATGCAAATACATAATATAAATGCGTTGAAACTTGTCTGGCAGCATTGTGGCGAACGCTAGTTCGACCCGAACCGAATTCGAGCATTCGAGTGTTTCGGGTGACTATAGCACATCAGCTCGAATTACGGGTGTGAAAAACATTAATTCCATGCTAATAGGCGATATCGATGCAACGAAACTTATCTAGCGGCGCTGTAGCGATCGAAACCTTGACGCACACCAAAATCGAGCATTCTCGTCTTTCGGGCGACTGTAGCACATCAGCTCTAAGTTCGAGTGCCAAAAACATTTATTCCATGCAGGTTCATAATATTTATTCGTTGAAACTTTCGTGGCAGCATTGTGGCGAACGCAAGTTCGACCCGTACCGAAATCGACCACTCGAGTGTTTCGGGCGACTATAGCACATCAGCTCGAATTACGGGTGTGAAAAACATTAATTCCATGCTAATAGGCGATATCGATATAACGAAACTTATCTAGCGGCGTTGTAGCAAATGAAAACTTGACCCATGTCGAAATCGAGCATTCACGAGTTTCGGGCGACTACATCACATCAGCTCTAAGTACGAGTGCCAAAAACATTTATTCCATGCAGGTACATAATATCTATTCGTTGAAACTTGTCTGGCAGCATTGTGGCGAATGCAAGTTCGACCCGTACCGAAATCGGGCATTCGAGTGTTTCGGGCGACTATAGCACATCAGCTCGATTTACGGGTGTAAAAAACATTAATTCCATGCAAATAGACAATATCGATGCAACGAAACTTGTCTAGCGGCGTTGTAGCAAACGAAAACTTGACCCATATCGAAATCGAGCATTCACGAGTTTCGGGCGACTGCATCACATCAGCTCTAAGTACGAGTGCTAAAAACATTTATTTTATGCAAATACATAATATAAATTCGTTGAAACTTGTGTGGCAGTATTGTGGCGAACGCTAGTTCGACCCGTACCGAATTCGAGCATTCGGGTGTTTCGGGTGACATAGCACCTCAACTCGAATTACGGGTGTGAAAAACATTAATTCTATGCAAATAGACAATATCGATGCAACGAAACTTAAACAATGGCAGCCTTGTGGCGAACGCAAGTTCGACGGTACGAGTCGCAAGCCGTGCACAACTGATAAATCCAATTCGTTTCGCAAAAATCGTGAAATAAAGAGTGTGCATGGGAAAATCTCAACAGTTCTAAATTCATATATGAATTGGGTAAATAATTCAAGCTGTCGGGAATGAACTTTGTAAAGTATCTCGAAACTCTGCTGAGGAGGCTAAACGAATGCAGAGCTTAAGAGAGTGAATTTTTTTGCGAAAAGCTGGAAAGCAATGACGTATATGGGAAAATCTTTTTTGCACTTGCTCCAAAAAGTGATGCCGAAAATCGATCCGGGTATAGTAAACGACACATCGATTCCCTCGAATCTCTGTTGACGAGACGCAAGCAGTGCACAGCTGATAAATCTAATGGATTTTTCAAAAATCGTGAAAAAATGCGTGTGTATAGGAAAATCTCAACAGTTCTCGATTCATAAATTAATCGCGTAAATAATTCAGGTGTTGCGGAATGAAGATTTAAAAATCTCTCAACACTCTGCTAAGGAGGCTAAACGAACACGGAGCTTAAGAGAGTGACAATTTTTACGAAAAGCTGAAAAGAAATCACGTGTATCGGGAAATCTTTTTTAGCTCGAACTCCAAACCTGACGCCGTAAGTCGACTCCGGTATAGTAAACGACACATCTAATGCCTCGACACGCTCTTGACAAGTCGCAAGCCGTGCACAGCTGGGAAAAACCATCGTTTCTGCAAAAGGTTTGAAACAAATGGTTTGTATGGGAAAATGTTGTGTAGTTCTTACTCGCTCAGAAGTAAACTCGTTATTATTTCAGTCTGTGGGAACGAACTTCATGTAGTCTCTCGACACTCTGCTGAGGAGGCTCAACGCATGGAGAGCTTAAAAGAGTAAGAATTATTGAGAAATGCTGAAATGAAATCATGTGTATGGGAAAAGTTTTTTAGCTGGTACTCCAAAAAGTAATGCCGTAAATCAACCCAGGTGTTAGTAAACGACACATCTAGTCGCTTGACACTTAACGAACTAAGAACCGAGCACAGCTGATAAATCTAATCGATTTTGCAAAAGACTTCACTTAAATACGATGTATGGGAAAATTTTGTACATTTTTTCAGCAACTATGTGTATGGGAAAATTTTCTTTAGCTCCAACTCCGAAAAGAAAAATCGTAAATCGACCCGTGCGTAGTGAACGACACATCTAGTGCCGCGACGCTCTGTTAACGAGCTAAAAACCGAACACAGCTGAGAAAAATCATCGTTCTTGCAAAAGATTTGAAATAAATAGTTTGTATGGGAATATTTTCTGCAGTTCTTACTCGCTCGGAAGTAAACTCGTAAATACTTCAGGTTGTGGGAACGAACTTCATGAAGTCTCTCGATATCCTGCTGAGGAGGCTAAACGCACGCAGAGCTTAAGAGAGTAACAATTATTGAGAAAAGCTGAAATGAAATCACGTGTATGGGAAATTGTTTTTAGCTCAAATCGTGACACTGCTGATAAATCTAATCGATCTTGCAAAAGTCGTGAAATAAAGAGTGTGTATGGGAAAAACTCAACTGTTGTTAATTCAAAAACTAATTGCGTAAATAATTCAGGCTGTGGAAACAAACTTTATAAAGTCTCTCGACACTCTGCTGAGGAGACTAAATGCATGGAGAGCTTAAGAGAGTAACAATTATTGAGAAAAACTGAAATGAAATCACGTGTATGGGAAATTTTTTTTAGATCGTACTCCCGAAATGTAAAGCCGTAAATGAACCCGGGTGTTAGTAAACGACACATCTAGTCGCTCGACACTCTGTTAACGAGCTAAAAACTGAGCACAGCTGATAAATCTAATCGATTTTGCAAAAGCATTCAGTTAAATAGGATGTATGGGAAAATCTTGTACACTTTTTCAGCAATCATGTGTATGGGAAAATTTTCTTTACCTACAACTCCAAAAAGCAAAGTCGTAAATCGACTCGTACGTAGTGAAAGGTAGCTTTGTGGCTTTCTCTGGATCTTCGAAAACTCCTAGTTCCATGTGGTAGCTTGGTTGGATTCGTGCAGAGAGTTTGCTTGGTAGATTAGAGCTGTTTGGACAATATAGACGAAAATTAGTCGTCTAGATCTAAAACAGCTTAAGAAACCTCCAGGACATACACAAAAAGAAAATTGGATTGAACTAGAGATCTGGTTATTTCTTATTTTTTACTGTTTTTTTAGACTGTTATCTTAAATAATGATGCTATGACATGCAGTTCTTTTAAAGCAAATATGAGATGAACGAAAAATAATACAGCAATTATGATTAATGAGATAGAATTAAAAAGATAAAGACAGTAACTTCGTGGACCGAATGGCCCATTACTGCTGGAAATTTATGATGAAACATAATACAATTATCGACCAGTGCTGTTGTAAAAAATAATTCGCTGTCGATGACTTAAATTTATGATATTCATTTTATTAATTAATTTCGACATTATCGAAATTAATGAATAAGAAATTCGATTATAAATTATTCGATTATTTCGAAAATTATGTACGTAGATACTTATTTGTTACGAAAATAATTAATAAATTACAATTTAAAGCGTCAAACTAAGAATTTCTTATCCCGCTGTCACTTGTTTCGCGCTGTCTGCGGACCGTGCACGAGCCGAGACAAGCAATGACTGTCCTTTTTTTACAAACTATAGTGAAGTATAATGAAGTTGCGGGCATCTCGACGCTGTCGCTGTGACGTCACTGTCTGCTCTGTGATTGGCCCACAGATAATTGTTAATAACTAGAGAAATATTCGTCGTACGACAATTTCGCAAAGATTCTTGCTCGGGTGATTTTTCTGCATCCCTGAGTAATAATCCCGTCATGCCGATTAGTTACACCCTGTATACTACTTTTTAAAAATTATTTGCATGTAGTAATATTCTAAGGCATAGTATACTATTATCACACTCACTGACCAAAACCTTCAAGAATGGTCGATTGGAAGTAAGTATATCTTCTGGTGTTTAATCTGACCTCATAATAAGATTAGAACTGCTATAACGATTATAACGATTGTTTCCTCTTAACCGAGCATTTTTAAAGATTTTGTTTGAGTGAGTATCCTCACAGTACACTATAGTTGAAAAATGTAGTCCTCAAACTAGGCCATCCGTCAATTCCCATCAATCGTAGTAATATCAGGTTGGCCGATTGAAAGTAAATATTTCTTCAAGTGACTAAACAAACGTGATAATAATACCGGAAATGCTATAACGATTATAACGATTATTTCCTCTTAAAACCGAGCGTTTTCAAAGACTTTGTTTGGCAGTGTCCTTACAGTACACTATAATTTAAAAATATGGTCCTCAAACTAGTCGATCCATCAATTCCCATCAGTCGAAAAACTACCACATACAGTTATAAGCTCTTATACAAAGACAAATTGTTTAAGGATTAATTTAAGTTGATGTTTTCATTAAATATGTTTGTTAAAAAAGCTATTAAGAAAAGTTTGTTTTCTTGAAACTTCTTTGATAAAATGAACACACGAGTGTTATTTTCTTTAAAATATTTGTATATACAGTGATTTTCTAAAATATAGTATATTTTGAGTACACGCCCTACTTGAAATCTCCAAGGACGATCGTTCAGAACCAAATACATTTCCAGGTGTAAATCAAACGTAATAATATTACTGCAGTAACGTAATTATCTGAAATACACCATCGATTGAAACGGGTATGTCCACTTAATCGAGCTTTTTTCAAAGATTCTATCTTTCTGTACTTCAGAAATATGGTTCTTAAACTTGCCAATCTGTCAATTCCCGTTAGAAGTGTTTTTTTAAATGATAAATTAACGATTTATTTATATTTTTTAAATTAGTAAAGTAAGAAGAGAAGAAAAAATTTTGTAAATTGGACACGCTTACAAAGTTCTCTTCTTACTTTACTAATTTAAAAAATATAAATAAATCGTTAATTTATCATTTAAAAAAACACTTCTAACGGGAATTGACAGATTGGCAAGTTTAAGAACCATATTTCTGAAGTACAGAAAGATAGAATCTTTGAAAAAAGCTCGATTAAGTGGACATACCCGTTTCAATCGATGGTGTATTTCAGATAATTACGTTACTGCAGTAATATTATTACGTTTGATTTACACCTGGAAATGTATTTGGTTCTGAACGATCGTCCTTGGAGATTTCAAGTAGGGCGTGTACTCAAAATATACTATATTTTAGAAAATCACTGTATATACAAATATTTTAAAGAAAATAACACTCGTGTGTTCATTTTATCAAAGAAGTTTCAAGAAAACAAACTTTTCTTAATAGCTTTTTTAACAAACATATTTAATGAAAACATCAACTTAAATTAATCCTTAAACAATTTGTCTTTGTATAAGAGCTTATAACTGTATGTGGTAGTTTTTCGACTGATGGGAATTGATGGATCGACTAGTTTGAGGACCATATTTTTAAATTATAGTGTACTGTAAGGACACTGCCAAACAAAGTCTTTGAAAACGCTCGGTTTTAAGAGGAAATAATCGTTATAATCGTTATAGCATTTCCGGTATTATTATCACGTTTGTTTAGTCACTTGAAGAAATATTTACTTTCAATCGGCCAACCTGATATTACTACGATTGATGGGAATTGACGGATGGCCTAGTTTGAGGACTACATTTTTCAACTATAGTGTACTGTGAGGATACTCACTCAAACAAAATCTTTAAAAATGCTCGGTTAAGAGGAAACAATCGTTATAATCGTTATAGCAGTTCTAATCTTATTATGAGGTCAGATTAAACACCAGAAGATATACTTACTTCCAATCGACCATTCTTGAAGGTTTTGGTCAGTGAGTGTGATAATAGTATACTATGCCTTAGAATATTACTACATGCAAATAATTTTTAAAAAGTAGTATACAGGGTGTAACTAATCGGCATGACGGGATTATTACTCAGGGATGCAGAAAAATCACCCGAGCAAGAATCTTTGCGAAATTGTCGTACGACGAATATTTCTCTAGTTATTAACAATTATCTGTGGGCCAATCACAGAGCAGACAGTGACGTCACAGCGACAGCGTCGAGATGCCCGCAACTTCATTATACTTCACTATAGTTTGTAAAAAAAGGACAGTCATTGCTTGTCTCGGCTCGTGCACGGTCCGCAGACAGCGCGAAACAAGTGACAGCGGGATAAGAAATTCTTAGTTTGACGCTTTAAATTGTAATTTATTAATTATTTTCGTAACAAATAAGTATCTACGTACATAATTTTCGAAATAATCGAATAATTTATAATCGAATTTCTTATTCATTAATTTCGATAATGTCGAAATTAATTAATAAAATGAATATCATAAATTTAAGTCATCGACAGCGAATTATTTTTTACAACAGCACTGGTCGATAATTGTATTATGTTTCATCATAAATTTCCAGCAGTAATGGGCCATTCGGTCCACGAAGTTACTGTCTTTATCTTTTTAATTCTATCTCATTAATCATAATTGCTGTATTATTTTTCGTTCATCTCATATTTGCTTTAAAAGAACTGCATGTCATAGCATCATTATTTAAGATAACAGTCTAAAAAAACAGTAAAAAATAAGAAATAACCAGATCTCTAGTTCAATCCAATTTTCTTTTTGTGTATGTCCTGGAGGTTTCTTAAGCTGTTTTAGATCTAGACGACTAATTTTCGTCTATATTGTCCAAACAGCTCTAATCTACCAAGCAAACTCTCTGCACGAATCCAACCAAGCTACCACATGGAACTAGGAGTTTTCGAAGATCCAGAGAAAGCCACAAAGCTACCTTTCACTACGTACGAGTCGATTTACGACTTTGCTTTTTGGAGTTGTAGGTAAAGAAAATTTTCCCATACACATGATTGCTGAAAAAGTGTACAAGATTTTCCCATACATCCTATTTAACTGAATGCTTTTGCAAAATCGATTAGATTTATCAGCTGTGCTCAGTTTTTAGCTCGTTAACAGAGTGTCGAGCGACTAGATGTGTCGTTTACTAACACCCGGGTTCATTTACGGCTTTACATTTCGGGAGTACGATCTAAAAAAAATTTCCCATACACGTGATTTCATTTCAGTTTTTCTCAATAATTGTTACTCTCTTAAGCTCTCCATGCATTTAGTCTCCTCAGCAGAGTGTCGAGAGACTTTATAAAGTTTGTTTCCACAGCCTGAATTATTTACGCAATTAGTTTTTGAATTAACAACAGTTGAGTTTTTCCCATACACACTCTTTATTTCACGACTTTTGCAAGATCGATTAGATTTATCAGCAGTGTCACGATTTGAGCTAAAAACAATTTCCCATACACGTGATTTCATTTCAGCTTTTCTCAATAATTGTTACTCTCTTAAGCTCTGCGTGCGTTTAGCCTCCTCAGCAGGATATCGAGAGACTTCATGAAGTTCGTTCCCACAACCTGAAGTATTTACGAGTTTACTTCCGAGCGAGTAAGAACTGCAGAAAATATTCCCATACAAACTATTTATTTCAAATCTTTTGCAAGAACGATGATTTTTCTCAGCTGTGTTCGGTTTTTAGCTCGTTAACAGAGCGTCGCGGCACTAGATGTGTCGTTCACTACGCACGGGTCGATTTACGATTTTTCTTTTCGGAGTTGGAGCTAAAGAAAATTTTCCCATACACATAGTTGCTGAAAAAATGTACAAAATTTTCCCATACATCGTATTTAAGTGAAGTCTTTTGCAAAATCGATTAGATTTATCAGCTGTGCTCGGTTCTTAGTTCGTTAAGTGTCAAGCGACTAGATGTGTCGTTTACTAACACCTGGGTTGATTTACGGCATTACTTTTTGGAGTACCAGCTAAAAAACTTTTCCCATACACATGATTTCATTTCAGCATTTCTCAATAATTCTTACTCTTTTAAGCTCTCCATGCGTTGAGCCTCCTCAGCAGAGTGTCGAGAGACTACATGAAGTTCGTTCCCACAGACTGAAATAATAACGAGTTTACTTCTGAGCGAGTAAGAACTACACAACATTTTCCCATACAAAAAATACAGTAATAGTAAATATTGTTTTATTATATATAAAAAAAAATCTTTTTACCACTCAACCATGATGAAAAATCAACGTCTGAAAATTAAAATATATAAGAAGTGGACAACGTGGTTAACCTACAAACTATCCCACGTGAACGAATCGCGCAAGACCAAAAATAAAGTCAATTCAAAATTAAATCAATTAAAATCAAAAAAACAACAACAGAAATAAAATAACAATATGTAGTGAGAAGAAACTATCGTGCTCAATAAGAATAAAAACATCCTGATGAGGACTCGGACAGGAGTCGAAACGTCGAAAAGAAAATAAGAACAAATCTTGACCATTTCATTGCCGCTACCTACCTACCAATTATTTGTATTGTTAGATATGATTTGTGATCGCTGTTATGTAATTAATGGTGGAGAGTTTCGGCAAAGGAATGTAATTCATTAAATAATTTTTTTAGCATACCTTTCATTTCATGATTTTTAGGAAAATTAAGCACTTTTAAATCCGACTATAGGACAATCTTATAGGACAAAAACATAATACAAACACAGTATATTTTTCTTAAAGTTTGATTTTTATTAAAATTGTGACCTATAAATCTATATTGTTTCTTATATCTAAGACAATAGTTCGTAAACGATTCTCAAACGTTAATGGGTCTTAAAGATTCCCAATGTAAACTAACGCGTTTTTATAGTTTGTAAGTACTAAAACTACCAAAACCTTATATAGAGAAGGTACATTTTTTGAGATCATGAAAAATGCAATATAAGCTTCATATTTACTTATAAAAATTATAAACTAATATCTTAGTCATAGTTAATGAATGATTCCTATGCATCCTTTTTCACATTTCGAAATAAATCGATCTCTTCAAACAGAAAAATAGAAAATAAAGAATTCAAAAGCCTGTCTTGTGAAAATCGTGTTTCGGTCAAGTAAACTTTTATTGCTCTTTTTTCTTTACTCGTTTTTTCTTTTCATTTTTCCGTTACACGTTTTTTTTTGTCTTTATAACAATGTAGCTACTGATAAACGCATTAGAACTCAGATTTTTTACTCTAATCTTAATCTAATGTGTACATCTTGTGCATCAGTCCTGAACATATGAAATAATCAGACATTTTTATAATGTTACAAAAATGAATAGATCGCTAAGAGCGAGTTAATCAGACTATAATAAAGCTACCTCTGTTTATTTACTTTTTTCTTGTTTTTACTTTTATTTGTTCGTTACTCTTTTTTCATCTTTTTTTTTACTCGTTTTTACTTTCATTTTTCCGTTACCCGCTTTATTTTTCTTTATAACAATATAGCTACTGATAATCGCATTAAAGCTTAGCTTTCTTAGTCTAATCTTAATCTAATCTGTACATCATTTGTGCATCAGTCTTTTTTGTTACTCGTTTATATATATATAAATATATAATATATGAAATAATCAGTCATTTTTATAATGTTATAAAATGAATAGATCGCTAAAAACGAGGTAATCAGACTATAATAAAACGATCTCTTCATCTACGAATACCTTGTTTTTCAATGTCCCATATCTTAAGCATTGCTTCTACACAACATAAAATAAATAATAAATGTGAATGTTAATCGAAGATAACATTTAGATCTCGCTGTTTTGTGTTTCTGATTAAGATTAACGCGTAAAGTTATTAATAGCGCAGCTATTAATATACTTTATAATATCAGAACTCAGTATGTTTCTTTATCAATCGGTTTCAGTATGTTTCTTCATCATCGATCGGTCCTCATTAATTGATGACACACTAAATAGATAGGGTTTGTTCGCCGAGATGCCAGCGTCACCGCGATGCTTTTTGATGAGATTCAGAGAGTCGAAGATGTCGGACGGCACAATCACGGGTATTCCTCTTCCACGTTTTCCTCGTATCATAAAACGCACGTATTTTCTTGCCAGCGCTTGACCTTCCTTGGTTAACCCTTCGTAATTATGCTTATCGGTTACTTTATCAATCGACTGATAGGAATCGAAATCTTCTAAATAGAGGCGTTCTATTTCACCAGGACGACGACGGTTGAAGACCTGTCGAGATATGAGTGAGGCTTCTGCGAGATTTCGCCAAAACTCTTTGGAGTACTCTTGTTGCAGGCTTTCGAAGTGGCGATCACGTTCCGATTTTAAAAAGTTGTGTAACTTGGTGCTATCGTCGATACTGGGAAGTACCTTCTTTCTACTATTTTGCTGCATCTGTGTTTCAGGTACAGCTCGGTTTATACTGGTCGTGTAATCCTCAGCCTGCAGTTTCAAGAAGTCTTCGACACGCTTTTGATCGTGAGCTGATTCCAATTTGATGTACTCCGATCGGAGAAGTTCGCCGACGTGCTTAAGTAACATGCCGATGTTCGAAGAGGTAGCTAGATGAATAAAAGTGCGTGTCTCTTCGTTCAGGCCGGCAATGATCTTCACAGCGATAATTGTATCATCGTAGTGCCTAGGTACAAATATATCAGCAAAATTTATTATTGTCGGATTTACAGACTTCATTTGTAGCAGTAAACGACCCAGCAATCGCAATTGAGCTCGTATCTTTTGGTAGTGGTGCTGGTGTGTTCCGTATTTTTCAGTTTGCTTATTAGCGTACAGAACCATCAATTCATAGTATCGGATCCCGCGGACTCGTCTTCTCGCATGTACGGGAAGATGTGTTTTCTCACAATTGCGCTCGCTTTTTCGTGGATTCTTCCAGAAACTTTCCGTCCCTTTACCATGATCAGTCTCTCCTTTCCTCCGTGTCGCCCTGTACATTTTTTAAAGTGGTTGTCGACTTACGGATTTGTTATATTGTTCTTTACATTTTTCCCAGGCGATGTAGTCTGTGGCGACCTTATCCATTATTTTCTGTGGTCTTCGAACGACTAACAACTCGCCATGATTAAATCTTGGAGTTGTATTATACAGATTATCACCAGCCTTTCTGACTTTTGAAATCAGTACAAGTCGTTTTTTATCACCAGGATGTAGTGCCGCGAATTCTTTCACAGCCTCTTCTTTGCTGTGTATCGATTCCAGATGACGAGCTATCTTTACTTGGAATTTTTGGCAATAAACACAAAAATGTTTTTTTGCGTATACGGCAGTCGTCTTCGAATGTTATACTGCCAACGTTGCGTCATCGGGTGCTGAAAATCCATGTCTATTCAATCCTAGTGTAATATTCACCGCTGAACTATCTTTCTTCGTCTTCGTCTTACCACTTTGGAACTGATCCGGTACTTCGTTATCATCGCTACTGCGTTCTGAATTTGAACCACCATCAGACTTTTCCAGACTTGATGGTTCGTAGTCTTCACCGCTTGACACATCTTCACTAGTCGCTTCTGGTCCCAAAAACAAATAAATAAGAATGTAGGAACTTGAAATTATTAAGTTATTTGCAACCAAATTCATGAAATAATGTGATTTTAAATTTTAATATATAGTGTTGATATATACATTAATTTCCATCAAGTCTAATTGATTAAGAACATACTAGACAATGCGTGCTACGGATATTTGCAGTTATCTTAATTAAATTTAAATTCAAAGTAGTTGAAATGAAATGAATGAATGCTTTTTCTTGGAATCTCTGAAAACTTCTATTTCCATAAAAAACTGGAAATTAAAATTTTCTTGGATTGCAATACTTTCTCTTTTACATACCCCGTATGTGCTGAGAAGGTAAAAAGATAAACTGAACTCATCGTTCATAATTTTCAAAGGATACATTTACCTTCATCGTTTTTCTGGCTCGCAGCCCCTTCCTTAATAGTGAAACGAGATGTGTCCAGTAGATTTGAACTAATTTCACCAGAGTCTAGCATTGTAGAGCTGATTACGGGTGGCAATAAACTCTCGGGAAGTGACGATACGTTGCTAATATTTTCAGGAACATAGCAATCACCGGAAAACAACGCGTCGAAGACCCTATCGCAGTTGATTTTATTTGGTATCCTACAGAGTTGGGATAATGCATTATTTTTTTAATGCATTACCGCTCTTTTTACCCATTACTTAAAAAATGGATAATGGAATTCGGATCCATCACCCATTACTTTTTTAATGGGTAATGGAGCAGAGATCCATCATCCATTACTTTTTTAATGAGTAATGGAGCAGAGATCCATCAGCCATTACTTTTTTAATGAGTAATGGAGCAGAGATCCATCAGCCATTACTTTTTTAATGAGTAATGGAGCAGAGATCCATCAGCCATTACTTTTTTAATGAGTAATGGAGCAGAGATCCATCCCCCATTACTTTTTTAATGAGTAATGGAGCAGAGATCCATCACACATTACTTTTTTAATGAGTAATGGAGCAGAGATCCATCACACGTTACTTTTTTAATGAGTAGTGGAGCAGAGATCCATCACACATTACTTTTTTAATGAGTAATGGAGCCGAGATCCATCACACATTACTTTTTCAATGAGTAATGGAGCAGAGATCCATCACACATTACTTTTTTAATGAGTAATGGAACTCACATCCATTACCCATTACTTTTTTAATGAGTAATGGAGCACAGATCCGTCATGCATTACTTTTTAAATGAGTAATAGAACTGGTGTGTGTGTGTGTGTGTGTGAGTGTGTGCGAGTGTGTGCTAGTGTGTGTGCGCAAGTGTGTGCGAGTGTGTGCGAGTGTGTGTGCGCAAGTGTGTGTGAGTGTGTATGTGCAAGTGTGTGCGCGAGGGTGTGCGAGTGTGTGCAAGTGTGCGAGTGTGTGCAAGTGTGTGTGTGTGCGAGTGTGTGTGTGCGAGTGTGTGTGCGTATGTGTGCGCGAGTGTGTGCGAGTGTGTGTGCGCAAGTGTGTGTGCAAGTGTGTGCGAGTGTTTGCGAGTGTGTGCAAGTGTGTGCGAGTGTGTGCAAGTGTGCGAGTGTGTGTGCGTGTGTGTTTGCGCGAGTGTGTGTGTGCAAGTGTGTGTATGTGAGTGTGTGCGCAAGTGTGTGTGTGTGCAAATGTGTGCGAGTGTGTGTATGTGAGTGTGCGCAAGTATGTGCGAGTGTGTGTGTGCAAGTGTGTGCGAGTGTGTGCGAGTGTGTGTGCGAGTGTGTGCAAGTGTGTGAGTGTGTGCGTGCATGCGCGAGTGTGTGCGAGTGACGCGATGCTTGTTACGCAAGGCTGATGCCCGCCCGCCCCCACTTTTCGTGCCTGCCGCGTGCACGGACCTGTTCGCGGCGCTCCCTCCCCCATCTCGCTGGGCGCTTCGCAGGCCGCGTGGACTGGGTTGGAAGGATGCTTCTCTGCGCGTTACTGGTGTTGGAGTTAATTTTTAACAAATAGAATCATGAATTAAATAATAAAAATACACTGTAAAAAATGTTTGGAAGTTTTATGCAAAAACTGTTGTGATAAATTAATGCACAATTGTCATGTAATATTTATGTTCAGTTTTACAGTAAAATTACAGACAATCATTAAATATACAGTACTTTTGTAGCAAAATTAAAGTAAACTATTAAAATTAAAGTACTTTTTTTCGTTTTTAGTATACCATGTATTAGTTTTATATCATCCTTGTGTAATAATTTCAATATACCAGTTTATGCATAAAAACTTCCATTACATGTACGTTAAATTTCTTGCAATTTTTTTTTACAGTGTATGTTCTTATGAATATTACAATTAAAAATAGGCATTACTGCTTTGAAGAAAATTTGTTGTTTGGAGGAATAAGGGGATGAAATTTATTAGTCATTATTCATATATTAGGCAGTGATGCCAAGTAGAGCGTTTTAACCCGCCTGCTCGTTTGTTTGGCTCCCCTCCCCCCATGCCGCTGCCGCGATGCTTGTTGCGCGTAGCTGACGCCCGCCCGCCCCCACTTTCCGAGCCTGCGTCAAAATAAAGTAGTCAGTGGTGATTAGTCCTCCGAAATTTAATGACCTCTAAGGGTTAGTGGCTCCGCTATTCGCATTGTGTCGAAGTAAAGTGATCAGTGGCAGTTCATTGTTCTTCTACACGGCAAGCGGTACGTACTCATAATCAATATTTATTCATGCATGGAAAAACGTTAGTGTGTTGTTCTATGCGTATTAATATTAGAGTTGTAAGCCCCCATTACTTGAAGAAATATATTTTATAGTACAGTTAGCTTTGTAATTATCGTTTCATAATAATAACCTGCAGCGATTATAAAATTATGTGTAAGCTTTCGAATAGCTACAAGAAAAAAGTAATTCTCAATTAAATATTGGTAGATGTTGTAGGTAAAATGGAAGGGCACGGTCTTATATTACTTTCTTAATGCATTAACTAAATTTGTCAATTTTTTCAAAAATTTTCTCGCGAAGTTTTATTGAAAATTAATATTTTTTGCAGCTAATCCAAAGATTACACATCTCATTGTAGTCACTGCACGTTATTATTACGAAATTATAATAATTAAGCGACTTGTACCGTCATATTTATTGCTAAAAATATTAGGCATTTACAACTCTGATTAATAGTAGCCAAGTTTACGTGTAAGAGAAAAATAGTCACTGGAAAAAAAGAATAATCGATCAATTTTTTCGCAATAAATTATGAATTTTTTCGTCGTAGAGAATAATTATCTGTAAAAAAAATATTCTTTAGGTAGGCAAATATAGTTTTCTCTTACACGTATAATGATAAACAATATTTTAATTCTAATTAAACAATTGATCATTGCGTAGATTCGGAACATGTCTGTCAACGACATAGACGAGCCTCGGCGAAAACGAACGCGATTCGCGACCGCGTGTGGGAGGTCGAATTCGTTTACGCCGTCAAGCTCAGCCGCCCACACAACAGACTCGAACGATGAGCAGCCTTCCCAATCTGATGAGACTGCTAAGGCCACATCAGGTGAATATATTATATAATATTCTTCGTATTTCTACCAAAATTCACATAACAGTTTAAAAAAAATTACGTCACAAAAAAAGTAATTTAGTTATGAGTTTGAAGCAGAGTTGTAAACCCCCAATACTTGAAGAAATATAGTTTATAGTACAGTTAGCTTTGTAGTTATCGTTTCATAATAATAACCTGCAGCGTTTATAAAATTATGTGTAAGCTTTCGAATAGATACAAGAAAAAACTCATTTTCAATGAAATATTGGTAGAAGTTTTAGGAAAAATGGAAGGGCACGGTCTTACATTACTTTCTTAATGCATTAACTATATTTCTCCAATTTTTCAAAAACTTTAGTGAAGTTTTATTGAAAATTAATATTTTTTGCAGCTAATCAAAAGATTACACATCCCATTGTAATCACTGCACGTTATTATTATGAAATCATAATTATTAAGCAAAGTGTATCGTCATATTTATTGCTGAAAATATTAGGCATTTACAACTCTGCCCCCATTACTTGAAGAAATACAGTTTATAGTACGGTTAGCTTAGAAGTTATCGTTTCATAATAATAACCTGCAGCGATTATAAAATTACGTGTGAGCTTCCGAATAGCTACAAGAAAAAACACATTTTCAATCAAATATTGGTAGAAGTTTTAGGAAAAATGGAAGGGCACGGTCATGCATTACTTTCTTAATGCATTAACTATATTTGTCCAATTTTTCAAAAACTTTCTCGTGAAGTTTTATTGAAAATTAATATTTTTTGCAGCTAATCAAAAGATTACACATCCCATTGTAATCACTGCGCGTTATTATTAAGAAAACATAATTATTAAGGGAATTCTATCATCATATTTATTGCTAAAAGTATTAGGCATTTACAACTCTGGTTTGAAGTTCTATCCGCACTTTTTTGACTTGTTAAAAAAAGTTTATATTTTTCCTGTGAGTGGTTTAGAGTACTCAGAATGAGTACAAATTATCTCAGATTGTTTATTCCTATATTTCAGCCAGTATTATAGAGCGACGTTTTATTTTTGTGTTTTTTTTCGAATCGGTGTATATAAAAATCCGTCTACTGTATAAACAAAATGTTATAATGTAAAATGTAGGTCTTTAAATATAGTTTCTACTGAAAAATGTACATATTTGCACAGAATAAATGTGATGCATTTTTAGGAGGAACTATGTTTAAAAAAATTAATTGAGTTAGACCATTTAGATTTTGCTCCGAAATTGAGAAAATTTTCGTTATTATGTATACAAACTGTGAAAAAATTGGCACGATGACAAGTTTATATCTTTGACAGGTTTAGTTGGATTAAGCGCTAACAAAATTAAAACGACCTAATAATAATGATTATAAAAATACTTTTCTGCAGTTTGTAAATTGCGTTGTCGGTCTTAACTACGTGCAAAACAGAAAAGTATTTTTGCTTTTTACATTATTATTCGGTCGATTCAATTTTCTTAGCGCTTAATACAACTAAACTTGTCGAAGATACAAATTTTTAATTGTGCCAATTTTTTCGTAGTTTATATTCATAATAACGAAAATTTTCTCAATTTTGAAGCAAAATCAAAATGATCTAACTCAACGAATTTTTTTAACATAGTTCCTCTTAAAAATTCATGAAAATTATCTTGTGCAAATATGGATAATTTTTCAGTGGAAACTAAATTCAAAGACCTACATTTTATGTTATAACATTTTGTTTACACAATGGACGGATTTTTATACACACTGATACCAAAAAAAAACACACAAGAATAAAAGTCGCCACATAATCCCTGACTGAAATACAGAATTAAAAAATCTGAAATAATTCGTACTGATTCTGGGTACTCAAAACCACTCATAAGAAAATTATGAATTTATTTTTAGACAATTCAAAACAGGGGTGGTATACTTCGTGTGGAATGACCCCTATTTCTTTTTTGTATTAATTTTTTTTGCAAATGATTGATGATCGCTTTTCAAAACATTTTTCAGAGGGCGAAGAAATAACCGAGCAGCTTCAACGCCTCAGTCAGGTATCTATTCAGGACGATGAAGATCAGTAACGCAGCCTTTTGGACATCGAATGCGCAAAGCGAGCAATGTTGGATGGTTTATATTTCGAAGTCCAAAAGGAAGAGTCCGCCGTTGACAGCGTTATACTCGCATTGTGTAAATTCTGCCAACCGCCGAAGATATTGAAAACTTCGCTGAGGGCAACCTCCAATTTGACCACGCATTTAAAAGTAAGAATAAACTTCGTTTAATGCATGGGAACCGGCTAATTTTGGACTACAACAGTTTTGTCTGTTGGACTTCAGGCACTTGTCGTACAATATACTATTTAGTTGTGAGATTTTCTTCTAATGAGATTGACAGCTTCCATAACAGGATAACCTGCAATTCAATTATGATTATGTGAATGAAGTATCATTTAATATACTGATCATTTAAATTACAGAAACAACATCCAGACGAGTATGAAAAGTACAAAGAGTACGTCGCCTCCAAACGGACAACGTCAGCTGTCGACAAGAAAATATGGTCCTCTACATTCTCACAACAACTCTGGGAATCAAATTGCACAGCGTTTGTGCTAGACGCCATGGTACCGCTGTCCACCGTGGAAAATAAATCGTTTCGGAAGATCTTTGACGGTATAAAACTATCATTTCGTATGATTTTAATCGTTTAGTACAGCATTTTACTTTTTAAATTATCTTGCAGACTTGAACATTAAGAAAAATGGCCAAACCTTGGTACACATGACGCGGCATACGTTGTTGCTGCGTATAAATCGCGTTGTCGAGGAGCAGTTGGCCGAAATTAAACGGATAATCGAAAATACGGAGTACGTTTGTACGACAGCCGATGCGTGGTCGGGCAAAAAGCGGCGCTTTCTCGGAGTAACGCTGCATTGGGTAGAAAAATTGTTTCCTATATTTTAATGCTTAGAAACATAACTTTAGTAATATGCATGCACGAAAAGTCCCCATACTTACCTCGCATTGTAGTTACTTTTTTCGCATGCTGTATAGACACTGAAAAGGTGGAGTTTCCATGCATTTCTTACAAAATAGTACGTTACGATAGGAGGGCAGAAAAACTTGTATATCACTCCGTCCGTAAAACGCGGTTTTACGTAGGCTTCGCGTACGTCAAACCCTACTCACGCACTTTGTGAAATATAATCTTGTTCGATACTCGTGCGAAACATTTATTCTATCTTGTGTGATTACAACACTTGCCTTCGGCTTGTTCTGCAAAAATCTCACACTCGTTACAAAAAATGTTTTCGCTATCGTCTCGTTATATACTATAGTGATACTAATATGAGCAAGGGGTCTTCTGACGGCGGCACTCGATTTCTCTCGAGCTACAAGCAGCACTCGAAATTCTTTCGTAGCGCTGTAGCTCTCGATCCGGCTCTTGTGGCCAAATTTCCAACCTTTGCCGAACACACCTTTTAGCATACCATTTGCGCTCTCGCTAAGTACTATTGTAAGGTAATATGGTAAGGAAAATGGAATAAAGCCCAGTACGCGCCTATGCAGACGTCTCTGGGAACTAATAAAAACTCTGAAAATAATATGTTATAACTAAAGCCCAGTACGCGTCTTCACAGACGTCCCTGGGAACTACTAAATGCTCTGAAAATAATATGTTATGATTAAAGCCCTGTACGCGTCTTTACAGACGTCCCTGGGAACTACTAAATGCTCTGAAAATAATGTGTTACAATTAAAGCCCAGTACGCGTCTTCACAGACGTCCCTGGGAACTACTAAATGCTCCGAAAATAATATGTTATGATTAAAGCCCAGTACGCGTCTATAGAGACGTCCCTGGATTTTCCTGGTCCATAATATGTTTTGAGCTCAAGATCTTTATCGAAATTGATCGTAACATTTGCAAATTTAATAGCAGCGGTCACTTGAAGTTATTTTATATGTGCAGAGCTAAACAGAACTTTTTCGGTATGTTCTATGTAGATCGACGAACGTACGCTAGAGAGAAGATCAGCTGCCATCGCTTGTAAGCGCTTTCCTGGAACGCACTCTTACGATGCAATTGCACGATATTTGACCGAAATAAATTCATTTTTCAATATTGACTGCAATAAGCTAGTAGCTACCGTCACCGACAACGGCACGAATTTCGTGAAAGCGTTTAAAGAATTCGGAGTCAACGGGACAGACGAACGTTTGCTAGGTAAAGAATATTGTCTATTACTTCTATTGCTTCGAAGAGGAAGCTATGTTTTCGTCAAATAAAATCGCGATTTTAATGTCAACATACTTCAAATAGTCTAAAACGACCATAAATGCAATTTTTAGCCGGCACCCGGATCTGTGTGTGTGTGTGTGTGTGTGTGTGTGTGTGTGTGTGTGTTCGCGTGTGCGTGTGTATGTGAGCGTGCGCTCGCCCGTGCGTGCGTGAAAACAACGTTAAGAGGACAACTGCCGCAATTTTTGGGCGACCTAACTGAAACTTTGCATGCGAATTTTTTTGACAATGGTATAACTCAAGAACGGTTTAAGTAACTAATCCAAAACTTTGCATGAAACTTGACTAACATCAGCTGTTGCTTTTTTATACAAAAAAGTTCCAATGTAGAACTTTGTACATTAATTACCTCATTAATTTAATTTTTTCACAGCATCCTCTGTGAGGAAGCAAAAAATAATGAAAAAGCTTCTTCATAGAAGTGGCGTTGTGATAAATGGAAATAAATGAGGTAGGAATGTGAAAAGTTCTACTTTGCAACTTTTTAAAAATTGATTTTCGTTTTTTGTATTCTTAAATTTATTAAATTTTTTAGATACACCATTGACGCGCACACAGGATGTCGGAACATCTGAAGACCTCGTAATCGGAGACGAGCTTCTGAGTGAAGACCCTGCTGAAATCGAAGGCGCATTTAGTATCGAGTGCGAAAAGCAATTGCCACAACATTTGCGTTGTGCGAGCCACACACTCAATCTGATCGCTACAACTGATATTACGAAAGCTATTGGTCATTCGTTGGAGCTCGCGGAAACACACGCAAACACACTGTCAAAGTGTAATGCGGTGTGGAAAAGCTTACGATCGCCGAAGACCAGTGAGGTGTTAAAAGAATACCTCGGCATATCATTAAAGAGGCCAGTAGTGACGCGCTGGAACTCTCTAATTGATTGCTTAGAGCAGCTGGTCTCCTGCAAGCATAAACTGATGAACCGTAGCGGTAGACATGAAGACCTTATCTCGATCAGAGATACATTTACGCCGCACGAGTTCCGCTATATCGAGGAATATATTCGAGTCACGCAAGGTCTCGCGAATGCGATCGACTTACTGCAAGGGGATACTTATTGCCATTATGGCTACCTCCTCCCAACTCTACTGCAGCTAAGGCGAAAAATGTTATTGTTAAAAGACAACAATAACATTATAACTTGCCAACCGATTGTTGTAGCGACGATTCGGTCTCTAGAAACGAGATTTAAATCTATGTTCGAGATTACCGACGAGGGAAAAGCTGCAGCTATAGCCGCCGTATCACACCCTAAATTTAAAATACGGTGGCTCCGTTGTCTGCCCGAAGCTAAACAGAATGTAGTATACGATCTCGTCGTCAACGCTGTCGCTTCGGTATCGACGGGAGCGGTACCGTCAGATCCGGAACCAAGACCACTCGACGATGATTGGGATTTCGGAGATGCCCCGATGATTTTTGAAAATCTCCAAACTTCTGCCAACCACGCTACTTCCGAAGTTGAAGTTACACGATACCTCGCGGACCCCGAGACAGATTTAAAGATGCTGCAAAAATATCCGGCCATTCGCAAGATATTTCGCAAGTTCAACACAGCGTTACCTTCCTTAGCCCCCGTTGAACGGATGTTCAGTTACGCCACAATGTTGGACCTGCCGAAATATAATCGGTTGACCGATGTACATTTTGAGCAGCGAATACTTGCAAAAGTAAATTCCTCGAAAACGTACCATTAAATTGGCTCAGCTACAAATACTTGTGGCAGCAAGAAGCACGAGCGAGCAGGCGAACACCAGCGAGCAGTACGATCGTCCAAGAGGGGCACTCGATAAGAAAATGAACTGAAGATTGAGAAGAGGAACCTACAGAGAGGTGCGCAAATCGCAGGGTCGCGTCGAGGAACTGGAAACGGCAAATTCTCACTTACAGCGACGACTGGACAAGCTAAAAAATGCTAAATCCGCGCTGCTCAAAGAGCTCTGACGTGTCAAGATGTCTGGATGTACAGGATGAGATAATTCGTGCTGTCGTATGTCTTAGACACGACGGACGGTAACTCCTGCGAGTTGGAAAAGGAAAAAAAAATAATGAAAAGCGTACGCGCACAATTAGAGGGTAAATCAAGAAGATGAAGAATTAACCGTTTGATTTACGTCTTCCTTCGGTGTGGCGTCGATGATTTTCAAACTTCAAACGCTCGTCGCTTAGTTTTTAATTTGCATTTCCGTGTCGGCGACGTGAATTCTTTTTTTCGTGCGATAATTTAAAAATTTGCATTTCTTTTTACCGTTTACGAATAATTGATAGAAATACTCTAAATGTGGTCCTATTCACAGTCTGTTTGGTGGGGAGAACGCAATCCCAGTGATCGCGTTTAATAGTCCATAGCCGAGAATGATGAACCCTGTCCTGTCCTGAAAATTTTCCTCATGTTGCCCATAAGATAAGTAAAGAAGAAAATGTACATAAATAACGCCCTGTCGACGCTCTCGTATGATAAATACATCCTCATCGCTGTGCCGAGCAGCGGGGGGAAAATTTGCGGCCTTAAAAGTAAAAGTCTCCAAAATTAAGGCCACACGTGAAGCGTTAATGATAACCATGGACTTATTATATGAATAACAAACTGGCTCAGCCACGATGCGTGTCTGATATAGATTGCAATCTGTATTTATTATTAAAGGTGGTCCGAACGATGGCCAGTAGGTATAACGCTTCTAAATCTAATACAGAATAATACAGAATACAAATATTCTGGTGATACAATTTATACTTGCTACAAAACAAAATAAAAAGTTCCAACAAATCATGGGCGTAGTTTTTGAGATATTAAAATTTTGGCTAAGTATACGACATATTTTTTAAATTTGATTTTGTTTTTAGCTGCCATTCACTCGCACACAGTCGCACACACCCTCGCATACATAGGCACACACCCGCACATACTCGCACACATTCGCACACACCCGTATACACCCGCACCCACCCGCTCACACCCGCACACACTCGCACACACCCGCACATTCGCATACACTCGCACACACCCGCACACACTCACACACACTCGCACACACCCGCACACACTCGCTCACACTCGCACATTCGCATACATTCGCACACACTCGCACACACCCGCACACACCCGCACACACTCGCACACACCCGCACATTCGCATACATTCGCACACACTCGCACACACCCGCACATTCGCATACATTCGCACACACTCGCACACACCCGCACACACTCCCACACACTCGCACACACCCGCACACACCCGCACACACTCGCTCACACTCGCACATTCGCATACATTCGCACACACTCGCACACACCCAAACACGCCCGCACATTCGCATACATTCGCACACACCCAAACACACTCGCACATTCGCACACACTCGCACACACCCGCACACACTCGCACAAACCCGCACAAACCCGCACACACTCGCCCACACCCAAACACGCTCGCACACCCGCTCACATCCGCACACATACTCGCACATACCCGCACACATCCGCAAACACCCAAACACACTCGCACACTCGCATACACTCGCACACACTCACGCACACATGCACACACTCGCACGCACACACTTGCACACACTCGCGCACACACTCGCACACACTTGCACACACGCGCACACACACTCGCAAACACTCACACACACAAACTTGCACACACACACAAACACTCTCTCTCTCTCTCTCTCGCGCGCGCACAAACACACTTGCACACACACTCGCACACACCCGCACATACATACACACACCAGTTCTATTACTCATTTAAAAAGTAATGGATGGCGGATCTGTGCTCCATTACTCATTAAAAAAGTAATGGGCAATGGATGCGAGTTCCATTACTCATTAAAAAAGTAATGGGTAATGGATGTGAGTTCCATTACTCATTAAAAAAGTAATGTGTGATGGATCTCTGCTCCATTACTCATTAAAAAAGTAATGTGTGATGGATCTCTGCTCCACTACTCATTAAAAAAGTAATGTGTGATGGATCTCTGCTCCATTACTCATTAAAAAAGTAATGTGTGATGGATCTCTGCTCCATTACTCATTAAAAAAGTAATGGCTGATGGATCTCTGCTCCATTACTCATTAAAAAAGTAATGGCTGATGGATCTCTGCTCCATTACTCATTGAAAAAGTAATGGATAATGAATGTGAATTCCATTACCCATTAAAAAAGTAATGGGCAATGGATCTGAATTCCATTATCCATTTTTTTTCGTAATAAATAATGCATTATTTTTACATTAGAATTTTCACAACTCTGTTCATAGCATTTCTAAATGTATAGCGTCGATAACTGAAAACCCAATTTTCAGATCCCAAGTACTTATATCAGCACGGTATTTTTCGCGTCGTGAAAAAATGACCCAATCATCCCGGGACCAAGAAATCTTTACGTTTCATAGCATTTCTAAATGTATAGCGTCGATAACTGAAAACTCAATTTTCAGATCCCAAGTACTTATATCAGCTCGGAATTTTTCGCGTCGTGAAAAAATTCCCCAATCAGCCCGGGACCAAGAAATCTCCACGATTCATGGTATTTCTAAACGTATGGCGTCGATAACTGAAAACTCAATTTTCAGATCCCAAGTACTTATATCAGCTCGGAATTTTTCGCGTCGTGAGAAAATTGCCCAATCAGCCCGAGACCAAGAAATGTCCACGTTTCATGGTATTTCTAAAGGTATGGCGGCGATAACTGAAAACTCAATTTTCAGATTCCAAGTACTTATATCATCTGAGTATTTTACATGTTGTTAAAAAATGGTCCAATCAGCACGGGACCAAGAAATGTCCACGTTTCGTGGTATTTCTAAACGTATGGCATCGATAACTGAAAACTAAATTTTCAGATCCCAAGTACTTATATCAGCTCGTAATTTTTCGCGTCGTGAAAAAATTGCCCAATCAGCCCGGGACCAAGAAATGTCCACGTTTCATAGCATTTCTAAATGTATAGCGTCGATAACTGAAAACCCAATTTTCAGATCCCAAGTACTCATATCAGGTCGGAATTTTTCGCGTCGTGAAAAAATTCCCCAATCAGCCCGGGACCAAGAAATCTCCACGATTCATGGTATTTCTAAACGTATGGCGTCGATAACTGAAAACTCAATTTTCAGATCCCAAGTACTTATATCAGCTCGGAATTTTTCGAGTCGTGAAAAAATTCCCCAATCAGCCCGGGACCAAGAAATCTTTACGTTTCATGGTATTTCTAAACGTATGGCGTCGATAACTGGAAACTCAATTTTCAGATCCAAAGTATTTATATCAGCTCGGAATTTTTCGCGTCGTGAAAATCAGCTTAATCAGCCCGGCACCAAGAAATGTCCACGTTTCATGGTATTTCTAAACATATGGCAGCGATAACTGAAAACTCAATTTTCAGATCCCAAGTACTTATATCAGCTCGGAATTTTTCGCGTCGTGAAAAAAATCCCCAATCAGCCGGGGACCAAGAAATGTCCACGTTTCATGGTATTTCTAAACGTATGGCGTCGATAACTGAAAACTCAATTTTCAGATCCCAAGTACTTATATCAGCTCGGAATTTTTCGCGTCGTGAAAAAATTGCCCAATCAGCCCGGGACCAAGAAATGTCCACGCTTCATGGTATTTCTAAACGTATGGCGTCGATAACTGAAAACTCAATTTTCAGATCCCAAGTACTTATATCAGCTCGGAATTTTTTGCGTCGTGAAAAATTCTCCAATCAGCCCGGGACCAAGAAATGTCCACGTTTCATGGTATTTCTAAACGTATGGCGTCGATAACTGAAAACTCAATTTTCAGATCCCAAGTACTTATATCAGCTCGTAATTTTTCGCGTCGTGAAAAAATTGCCCAATCAGCCCGGGACAAAGAAATGTCCACGTTTCATGGTATTTCTAAACGTATGGCAAGAAATGTCCACGTTTCATGGTATTTCTAAACGTATAGCGTCGATAACTGAAAAGTTAATTTTCAGATCCCAAGTACTTATATCATCTGCGTATTTTACATGTTGTTAAAAAATGGTCCAATCAGCACGGGACCAAGAAATGTCCACGTTTCGTGGTATTTCTAAACGTATGGCATCGATATCTGAAAACTCAATTTTCAGATCCCAAGTACTTATATCAGCTCGTAATTTTTCGCGTCGTGAAAAAATTGCCCAATCAGCCCGGGACCAAGAAATGTCCACGTTTCATAGCATTTCTAAATGTATAGCGTCGATAACTGAAAACCCAATTTTCAGATCCCAAGTACTTATATCAGCTCGGAATTTTTCGCGTCGTGAAAAAATTGCCCAATCAGCCCGGGACAAAGAAATGTCCACGTTTCATGGTATTTCTAAACGTATGGCAAGAAATGTCCACGTTTCATGGTATTTCTAAACGTATAGCGTCGATAACTGAAAAGTTAATTTTCAGATCCCAAGTACTTATATCATCTGCGTATTTTACATGTTGTTAAAAAATGGTCCAATCAGCACGGGACCAAGAAATGTCCACGTTTCGTGGTATTTCTAAACGTATGGCATCGATATCTGAAAACTCAATTTTCAGATCCCAAGTACTTATATCAGCTCGTAATTTTTCGCGTCGTGAAAAAATTGCCCAATCAGCCCGGGACCAAGAAATGTCCACGTTTCATAGCATTTCTAAATGTATAGCGTCGATAACTGAAAACCCAATTTTCAGATCCCAAGTACTTATATCAGCTCGGAATTTTTCGCGTCGTGAAAAAATTCCCGAATCAGCCCGGGACCAAGAAATCTCCACGTTTCATTGTACTTCTAAAGGTATGGCGGCGATAACTGAAAACTCAATTTTCAGATCCCAAGTACTTATATCATCTGAGTATTTTACATGTTGTTAAAAAATGGTCCAATCAGCACGGGACCAAGAAATGTCCACGTTTCGTGGTATTTCTAAACGTATGGCATCGATAACTGGAAACTCAATTTTCAGATCCCAAGTACTTATATCAGCTCGGAATTTTTCGCGTCGTGAAAATCAGCTTAATCAGCCCGGTACCAAGAAATGTCCACGTTTCATGGTATTTCTAAACGTATGGCGTCGATAACTGAAAACTCAATTTTCAGATCCCAAGTACTTATATCATCTGCGTATTTTACATGTTTTTAAAAAATGGTCCAATCAGCCCGGGACCAAGAAATCTCCACGTTTCATGGTATTTCTAAACGTATGGCGTCGATAACTGAAAACTCAATTTTCAGATCCCAAGTACTTAAATGAGCTCGGAATTTTTCGCGTCGTGAAAAAATTCCCCAATCAGCCCGGGACCAAGAAACGTCCACGTTTCATGGTATTTCTAAACGTATGGTGTCGATAACTGGAAACTCAATTTTCAGATCCCAAGTACATATATCAGCTCGGAATTTTTCACGTCGTGAAAAAATTGCCCAATCAGCCCGGGACCAAGAAATGTCCACGCTTCATGGTATTTCTAAACGTATGGCGTCGATAACTGAAAACTCAATTTTCAGATCCCAAGTACTTATATCAGCTCGGAATTTTTCGCGTCGTGAAAAAATTCCCCAATCAGCCCGGGACCAAGAAATGTCCACGTTTCATAGCATTTCTAAATGTATAGCGTCGATAACTGAAAACCCAATTTTCAGATCCCAAGTACTTATATCAGCTCGGAATTTTTCGCGTCGTGAAAAAATTCCCGAATCAGCCCGGGACCAAGAAATCTCCACGTTTCATTGTATTTCTAAAGGTATGGCGGCGATAACTGAAAACTCAATTTTCAGATCCCAAGTACTTATATCATCTGAGTATTTTACATGTTGTTAAAAAATGGTCCAATCAGCACGGGACCAAGAAATGTCCACGTTTCGTGGTATTTCTAAACGTATGGCATCGATAACTGGAAACTCAATTTTCAGATCCCAAGTACTTATATCAGCTCGGAATTTTTCGCGTCGTGAAAATCAGCTTAATCAGCCCGGTACCAAGAAATGTCCACGTTTCATGGTATTTCTAAACGTATGGCGTCGATAACTGGAAACTCAATTTTCAGATCCCAAGTACTTATATCAGCTCGGAATTTTTCGCGTCCTGAAAATCAGCTTAATCAGCCCGGTACCAAGAAATGTCCACGTTTCATGGTATTTCTAAACGTATGGCGTCGATAACTGGAAACTCAATTTTCAGATCCCAAGTAGTTATATCAGCTCGGAATTTTTCGCGTCGTGAAAATCAGCTTAATCATCCCGGGACCAAGAAATGTCCACGTTTCATGGTATTTCTAAACGTATGGCGTCGATAACTGAAAACTCAATTTTCAGATCCCAAGTACTTATATGAGCTCGGAATTTTTCGCGTCGTGAAAACATTCCCCAATCAGCCCGGGACCAAGAAATGTCCACGCTTCATGGTATTTCTAAACGTATGGCGTCGATAACTGAAAACTCAATTTTCAGATCCCAAGTTCTTATATCAGCTCGGAATTTTTCGCGTCGTGAAAAAATTCCCCAATCAGCCCGGGACCAAGAAATGTCCACGTTTCATGGTATTTCTAAACGTATGGCGTCGATAACTGGAAACTCAATTTTCAGATCCCAAGTAGTTATATCAGCTCGGAATTTTTCGCGTCGTGAAAATCAGCTTAATCATCCCGGGACCAAGAAATGTCCACGTTTCATGGTATTTCTAAACGTATGGCGTCGATAACTGAAAACTCAATTTTCAGATCCCAAGTACTTATATGAGCTCGGAATTTTTCGCGTCGTGAAAACATTCCCCAATCAGCCCGGGACCAAGAAATGTCCACGCTTCATGGTATTTCTAAACGTATGGCGTCGATAACTGAAAACTCAATTTTCAGATCCCAAGTTCTTATATCAGCTCGGAATTTTTCGCGTCGTGAAAAAATTCCCCAATCAGCCCGGGACCAAGAAATCTCCACGTTTCATGGTATTTCTAAACGTATGGCGTCGATAACTGAAAAGTCAATTTTCAGATCCCAAGTACTTATATCAGCTCGGAATTTTTCGCGTCGTGAAAAAATTGCCCAATCAGCCCGGGACCAAGAAATGTCCACGTTTCATGGTATTTCTAAACGTATAGCGTCGATAACTGAAAAGTTAATTTTCAGATCCCAAGTACTTATATCATCTGCGTATTTTACATGTTGTTAAAAAATGGTCCAATCAGCCCGGGACCAAGAAATCTCCACGTTTCATGGTATTTCTAAACGTATGGCGTCGATAACTGAAAACTCAATTTTTAGATCCCAAGTACTTATATCAGCTCGGAATTTTTCGCGTCGTGAAAAAATTCCCCAATCAGCCCGGGACCAAGAAATGTCCACGTTTCATGGTATTTCTAAACGTATGGCGTCGATAACTGGAAACTCAATTTTCAGATCCCAAGTAGTTATATCAGCTCGGAATTTTTCGCGTCGTGAAAATCAGCTTAATCATCCCGGGACCAAGAAATGTCCACGCTTCGTGGTATTTCTAAACGTAGGGCGTCGATAACTGAAAACTCAATTTTCAGATCCCAAGTACTTATATCAGCTCGGAATTTTTCGCGTCGTGAAAAAATTCCCCAATCAGCCCGGTACCAAGAAATCTCCACGATTCATGGTATTTCTAAACGTATGGCGTCGATAACTGGAAACTCAATTTTCAGATCCCAAGTACTTATATCAGCACGGTATTTTTCGCGTCGTGAAAAAATGACCCAATCAGCCCGGGACCAAGAAATCTTTACGTTTCATAGCATTTCTAAATGTATAGCGTCGATAACTGAAAACCCAATTTTCAGATCCCAAGTACTTATATCAGCTCGGAATTTTTCGCGTCGTGAAAAAATTCCCCAATCAACCCGGGACCAAGAAATGTCCACGCTTCATGGTATTTCTAAACGTATGGCGTCGATAACTGAAAACTCAATTTTCAGATCCCAAGTACTTATATCAGCTCGGAATTTTTCGCATCGTGAAAAAATTCCCCAATCAGCCCGTGACCAAGAAATGTCCACGTTTCATGGTATTTCTAAACGTATAGCGTCGATAACTGAAAAGTTAATTTTCAGATCCCAAGTACTTATATCATCCGCGTATTTTACATGTTGTTAAAAAATGGTCCAATCAGCCCGGGACCAAGAAATCTCCACGTTTCATGGTATTTCTAAAGGTATGGCGGCGATAACTGAAAACTCAATTTTCAGATTCCAAGTACTTATATCATCTGAGTATTTTACATGTTGTTAAAAAATGGTCCAATCAGCACGGGACCAAGAAATGTCCACGTTTCGTGGTATTTCTAAACGTATGGCATCGATAACTGAAAACTAAATTTTCAGATCCCAAGTACTTATATCAGCTCGTAATTTTTCGCGTCGTGAAAAAATTGCCCAATCAGCCCGGGACCAAGAAATGTTCACGTTTCATAGCATTTCTAAATGTATAGCGTCGATAACTGAAAACCCAATTTTCAGATCCCAAGTACTCATATCAGGTCGGAATTTTTTGCGTCGTGAAAAAATTCCCCAATCAGCCCGGGACCAAGAAATCTCCACGATTCATGGTATTTCTAAACGTATGGCGTCGATAACTGAAAACTAAATTTTCAGATCCCAAGTACTTATATCAGCTCGTAATTTTTCGCGTCGTGAAAAAATTGCCCAATCAGCCCGGGACCAAGAAATGTCCACGTTTCATAGCATTTCTAAATGTATAGCGTCGATAACTGAAAACCCAATTTTCAGATCCCAAGTACTCATATCAGGTCGGAATTTTTCGCGTCGTGAAAAAATTCCCCAATCAGCCCGGGACCAAGAAATCTCCACGATTCATGGTATTTCTAAACGTATGGCGTCGATAACTGAAAACTCAATTTTCAGATCCCAAGTACTTATATCAGCTCGGAATTTTTCGAGTCGTGAAAAAATTCCCCAATCAGCCCGGGACCAAGAAATCTTTACGTTTCATGGTATTTCTAAACGTATGGCGTCGATAACTGGAAACTCAATTTTCAGATCCAAAGTATTTATATCAGCTCGGAATTTTTCGCGTCGTGAAAATCAGCTTAATCAGCCCGGCACCAAGAAATGTCCACGTTTCATGGTATTTCTAAACATATGGCAGCGATAACTGAAAACTCAATTTTCAGATCCCAAGTACTTATATCAGCTCGGAATTTTTCGCGTCGTGAAAAAAATCCCCAATCAGCCGGGGACCAAGAAATGTCCACGTTTCATGGTATTTCTAAACGTATCGCGTCGATAACTGAAAACTCAATTTTCAGATCCCAAGTACTTATATCAGCTCGGAATTTTTCGCGTCGTGAAAAAATTGCCCAATCAGCCCGGGACCAAGAAATGTCCACGCTTCATGGTATTTCTAAACGTATGGCGTCGATAACTGAAAACTCAATTTTCAGATCCCAAGTACTTATATCAGCTCGGAATTTTTTGCGTCGTGAAAAATTCTCCAATCAGCCCGGGACCAAGAAATGTCCACGTTTCATGGTATTTCTAAACGTATGGCGTCGATAACTGAAAACTCAATTTTCAGATCCCAAGTACTTATATCAGCTCGTAATTTTTCGCGTCGTGAAAAAATTGCCCAATCAGCCCGGGACAAAGAAATGTCCACGTTTCATGGTATTTCTAAACGTATGGCAAGAAATGTCCACGTTTCATGGTATTTCTAAACGTATAGCGTCGATAACTGAAAAGTTAATTTTCAGATCCCAAGTACTTATATCATCTGCGTATTTTACATGTTGTTAAAAAATGGTCCAATCAGCACGGGACCAAGAAATGTCCACGTTTCGTGGTATTTCTAAACGTATGGCATCGATATCTGAAAACTCAATTTTCAGATCCCAAGTACTTATATCAGCTCGTAATTTTTCGCGTCGTGAAAAAATTGCCCAATCAGCCCGGGACCAAGAAATGTCCACGTTTCATAGCATTTCTAAATGTATAGCGTCGATAACTGAAAACCCAATTTTCAGATCCCAAGTACTTATATCAGCTCGGAATTTTTCGCGTCGTGAAAAAATTTCCGAATCAGCCCGGGACCAAGAAATCTCCACGTTTCATTGTACTTCTAAAGGTATGGCGGCGATAACTGAAAACTCAATTTTCAGATCCCAAGTACTTATATCATCTGAGTATTTTACATGTTGTTAAAAAATGGTCCAATCAGCACGGGACCAAGAAATGTCCACGTTTCGTGGTATTTCTAAACGTATGGCATCGATAACTGGAAACTCAATTTTCAGATCCCAAGTACTTATATCAGCTCGGAATTTTTCGCGTCGTGAAAATCAGCTTAATCAGCCCGGTACCAAGAAATGTCCACGTTTCATGGTATTTCTAAACGTATGGCGTCGATAACTGAAAACTCAATTTTCAGATCCCAAGTACTTATATCATCTGCGTATTTTACATGTTTTTAAAAAATGATCCAATCAGCCCGGGACCAAGAAATCTCCACGTTTCATGGTATTTCTAAACGTATGGCGTCGATAACTGAAAACTCAATTTTCAGATCCCAATATACTTAAATGAGCTCGGAATTTTTCGCGTCGTGAAAAAATTCCCCAATCAGCCCGGGACCAAGAAACGTCCACGTTTCATGGTATTTCTAAACGTATGGTGTCGATAACTGGAAACTCAATTTTCAGATCCCAAGTACATATATCAGCTCGGAATTTTTCACGTCGTGAAAAAATTGCCCAATCAGCCCGGGACCAAGAAATGTCGACGCTTCATGGTATTTCTAAACGTATGGCGTCGATAACTGAAAACTCAATTTTCAGATCCCAAGTACTTAAATGAGCTCGGAATTTTTCGCGTCGTGAAAAAATTCCCCAATCAGCCCGGGACCAAGAAATGTCCACGTTTCATGGTATTTCTAAACGTATGGCGTCGATAACTGGAAACTCAATTTTCAGATCCCAAGTAGTTATATCAGCTCGGAATTTTTCGCGTCGTGAAAATCAGCTTAATCATCCCGGGACCAAGAAATGTCCACGTTTCATGGTATTTCTAAACGTATGGCGTCGATAACTGAAAACTCAATTTTCAGATCCCAAGTACTTATATGAGCTCGGAATTTTTCGCGTCGTGAAAACATTCCCCAATCAGCCCGGGACCAAGAAATGTCCACACTTCATGGTATTTCTAAACGTATGGCGTCGATAACTGAAAACTCAATTTTCAGATCCCAAGTTCTTATATCAGCTCGGAATTTTTCGCGTCGTGAAAAAATTCCCCAATCAGCCCGGGACCAAGAAATGTCCACGTTTCATGGTATTTCTAAACGTATGGCGTCGATAACTGGAAACTCAATTTTCAGATCCCAAGTAGTTATATCAGCTCGGAATTTTTCGCGTCGTGAAAATCAGCTTAATCATCCCGGGACCAAGAAATGTCCACGTTTCATGGTATTTCTAAACGTATGGCGTCGATAACTGGAAACTCAATTTTCAGATCCCAAGTACTTATATCAGCTCGGAATTTTTCGCGTCGTGAAAATCAGCTTAATCAGCCCGGTACCAAGAAATGTCCACGTTTCATGGTATTTCTAAACGTATGGCGTCGATAACTGGAAACTCAATTTTCAGATCCCAAGTAGTTATATCAGCTCGGAATTTTTCGCGTCGTGAAAATCAGCTTAATCATCCCGGGACCAAGAAATGTCCACGTTTCATGGTATTTCTAAACGTATGGCGTCGATAACTGAAAACTCAATTTTCAGATCCCAAGTACTTATATGAGCTCGGAATTTTTCGCGTCGTGAAAACATTCCCCAATCAGCCCGGGACCAAGAAATGTCCACGCTTCATGGTATTTCTAAACGTATGGCGTCGATAACTGAAAACTCAATTTTCAGATCCCAAGTTCTTATATCAGCTCGGAATTTTTCGCGTCGTGAAAAAATTCCCCAATCAGCCCGGGACCAAGAAATGTCCACGTTTCATGGTATTTCTAAACGTATGGCGTCGATAACTGGAAACTCAATTTTCAGATCCCAAGTAGTTATATCAGCTCGGAATTTTTCGCGTCGTGAAAATCAGCTTAATCATCCCGGGACCAAGAAATGTCCACGTTTCATGGTATTTCTAAACGTATGGCGTCGATAACTGAAAACTCAATTTTCAGATCCCAAGTACTTATATGAGCTCGGAATTTTTCGCGTCGTGAAAACATTCCCCAATCAGCCCGGGACCAAGAAATGTCCACGCTTCATGGTATTTCTAAACGTATGGCGTCGATAACTGAAAACTCAATTTTCAGATCCCAAGTTCTTATATCAGCTCGGAATTTTTCGCGTCGTGAAAAAATTCCCCAATCAGCCCGGGACCAAGAAATCTCCACGTTTCATGGTATTTCTAAACGTATGGCGTCGATAACTGAAAAGTCAATTTTCAGATCCCAAGTACTTATATCAGCTCGGAATTTTTCGCGTCGTGAAAAAATTGCCCAATCAGCCCGGGACCAAGAAATGTCCACGTTTCATGGTATTTCTAAACGTATAGCGTCGATAACTGAAAAGTTAATTTTCAGATCCCAAGTACTTATATCATCTGCGTATTTTACATGTTGTTAAAAAATGGTCCAATCAGCCCGGGACCAAGAAATCTCCACGTTTCATGGTATTTCTAAACGTATGGCGTCGATAACTGAAAACTCAATTTTTAGATCCCAAGTACTTATATCAGCTCGGAATTTTTCGCGTCGTGAAAAAATTCCCCAATCAGCCCGGGACCAAGAAATGTCCACGTTTCATGGTATTTCTAAACGTATGGCGTCGATAACTGGAAACTCAATTTTCAGATCCCAAGTAGTTATATCAGCTCGGAATTTTTCGCGTCGTGAAAATCAGCTTAATCATCCCGGGACCAAGAAATGTCCACGCTTCGTGGTATTTCTAAACGTAGGGCGTCGATAACTGAAAACTCAATTTTCAGATCCCAAGTACTTATATCAGCTCGGAATTTTTCGCGTCGTGAAAAAATTCCCCAATCAGCCCGGTACCAAGAAATCTCCACGATTCATGGTATTTCTAAACGTATGGCGTCGATAACTGGAAACTCAATTTTCAGATCCCAAGTACTTATATCAGCACGGTATTTTTCGCGTCGTGAAAAAATGACCCAATCAGCCCGGGACCAAGAAATCTTTACGTTTCATAGCATTTCTAAATGTATAGCGTCGATAACTGAAAACCCAATTTTCAGATCCCAAGTACTTATATCAGCTCGGAATTTTTCGCGTCGTGAAAAAATTCCCCAATCAACCCGGGACCAAGAAATGTCCACGCTTCATGGTATTTCTAAACGTATGGCGTCGATAACTGAAAACTCAATTTTTAGATCCCAAGTACTTATATCAGCTCGGAATTTTTCGCGTCGTGAAAAAATTCCCCAATCAGCCCGGGACCAAGAAATCTCCACGTTTCATGGTATTTCTAAACGTATGGCGTCGATAACTGAAAAGTCAATTTTCAGATCCCAAGTACTTATATCAGCTCGTAATTTTTCGCGTCGTGAAAAAATTGCCCAATCAGCCCGGGACCAAGAAATGTCCACGCTTCATGGTATTTCTAAACGTATGGCGTCGATAACTGAAAACTCAATTTTCAGATCCCAAGTACTTATATCAGCTCGGAATTTTTCGCATCGTGAAAAAATTCCCCAATCAGCCCGTGACCAAGAAATGTCCACGTTTCATGGTATTTCTAAACGTATAGCGTCGATAACTGAAAAGTTAATTTTCAGATCCCAAGTACTTATATCATCCGCGTATTTTACATGTTGTTAAAAAATGGTCCAATCAGCCCGGGACCAAGAAATCTCCACGTTTCATGGTATTTCTAAAGGTATGGCGGCGATAACTGAAAACTCAATTTTCAGATTCCAAGTACTTATATCATCTGAGTATTTTACATGTTGTTAAAAAATGGTCCAATCAGCACGGGACCAAGAAATGTCCACGTTTCGTGGTATTTCTAAACGTATGGCATCGATAACTGAAAACTAAATTTTCAGATCCCAAGTACTTATATCAGCTCGTAATTTTTCGCGTCGTGAAAAAATTGCCCAATCAGCCCGGGACCAAGAAATGTTCACGTTTCATAGCATTTCTAAATGTATAGCGTCGATAACTGAAAACCCAATTTTCAGATCCCAAGTACTCATATCAGGTCGGAATTTTTTGCGTCGTGAAAAAATTCCCCAATCAGCCCGGGACCAAGAAATCTCCACGATTCATGGTATTTCTAAACGTATGGCGTCGATAACTGAAAACTAAATTTTCAGATCCCAAGTACTTATATCAGCTCGTAATTTTTCGCGTCGTGAAAAAATTGCCCAATCAGCCCGGGACCAAGAAATGTCCACGTTTCATAGCATTTCTAAATGTATAGCGTCGATAACTGAAAACCCAATTTTCAGATCCCAAGTACTCATATCAGGTCGGAATTTTTCGCGTCGTGAAAAAATTCCCCAATCAGCCCGGGACCAAGAAATCTCCACGATTCATGGTATTTCTAAACGTATGGCGTCGATAACTGAAAACTCAATTTTCAGATCCCAAGTATTTATATCAGCTCGGAATTTTTCGCGTCGTGAAAATCAGCTTAATCAGCCCGGCACCAAGAAATGTCCACGTTTCATGGTATTTCTAAACATATGGCAGCGATAACTGAAAACTCAATTTTCAGATCCCAAGTACTTATATCAGCTCGGAATTTTTCGCGTCGTGAAAAAAATCCCCAATCAGCCGGGGACCAAGAAATGTCCACGTTTCATGGTATTTCTAAACGTATCGCGTCGATAACTGAAAACTCAATTTTCAGATCCCAAGTACTTATATCAGCTCGGAATTTTTCGCGTCGTGAAAAAATTGCCCAATCAGCCCGGGACCAAGAAATGTCCACGCTTCATGGTATTTCTAAACGTATGGCGTCGATAACTGAAAACTCAATTTTCAGATCCCAAGTACTTATATCAGCTCGGAATTTTTTGCGTCGTGAAAAATTCTCCAATCAGCCCGGGACCAAGAAATGTCCACGTTTCATGGTATTTCTAAACGTATGGCGTCGATAACTGAAAACTCAATTTTCAGATCCCAAGTACTTATATCAGCTCGGAATTTTTTGCGTCGTGAAAAATTCTCCAATCAGCCCGGGACCAAGAAATGTCCACGTTTCATGGTATTTCTAAACGTATGGCGTCGATAACTGAAAACTCAATTTTCAGATCCCAAGTACTTATATCAGCTCGTAATTTTTCGCGTCGTGAAAAAATTGCCCAATCAGCCCGGGACAAAGAAATGTCCACGTTTCATGGTATTTCTAAACGTATGGCAAGAAATGTCCACGTTTCATGGTATTTCTAAACGTATAGCGTCGATAACTGAAAACTCAATTTTCAGATTCCAAGTACTTATATCATCTGAGTATTTTACATGTTGTTAAAAAATGGTCCAATCAGCACGGGACCAAGAAATGTCCACGTTTCGTGGTATTTCTAAACGTATGGCATCGATAACTGAAAACTAAATTTTCAGATCCCAAGTACTTATATCAGCTCGTAATTTTTCGCGTCGTGAAAAAATTGCCCAATCAGCCCGGGACCAAGAAATGTCCACGTTTCATAGCATTTCTAAATGTATAGCGTCGATAACTGAAAACCCAATTTTCAGATCCCAAGTACTCATATCAGGTCGGAATTTTTCGCGTCGTGAAAAAATTCCCCAATCAGCCCGGGACCAAGAAATCTCCACGATTCATGGTATTTCTAAACGTATGGCGTCGATAACTGAAAACTCAATTTTCAGATCCCAAGTACTTATATCAGCTCGGAATTTTTCGAGTCGTGAAAAAATTCCCCAATCAGCCCGGGACCAAGAAATCTTTACGTTTCATGGTATTTCTAAACGTATGGCGTCGATAACTGGAAACTCAATTTTCAGATCCAAAGTATTTATATCCGCTCGGAATTTTTCGCGTCGTGAAAATCAGCTTAATCAGCCCGGCACCAAGAAATGTCCACGTTTCATGGTATTTCTAAACATATGGCAGCGATAACTGAAAACTCAATTTTCAGATCCCAAGTACTTATATCAGCTCGGAATTTTTCGCGTCGTGAAAAAAATCCCCAATCAGCCGGGGACCAAGAAATGTCCACGTTTCATGGTATTTCTAAACGTATGGCGTCGATAACTGAAAACTCAATTTTCAGATCCCAAGTACTTATATCAGCTCGGAATTTTTCGCGTCGTGAAAAAATTGCCCAATCAGCCCGGGACCAAGAAATGTCCACGCTTCATGGTATTTCTAAACGTATGGCGTCGATAACTGAAAACTCAATTTTCAGATCCCAAGTACTTATATCAGCTCGGAATTTTTTGCGTCGTGAAAAATTCTCCAATCAGCCCGGGACCAAGAAATGTCCACGTTTCATGGTATTTCTAAACGTATGGCGTCGATAACTGAAAACTCAATTTTCAGATCCCAAGTACTTATATCAGCTCGTAATTTTTCGCGTCGTGAAAAAATTGCCCAATCAGCCCGGGACAAAGAAATGTCCACGTTTCATGGTATTTCTAAACGTATGGCAAGAAATGTCCACGTTTCATGGTATTTCTAAACGTATAGCGTCGATAACTGAAAAGTTAATTTTCAGATCCCAAGTACTTATATCATCTGCGTATTTTACATGTTGTTAAAAAATGGTCCAATCAGCACGGGACCAAGAAATGTCCACGTTTCGTGGTATTTCTAAACGTATGGCATCGATATCTGAAAACTCAATTTTCAGATCCCAAGTACTTATATCAGCTCGTAATTTTTCGCGTCGTGAAAAAATTGCCCAATCAGCCCGGGACCAAGAAATGTCCACGTTTCATAGCATTTCTAAATGTATAGCGTCGATAACTGAAAACCCAATTTTCAGATCCCAAGTACTTATATCAGCTCGGAATTTTTCGCGTCGTGAAAAAATTTCCGAATCAGCCCGGGACCAAGAAATCTCCACGTTTCATTGTACTTCTAAAGGTATGGCGGCGATAACTGAAAACTCAATTTTCAGATCCCAAGTACTTATATCATCTGAGTATTTTACATGTTGTTAAAAAATGGTCCAATCAGCACGGGACCAAGAAATGTCCACGTTTCGTGGTATTTCTAAACGTATGGCATCGATAACTGGAAACTCAATTTTCAGATCCCAAGTACTTATATCAGCTCGGAATTTTTCGCGTCGTGAAAATCAGCTTAATCAGCCCGGTACCAAGAAATGTCCACGTTTCATGGTATTTCTAAACGTATGGCGTCGATAACTGAAAACTCAATTTTCAGATCCCAAGTACTTATATCATCTGCGTATTTTACATGTTTTTAAAAAATGATCCAATCAGCCCGGGACCAAGAAATCTCCACGTTTCATGGTATTTCTAAACGTATGGCGTCGATAACTGAAAACTCAATTTTCAGATCCCAATATACTTAAATGAGCTCGGAATTTTTCGCGTCGTGAAAAAATTCCCCAATCAGCCCGGGACCAAGAAACGTCCACGTTTCATGGTATTTCTAAACGTATGGTGTCGATAACTGGAAACTCAATTTTCAGATCCCAAGTACATATATCAGCTCGGAATTTTTCACGTCGTGAAAAAATTGCCCAATCAGCCCGGGACCAAGAAATGTCGACGCTTCATGGTATTTCTAAACGTATGGCGTCGATAACTGAAAACTCAATTTTCAGATCCCAAGTACTTAAATGAGCTCGGAATTTTTCGCGTCGTGAAAAAATTCCCCAATCAGCCCGGGACCAAGAAATGTCCACGTTTCATGGTATTTCTAAACGTATGGCGTCGATAACTGGAAACTCAATTTTCAGATCCCAAGTAGTTATATCAGCTCGGAATTTTTCGCGTCGTGAAAATCAGCTTAATCATCCCGGGACCAAGAAATGTCCACGTTTCATGGTATTTCTAAACGTATGGCGTCGATAACTGAAAACTCAATTTTCAGATCCCAAGTACTTATATGAGCTCGGAATTTTTCGCGTCGTGAAAACATTCCCCAATCAGCCCGGGACCAAGAAATGTCCACACTTCATGGTATTTCTAAACGTATGGCGTCGATAACTGAAAACTCAATTTTCAGATCCCAAGTTCTTATATCAGCTCGGAATTTTTCGCGTCGTGAAAAAATTCCCCAATCAGCCCGGGACCAAGAAATGTCCACGTTTCATGGTATTTCTAAACGTATGGCGTCGATAACTGGAAACTCAATTTTCAGATCCCAAGTAGTTATATCAGCTCGGAATTTTTCGCGTCGTGAAAATCAGCTTAATCATCCCGGGACCAAGAAATGTCCACGTTTCATGGTATTTCTAAACGTATGGCGTCGATAACTGGAAACTCAATTTTCAGATCCCAAGTACTTATATCAGCTCGGAATTTTTCGCGTCGTGAAAATCAGCTTAATCAGCCCGGTACCAAGAAATGTCCACGTTTCATGGTATTTCTAAACGTATGGCGTCGATAACTGGAAACTCAATTTTCAGATCCCAAGTAGTTATATCAGCTCGGAATTTTTCGCGTCGTGAAAATCAGCTTAATCATCCCGGGACCAAGAAATGTCCACGTTTCATGGTATTTCTAAACGTATGGCGTCGATAACTGAAAACTCAATTTTCAGATCCCAAGTACTTATATGAGCTCGGAATTTTTCGCGTCGTGAAAACATTCCCCAATCAGCCCGGGACCAAGAAAGGTCCACGTTTCATGGTATTTCTAAACGTATGGCGTCGATAACTGAAAACTCAATTTTCAGATCCCAAGTACTTATATGAGCTCGGAATTTTTCGCGTCGTGAAAACATTCCCCAATCAGCCCGGGACCAAGAAATGTCCACGCTTCATGGTATTTCTAAACGTATGGCGTCGATAACTGAAAACTCAATTTTCAGATCCCAAGTTCTTATATCAGCTCGGAATTTTTCGCGTCGTGAAAAAATTCCCCAATCAGCCCGGGACCAAGAAATCTCCACGTTTCATGGTATTTCTAAACGTATGGCGTCGATAACTGAAAAGTCAATTTTCAGATCCCAAGTACTTATATCAGCTCGGAATTTTTCGCGTCGTGAAAAAATTGCCCAATCAGCCCGGGACCAAGAAATGTCCACGTTTCATGGTATTTCTAAACGTATAGCGTCGATAACTGAAAAGTTAATTTTCAGATCCCAAGTACTTATATCATCTGCGTATTTTACATGTTGTTAAAAAATGGTCCAATCAGCCCGGGACCAAGAAATCTCCACGTTTCATGGTATTTCTAAACGTATGGCGTCGATAACTGAAAACTCAATTTTTAGATCCCAAGTACTTATATCAGCTCGGAATTTTTCGCGTCGTGAAAAAATTCCCCAATCAGCCCGGGACCAAGAAATGTCCACGTTTCATGGTATTTCTAAACGTATGGCGTCGATAACTGGAAACTCAATTTTCAGATCCCAAGTAGTTATATCAGCTCGGAATTTTTCGTGTCGTGAAAATCAGCTTAATCATCCCGGGACCAAGAAATGTCCACGCTTCGTGGTATTTCTAAACGTAGGGCGTCGATAACTGAAAACTCAATTTTCAGATCCCAAGTACTTATATCAGCTCGGAATTTTTCGCGTCGTGAAAAAATTCCCCAATCAGCCCGGTACCAAGAAATCTCCACGATTCATGGTATTTCTAAACGTATGGCGTCGATAACTGGAAACTCAATTTTCAGATCCCAAGTACTTATATCAGCACGGTATTTTTCGCGTCGTGAAAAAATGACCCAATCAGCCCGGGACCAAGAAATCTTTACGTTTCATAGCATTTCTAAATGTATAGCGTCGATAACTGAAAACCCAATTTTCAGATCCCAAGTACTTATATCAGCTCGGAATTTTTCGCGTCGTGAAAAAATTCCCCAATCAACCCGGGACCAAGAAATGTCCACGCTTCATGGTATTTCTAAACGTATGGCGTCGATAACTGAAAACTCAATTTTTAGATCCCAAGTACTTATATCAGCTCGGAATTTTTCGCGTCGTGAAAAAATTCCCCAATCAGCCCGGGACCAAGAAATCTCCACGTTTCATGGTATTTCTAAACGTATGGCGTCGATAACTGAAAAGTCAATTTTCAGATCCCAAGTACTTATATCAGCTCGTAATTTTTCGCGTCGTGAAAAAATTGCCCAATCAGCCCGGGACCAAGAAATGTCCACGCTTCATGGTATTTCTAAACGTATGGCGTCGATAACTGAAAACTCAATTTTCAGATCCCAAGTACTTATATCAGCTCGGAATTTTTCGCATCGTGAAAAAATTCCCCAATCAGCCCGTGACCAAGAAATGTCCACGTTTCATGGTATTTCTAAACGTATAGCGTCGATAACTGAAAAGTTAATTTTCAGATCCCAAGTACTTATATCATCCGCGTATTTTACATGTTGTTAAAAAATGGTCCAATCAGCCCGGGACCAAGAAATCTCCACGTTTCATGGTATTTCTAAAGGTATGGCGGCGATAACTGAAAACTCAATTTTCAGATTCCAAGTACTTATATCATCTGAGTATTTTACATGTTGTTAAAAAATGGTCCAATCAGCACGGGACCAAGAAATGTCCACGTTTCGTGGTATTTCTAAACGTATGGCATCGATAACTGAAAACTAAATTTTCAGATCCCAAGTACTTATATCAGCTCGTAATTTTTCGCGTCGTGAAAAAATTGCCCAATCAGCCCGGGACCAAGAAATGTTCACGTTTCATAGCATTTCTAAATGTATAGCGTCGATAACTGAAAACCCAATTTTCAGATCCCAAGTACTCATATCAGGTCGGAATTTTTTGCGTCGTGAAAAAATTCCCCAATCAGCCCGGGACCAAGAAATGTCCACGTTTCATGGTATTTCTAAACGTATGGCGTCGATAACTGAAAACTCAATTTTCAGATCCCAAGTACTTATATCAGCTCGTAATTTTTCGCGTCGTGAAAAAATTGCCCAATCAGCCCGGGACAAAGAAATGTCCACGTTTCATGGTATTTCTAAACGTATGGCAAGAAATGTCCACGTTTCATGGTATTTCTAAACGTATAGCGTCGATAACTGAAAAGTTAATTTTCAGATCCCAAGTACTTATATCATCTGCGTATTTTACATGTTGTTAAAAAATGGTCCAATCAGCACGGGACCAAGAAATGTCCACGTTTCGTGGTATTTCTAAACGTATGGCATCGATATCTGAAAACTCAATTTTCAGATCCCAAGTACTTATATCAGCTCGTAATTTTTCGCGTCGTGAAAAAATTGCCCAATCAGCCCGGGACCAAGAAATGTCCACGTTTCATGGTATTTCTAAACGTATGGCGTCGATAACTGGAAACTCAATTTTCAGATCCCAAGTAGTTATATCAGCTCGGAATTTTTCGCGTCGTGAAAATCAGCTTAATCATCCCGGGACCTAGAAATGTCCACGTTTCATGGTATTTCTAAACGTATGGCGTCGATAACTGGAAACTCAATTTTCAGATCCCAAGTACTTATATCAGCTCGGAATTTTTCGCGTCGTGAAAATCAGCTTAATCAGCCCGGCACCAAGAAATGTCCACGTTTCATGGTATTTCTAAACATATGGCAGCGATAACTGAAAACTCAATTTTCAGATCCCAAGTACTTATATCAGCTCGGAATTTTTCGCGTCGTGAAAAAAATCCCCAATCAGCCGGGGACCAAGAAATGTCCACGTTTCATGGTATTTCTAAACGTATGGCGTCGATAACTGAAAACTCAATTTTCAGATCCCAAGTACTTATATCAGCTCGGAATTTTTCGCGTCGTGAAAAAATTGCCCAATCAGCCCGGGACCAAGAAATGTCCACGCTTCATGGTATTTCTAAACGTATGGCGTCGATAACTGAAAACTCAATTTTCAGATCCCAAGTACTTATATCAGCTCGGAATTTTTTGCGTCGTGAAAAATTCTCCAATCAGCCCGGGACCAAGAAATGTCCACGTTTCATGGTATTTCTAAACGTATGGCGTCGATAACTGAAAACTCAATTTTCAGATCCCAAGTACTTATATCAGCTCGTAATTTTTCGCGTCGTGAAAAAATTGCCCAATCAGCCCGGGACAAAGAAATGTCCACGTTTCATGGTATTTCTAAACGTATGGCAAGAAATGTCCACGTTTCATGGTATTTCTAAACGTATAGCGTCGATAACTGAAAAGTTAATTTTCAGATCCCAAGTACTTATATCATCTGCGTATTTTACATGTTGTTAAAAAATGGTCCAATCAGCACGGGACCAAGAAATGTCCACGTTTCGTGGTATTTCTAAACGTATGGCATCGATATCTGAAAACTCAATTTTCAGATCCCAAGTACTTATATCAGCTCGTAATTTTTCGCGTCGTGAAAAAATTGCCCAATCAGCCCGGGACCAAGAAATGTCCACGTTTCATAGCATTTCTAAATGTATAGCGTCGATAACTGAAAACCCAATTTTCAGATCCCAAGTACTTATATCAGCTCGGAATTTTTCGCGTCGTGAAAAAATTTCCGAATCAGCCCGGGACCAAGAAATCTCCACGTTTCATTGTACTTCTAAAGGTATGGCGGCGATAACTGAAAACTCAATTTTCAGATCCCAAGTACTTATATCATCTGAGTATTTTACATGTTGTTAAAAAATGGTCCAATCAGCACGGGACCAAGAAATGTCCACGTTTCGTGGTATTTCTAAACGTATGGCATCGATAACTGGAAACTCAATTTTCAGATCCCAAGTACTTATATCAGCTCGGAATTTTTCGCGTCGTGAAAATCAGCTTAATCAGCCCGGTACCAAGAAATGTCCACGTTTCATGGTATTTCTAAACGTATGGCGTCGATAACTGAAAACTCAATTTTCAGATCCCAAGTACTTATATCATCTGCGTATTTTACATGTTTTTAAAAAATGATCCAATCAGCCCGGGACCAAGAAATCTCCACGTTTCATGGTATTTCTAAACGTATGGCGTCGATAACTGAAAACTCAATTTTCAGATCCCAATATACTTAAATGAGCTCGGAATTTTTCGCGTCGTGAAAAAATTCCCCAATCAGCCCGGGACCAAGAAACGTCCACGTTTCATGGTATTTCTAAACGTATGGTGTCGATAACTGGAAACTCAATTTTCAGATCCCAAGTACATATATCAGCTCGGAATTTTTCACGTCGTGAAAAAATTGCCCAATCAGCCCGGGACCAAGAAATGTCGACGCTTCATGGTATTTCTAAACGTATGGCGTCGATAACTGAAAACTCAATTTTCAGATCCCAAGTACTTAAATGAGCTCGGAATTTTTCGCGTCGTGAAAAAATTCCCCAATCAGCCCGGGACCAAGAAATGTCCACGTTTCATGGTATTTCTAAACGTATGGCGTCGATAACTGGAAACTCAATTTTCAGATCCCAAGTAGTTATATCAGCTCGGAATTTTTCGCGTCGTGAAAATCAGCTTAATCATCCCGGGACCAAGAAATGTCCACGTTTCATGGTATTTCTAAACGTATGGCGTCGATAACTGAAAACTCAATTTTCAGATCCCAAGTACTTATATGAGCTCGGAATTTTTCGCGTCGTGAAAACATTCCCCAATCAGCCCGGGACCAAGAAATGTCCACACTTCATGGTATTTCTAAACGTATGGCGTCGATAACTGAAAACTCAATTTTCAGATCCCAAGTTCTTATATCAGCTCGGAATTTTTCGCGTCGTGAAAAAATTCCCCAATCAGCCCGGGACCAAGAAATGTCCACGTTTCATGGTATTTCTAAACGTATGGCGTCGATAACTGGAAACTCAATTTTCAGATCCCAAGTAGTTATATCAGCTCGGAATTTTTCGCGTCGTGAAAATCAGCTTAATCATCCCGGGACCAAGAAATGTCCACGTTTCATGGTATTTCTAAACGTATGGCGTCGATAACTGGAAACTCAATTTTCAGATCCCAAGTACTTATATCAGCTCGGAATTTTTCGCGTCGTGAAAATCAGCTTAATCAGCCCGGTACCAAGAAATGTCCACGTTTCATGGTATTTCTAAACGTATGGCGTCGATAACTGGAAACTCAATTTTCAGATCCCAAGTAGTTATATCAGCTCGGAATTTTTCGCGTCGTGAAAATCAGCTTAATCATCCCGGGACCAAGAAATGTCCACGTTTCATGGTATTTCTAAACGTATGGCGTCGATAACTGAAAACTCAATTTTCAGATCCCAAGTACTTATATGAGCTCGGAATTTTTCGCGTCGTGAAAACATTCCCCAATCAGCCCGGGACCAAGAAATGTCCACGCTTCATGGTATTTCTAAACGTATGGCGTCGATAACTGAAAACTCAATTTTCAGATCCCAAGTTCTTATATCAGCTCGGAATTTTTCGCGTCGTGAAAAAATTCCCCAATCAGCCCGGGACCAAGAAATGTCCACGTTTCATGGTATTTCTAAACGTATGGCGTCGATAACTGGAAACTCAATTTTCAGATCCCAAGTAGTTATATCAGCTCGGAATTTTTCGCGTCGTGAAAATCAGCTTAATCATCCCGGGACCAAGAAATGTCCACGTTTCATGGTATTTCTAAACGTATGGCGTCGATAACTGAAAACTCAATTTTCAGATCCCAAGTACTTATATGAGCTCGGAATTTTTCGCGTCGTGAAAACATTCCCCAATCAGCCCGGGACCAAGAAATGTCCACGCTTCATGGTATTTCTAAACGTATGGCGTCGATAACTGAAAACTCAATTTTCAGATCCCAAGTTCTTATATCAGCTCGGAATTTTTCGCGTCGTGAAAAAATTCCCCAATCAGCCCGGGACCAAGAAATCTCCACGTTTCATGGTATTTCTAAACGTATGGCGTCGATAACTGAAAAGTCAATTTTCAGATCCCAAGTACTTATATCAGCTCGGAATTTTTCGCGTCGTGAAAAAATTGCCCAATCAGCCCGGGACCAAGAAATGTCCACGTTTCATGGTATTTCTAAACGTATAGCGTCGATAACTGAAAAGTTAATTTTCAGATCCCAAGTACTTATATCATCTGCGTATTTTACATGTTGTTAAAAAATGGTCCAATCAGCCCGGGACCAAGAAATCTCCACGTTTCATGGTATTTCTAAACGTATGGCGTCGATAACTGAAAACTCAATTTTTAGATCCCAAGTACTTATATCAGCTCGGAATTTTTCGCGTCGTGAAAAAATTCCCCAATCAGCCCGGGACCAAGAAATGTCCACGTTTCATGGTATTTCTAAACGTATGGCGTCGATAACTGGAAACTCAATTTTCAGATCCCAAGTAGTTATATCAGCTCGGAATTTTTCGCGTCGTGAAAATCAGCTTAATCATCCCGGGACCAAGAAATGTCCACGCTTCGTGGTATTTCTAAACGTAGGGCGTCGATAACTGAAAACTCAATTTTCAGATCCCAAGTACTTATATCAGCTCGGAATTTTTCGCGTCGTGAAAAAATTCCCCAATCAGCCCGGTACCAAGAAATCTCCACGATTCATGGTATTTCTAAACGTATGGCGTCGATAACTGGAAACTCAATTTTCAGATCCCAAGTACTTATATCAGCACGGTATTTTTCGCGTCGTGAAAAAATGACCCAATCAGCCCGGGACCAAGAAATCTTTACGTTTCATAGCATTTCTAAATGTATAGCGTCGATAACTGAAAACCCAATTTTCAGATCCCAAGTACTTATATCAGCTCGGAATTTTTCGCGTCGTGAAAAAATTCCCCAATCAACCCGGGACCAAGAAATGTCCACGCTTCATGGTATTTCTAAACGTATGGCGTCGATAACTGAAAACTCAATTTTTAGATCCCAAGTACTTATATCAGCTCGGAATTTTTCGCGTCGTGAAAAAATTCCCCAATCAGCCCGGGACCAAGAAATCTCCACGTTTCATGGTATTTCTAAACGTATGGCGTCGATAACTGAAAAGTCAATTTTCAGATCCCAAGTACTTATATCAGCTCGTAATTTTTCGCGTCGTGAAAAAATTGCCCAATCAGCCCGGGACCAAGAAATGTCCACGCTTCATGGTATTTCTAAACGTATGGCGTCGATAACTGAAAACTCAATTTTCAGATCCCAAGTACTTATATCAGCTCGGAATTTTTCGCATCGTGAAAAAATTCCCCAATCAGCCCGTGACCAAGAAATGTCCACGTTTCATGGTATTTCTAAACGTATAGCGTCGATAACTGAAAAGTTAATTTTCAGATCCCAAGTACTTATATCATCCGCGTATTTTACATGTTGTTAAAAAATGGTCCAATCAGCCCGGGACCAAGAAATCTCCACGTTTCATGGTATTTCTAAAGGTATGGCGGCGATAACTGAAAACTCAATTTTCAGATTCCAAGTACTTATATCATCTGAGTATTTTACATGTTGTTAAAAAATGGTCCAATCAGCACGGGACCAAGAAATGTCCACGTTTCGTGGTATTTCTAAACGTATGGCATCGATAACTGAAAACTAAATTTTCAGATCCCAAGTACTTATATCAGCTCGTAATTTTTCGCGTCGTGAAAAAATTGCCCAATCAGCCCGGGACCAAGAAATGTTCACGTTTCATAGCATTTCTAAATGTATAGCGTCGATAACTGAAAACCCAATTTTCAGATCCCAAGTACTCATATCAGGTCGGAATTTTTTGCGTCGTGAAAAAATTCCCCAATCAGCCCGGGACCAAGAAATCTCCACGATTCATGGTATTTCTAAACGTATGGCGTCGATAACTGAAAACTAAATTTTCAGATCCCAAGTACTTATATCAGCTCGTAATTTTTCGCGTCGTGAAAAAATTGCCCAATCAGCCCGGGACCAAGAAATGTCCACGTTTCATAGCATTTCTAAATGTATAGCGTCGATAACTGAAAACCCAATTTTCAGATCCCAAGTACTCATATCAGGTCGGAATTTTTCGCGTCGTGAAAAAATTCCCCAATCAGCCCGGGACCAAGAAATCTCCACGATTCATGGTATTTCTAAACGTATGGCGTCGATAACTGAAAACTCAATTTTCAGATCCCAAGTACTTATATCAGCTCGGAATTTTTCGAGTCGTGAAAAAATTCCCCAATCAGCCCGGGACCAAGAAATCTTTACGTTTCATGGTATTTCTAAACGTATGGCGTCGATAACTGGAAACTCAATTTTCAGATCCAAAGTATTTATATCAGCTCGGAATTTTTCGCGTCGTGAAAATCAGCTTAATCAGCCCGGCACCAAGAAATGTCCACGTTTCATGGTATTTCTAAACATATGGCAGCGATAACTGAAAACTCAATTTTCAGATCCCAAGTACTTATATCAGCTCGGAATTTTTCGCGTCGTGAAAAAAATCCCCAATCAGCCGGGGACCAAGAAATGTCCACGTTTCATGGTATTTCTAAACGTATCGCGTCGATAACTGAAAACTCAATTTTCAGATCCCAAGTACTTATATCAGCTCGGAATTTTTCGCGTCGTGAAAAAATTGCCCAATCAGCCCGGGACCAAGAAATGTCCACGCTTCATGGTATTTCTAAACGTATGGCGTCGATAACTGAAAACTCAATTTTCAGATCCCAAGTACTTATATCAGCTCGGAATTTTTTGCGTCGTGAAAAATTCTCCAATCAGCCCGGGACCAAGAAATGTCCACGTTTCATGGTATTTCTAAACGTATGGCGTCGATAACTGAAAACTCAATTTTCAGATCCCAAGTACTTATATCAGCTCGTAATTTTTCGCGTCGTGAAAAAATTGCCCAATCAGCCCGGGACAAAGAAATGTCCACGTTTCATGGTATTTCTAAACGTATGGCAAGAAATGTCCACGTTTCATGGTATTTCTAAACGTATAGCGTCGATAACTGAAAACTCAATTTTCAGATTCCAAGTACTTATATCATCTGAGTATTTTACATGTTGTTAAAAAATGGTCCAATCAGCACGGGACCAAGAAATGTCCACGTTTCGTGGTATTTCTAAACGTATGGCATCGATAACTGAAAACTAAATTTTCAGATCCCAAGTACTTATATCAGCTCGTAATTTTTCGCGTCGTGAAAAAATTGCCCAATCAGCCCGGGACCAAGAAATGTCCACGTTTCATAGCATTTCTAAATGTATAGCGTCGATAACTGAAAACCCAATTTTCAGATCCCAAGTACTCATATCAGGTCGGAATTTTTCGCGTCGTGAAAAAATTCCCCAATCAGCCCGGGACCAAGAAATCTCCACGATTCATGGTATTTCTAAACGTATGGCGTCGATAACTGAAAACTCAATTTTCAGATCCCAAGTACTTATATCAGCTCGGAATTTTTCGAGTCGTGAAAAAATTCCCCAATCAGCCCGGGACCAAGAAATCTTTACGTTTCATGGTATTTCTAAACGTATGGCGTCGATAACTGGAAACTCAATTTTCAGATCCAAAGTATTTATATCCGCTCGGAATTTTTCGCGTCGTGAAAATCAGCTTAATCAGCCCGGCACCAAGAAATGTCCACGTTTCATGGTATTTCTAAACATATGGCAGCGATAACTGAAAACTCAATTTTCAGATCCCAAGTACTTATATCAGCTCGGAATTTTTCGCGTCGTGAAAAAAATCCCCAATCAGCCGGGGACCAAGAAATGTCCACGTTTCATGGTATTTCTAAACGTATGGCGTCGATAACTGAAAACTCAATTTTCAGATCCCAAGTACTTATATCAGCTCGGAATTTTTCGCGTCGTGAAAAAATTGCCCAATCAGCCCGGGACCAAGAAATGTCCACGCTTCATGGTATTTCTAAACGTATGGCGTCGATAACTGAAAACTCAATTTTCAGATCCCAAGTACTTATATCAGCTCGGAATTTTTTGCGTCGTGAAAAATTCTCCAATCAGCCCGGGACCAAGAAATGTCCACGTTTCATGGTATTTCTAAACGTATGGCGTCGATAACTGAAAACTCAATTTTCAGATCCCAAGTACTTATATCAGCTCGTAATTTTTCGCGTCGTGAAAAAATTGCCCAATCAGCCCGGGACAAAGAAATGTCCACGTTTCATGGTATTTCTAAACGTATGGCAAGAAATGTCCACGTTTCATGGTATTTCTAAACGTATAGCGTCGATAACTGAAAAGTTAATTTTCAGATCCCAAGTACTTATATCATCTGCGTATTTTACATGTTGTTAAAAAATGGTCCAATCAGCACGGGACCAAGAAATGTCCACGTTTCGTGGTATTTCTAAACGTATGGCATCGATATCTGAAAACTCAATTTTCAGATCCCAAGTACTTATATCAGCTCGTAATTTTTCGCGTCGTGAAAAAATTGCCCAATCAGCCCGGGACCAAGAAATGTCCACGTTTCATAGCATTTCTAAATGTATAGCGTCGATAACTGAAAACCCAATTTTCAGATCCCAAGTACTTATATCAGCTCGGAATTTTTCGCGTCGTGAAAAAATTTCCGAATCAGCCCGGGACCAAGAAATCTCCACGTTTCATTGTACTTCTAAAGGTATGGCGGCGATAACTGAAAACTCAATTTTCAGATCCCAAGTACTTATATCATCTGAGTATTTTACATGTTGTTAAAAAATGGTCCAATCAGCACGGGACCAAGAAATGTCCACGTTTCGTGGTATTTCTAAACGTATGGCATCGATAACTGGAAACTCAATTTTCAGATCCCAAGTACTTATATCAGCTCGGAATTTTTCGCGTCGTGAAAATCAGCTTAATCAGCCCGGTACCAAGAAATGTCCACGTTTCATGGTATTTCTAAACGTATGGCGTCGATAACTGAAAACTCAATTTTCAGATCCCAAGTACTTATATCATCTGCGTATTTTACATGTTTTTAAAAAATGATCCAATCAGCCCGGGACCAAGAAATCTCCACGTTTCATGGTATTTCTAAACGTATGGCGTCGATAACTGAAAACTCAATTTTCAGATCCCAATATACTTAAATGAGCTCGGAATTTTTCGCGTCGTGAAAAAATTCCCCAATCAGCCCGGGACCAAGAAACGTCCACGTTTCATGGTATTTCTAAACGTATGGTGTCGATAACTGGAAACTCAATTTTCAGATCCCAAGTACATATATCAGCTCGGAATTTTTCACGTCGTGAAAAAATTGCCCAATCAGCCCGGGACCAAGAAATGTCGACGCTTCATGGTATTTCTAAACGTATGGCGTCGATAACTGAAAACTCAATTTTCAGATCCCAAGTACTTAAATGAGCTCGGAATTTTTCGCGTCGTGAAAAAATTCCCCAATCAGCCCGGGACCAAGAAATGTCCACGTTTCATGGTATTTCTAAACGTATGGCGTCGATAACTGGAAACTCAATTTTCAGATCCCAAGTAGTTATATCAGCTCGGAATTTTTCGCGTCGTGAAAATCAGCTTAATCATCCCGGGACCAAGAAATGTCCACGTTTCATGGTATTTCTAAACGTATGGCGTCGATAACTGAAAACTCAATTTTCAGATCCCAAGTACTTATATGAGCTCGGAATTTTTCGCGTCGTGAAAACATTCCCCAATCAGCCCGGGACCAAGAAATGTCCACACTTCATGGTATTTCTAAACGTATGGCGTCGATAACTGAAAACTCAATTTTCAGATCCCAAGTTCTTATATCAGCTCGGAATTTTTCGCGTCGTGAAAAAATTCCCCAATCAGCCCGGGACCAAGAAATGTCCACGTTTCATGGTATTTCTAAACGTATGGCGTCGATAACTGGAAACTCAATTTTCAGATCCCAAGTAGTTATATCAGCTCGGAATTTTTCGCGTCGTGAAAATCAGCTTAATCATCCCGGGACCAAGAAATGTCCACGTTTCATGGTATTTCTAAACGTATGGCGTCGATAACTGGAAACTCAATTTTCAGATCCCAAGTACTTATATCAGCTCGGAATTTTTCGCGTCGTGAAAATCAGCTTAATCAGCCCGGTACCAAGAAATGTCCACGTTTCATGGTATTTCTAAACGTATGGCGTCGATAACTGGAAACTCAATTTTCAGATCCCAAGTAGTTATATCAGCTCGGAATTTTTCGCGTCGTGAAAATCAGCTTAATCATCCCGGGACCAAGAAATGTCCACGTTTCATGGTATTTCTAAACGTATGGCGTCGATAACTGAAAACTCAATTTTCAGATCCCAAGTACTTATATGAGCTCGGAATTTTTCGCGTCGTGAAAACATTCCCCAATCAGCCCGGGACCAAGAAATGTCCACGTTTCATGGTATTTCTAAACGTATGGCGTCGATAACTGAAAACTCAATTTTCAGATCCCAAGTACTTATATGAGCTCGGAATTTTTCGCGTCGTGAAAACATTCCCCAATCAGCCCGGGACCAAGAAATGTCCACGCTTCATGGTATTTCTAAACGTATGGCGTCGATAACTGAAAACTCAATTTTCAGATCCCAAGTTCTTATATCAGCTCGGAATTTTTCGCGTCGTGAAAAAATTCCCCAATCAGCCCGGGACCAAGAAATCTCCACGTTTCATGGTATTTCTAAACGTATGGCGTCGATAACTGAAAAGTCAATTTTCAGATCCCAAGTACTTATATCAGCTCGGAATTTTTCGCGTCGTGAAAAAATTGCCCAATCAGCCCGGGACCAAGAAATGTCCACGTTTCATGGTATTTCTAAACGTATAGCGTCGATAACTGAAAAGTTAATTTTCAGATCCCAAGTACTTATATCATCTGCGTATTTTACATGTTGTTAAAAAATGGTCCAATCAGCCCGGGACCAAGAAATCTCCACGTTTCATGGTATTTCTAAACGTATGGCGTCGATAACTGAAAACTCAATTTTTAGATCCCAAGTACTTATATCAGCTCGGAATTTTTCGCGTCGTGAAAAAATTCCCCAATCAGCCCGGGACCAAGAAATGTCCACGTTTCATGGTATTTCTAAACGTATGGCGTCGATAACTGGAAACTCAATTTTCAGATCCCAAGTAGTTATATCAGCTCGGAATTTTTCGCGTCGTGAAAATCAGCTTAATCATCCCGGGACCAAGAAATGTCCACGCTTCGTGGTATTTCTAAACGTAGGGCGTCGATAACTGAAAACTCAATTTTCAGATCCCAAGTACTTATATCAGCTCGGAATTTTTCGCGTCGTGAAAAAATTCCCCAATCAGCCCGGTACCAAGAAATCTCCACGATTCATGGTATTTCTAAACGTATGGCGTCGATAACTGGAAACTCAATTTTCAGATCCCAAGTACTTATATCAGCACGGTATTTTTCGCGTCGTGAAAAAATGACCCAATCAGCCCGGGACCAAGAAATCTTTACGTTTCATAGCATTTCTAAATGTATAGCGTCGATAACTGAAAACCCAATTTTCAGATCCCAAGTACTTATATCAGCTCGGAATTTTTCGCGTCGTGAAAAAATTCCCCAATCAACCCGGGACCAAGAAATGTCCACGCTTCATGGTATTTCTAAACGTATGGCGTCGATAACTGAAAACTCAATTTTTAGATCCCAAGTACTTATATCAGCTCGGAATTTTTCGCGTCGTGAAAAAATTCCCCAATCAGCCCGGGACCAAGAAATCTCCACGTTTCATGGTATTTCTAAACGTATGGCGTCGATAACTGAAAAGTCAATTTTCAGATCCCAAGTACTTATATCAGCTCGTAATTTTTCGCGTCGTGAAAAAATTGCCCAATCAGCCCGGGACCAAGAAATGTCCACGCTTCATGGTATTTCTAAACGTATGGCGTCGATAACTGAAAACTCAATTTTCAGATCCCAAGTACTTATATCAGCTCGGAATTTTTCGAGTCGTGAAAAAATTCCCCAATCAGCCCGGGACCAAGAAATCTTTACGTTTCATGGTATTTCTAAACGTATGGCGTCGATAACTGGAAACTCAATTTTCAGATCCAAAGTATTTATATCAGCTCGGAATTTTTCGCGTCGTGAAAATCAGCTTAATCAGCCCGGCACCAAGAAATGTCCACGTTTCATGGTATTTCTAAACATATGGCAGCGATAACTGAAAACTCAATTTTCAGATCCCAAGTACTTATATCAGCTCGGAATTTTTCGCGTCGTGAAAAAAATCCCCAATCAGCCGGGGACCAAGAAATGTCCACGTTTCATGGTATTTCTAAACGTATCGCGTCGATAACTGAAAACTCAATTTTCAGATCCCAAGTACTTATATCAGCTCGGAATTTTTCGCGTCGTGAAAAAATTGCCCAATCAGCCCGGGACCAAGAAATGTCCACGCTTCATGGTATTTCTAAACGTATGGCGTCGATAACTGAAAACTCAATTTTCAGATCCCAAGTAGTTATATCAGCTCGGAATTTTTCGCGTCGTGAAAATCAGCTTAATCATCCCGGGACCAAGAAATGTCCACGCTTCGTGGTATTTCTAAACGTAGGGCGTCGATAACTGAAAACTCAATTTTCAGATCCCAAGTACTTATATCAGCTCGGAATTTTTCGCGTCGTGAAAAAATTCCCCAATCAGCCCGGTACCAAGAAATCTCCACGATTCATGGTATTTCTAAACGTATGGCGTCGATAACTGGAAACTCAATTTTCAGATCCCAAGTACTTATATCAGCACGGTATTTTTCGCGTCGTGAAAAAATGACCCAATCAGCCCGGGACCAAGAAATCTTTACGTTTCATAGCATTTCTAAATGTATAGCGTCGATAACTGAAAACCCAATTTTCAGATCCCAAGTACTTATATCAGCTCGGAATTTTTCGCGTCGTGAAAAAATTCCCCAATCAACCCGGGACCAAGAAATGTCCACGCTTCATGGTATTTCTAAACGTATGGCGTCGATAACTGAAAACTCAATTTTTAGATCCCAAGTACTTATATCAGCTCGGAATTTTTCGCGTCGTGAAAAAATTCCCCAATCAGCCCGGGACCAAGAAATCTCCACGTTTCATGGTATTTCTAAACGTATGGCGTCGATAACTGAAAAGTCAATTTTCAGATCCCAAGTACTTATATCAGCTCGTAATTTTTCGCGTCGTGAAAAAATTGCCCAATCAGCCCGGGACCAAGAAATGTCCACGCTTCATGGTATTTCTAAACGTATGGCGTCGATAACTGAAAACTCAATTTTCAGATCCCAAGTACTTATATCAGCTCGGAATTTTTCGCATCGTGAAAAAATTCCCCAATCAGCCCGTGACCAAGAAATGTCCACGTTTCATGGTATTTCTAAACGTATAGCGTCGATAACTGAAAAGTTAATTTTCAGATCCCAAGTACTTATATCATCCGCGTATTTTACATGTTGTTAAAAAATGGTCCAATCAGCCCGGGACCAAGAAATCTCCACGTTTCATGGTATTTCTAAAGGTATGGCGGCGATAACTGAAAACTCAATTTTCAGATTCCAAGTACTTATATCATCTGAGTATTTTACATGTTGTTAAAAAATGGTCCAATCAGCACGGGACCAAGAAATGTCCACGTTTCGTGGTATTTCTAAACGTATGGCATCGATAACTGAAAACTAAATTTTCAGATCCCAAGTACTTATATCAGCTCGTAATTTTTCGCGTCGTGAAAAAATTGCCCAATCAGCCCGGGACCAAGAAATGTTCACGTTTCATAGCATTTCTAAATGTATAGCGTCGATAACTGAAAACCCAATTTTCAGATCCCAAGTACTCATATCAGGTCGGAATTTTTTGCGTCGTGAAAAAATTCCCCAATCAGCCCGGGACCAAGAAATCTCCACGATTCATGGTATTTCTAAACGTATGGCGTCGATAACTGAAAACTAAATTTTCAGATCCCAAGTACTTATATCAGCTCGTAATTTTTCGCGTCGTGAAAAAATTGCCCAATCAGCCCGGGACCAAGAAATGTCCACGTTTCATAGCATTTCTAAATGTATAGCGTCGATAACTGAAAACCCAATTTTCAGATCCCAAGTACTCATATCAGGTCGGAATTTTTCGCGTCGTGAAAAAATTCCCCAATCAGCCCGGGACCAAGAAATCTCCACGATTCATGGTATTTCTAAACGTATGGCGTCGATAACTGAAAACTCAATTTTCAGATCCCAAGTACTTATATCAGCTCGGAATTTTTCGAGTCGTGAAAAAATTCCCCAATCAGCCCGGGACCAAGAAATCTTTACGTTTCATGGTATTTCTAAACGTATGGCGTCGATAACTGGAAACTCAATTTTCAGATCCAAAGTATTTATATCAGCTCGGAATTTTTCGCGTCGTGAAAATCAGCTTAATCAGCCCGGCACCAAGAAATGTCCACGTTTCATGGTATTTCTAAACATATGGCAGCGATAACTGAAAACTCAATTTTCAGATCCCAAGTACTTATATCAGCTCGGAATTTTTCGCGTCGTGAAAAAAATCCCCAATCAGCCGGGGACCAAGAAATGTCCACGTTTCATGGTATTTCTAAACGTATCGCGTCGATAACTGAAAACTCAATTTTCAGATCCCAAGTACTTATATCAGCTCGGAATTTTTCGCGTCGTGAAAAAATTGCCCAATCAGCCCGGGACCAAGAAATGTCCACGCTTCATGGTATTTCTAAACGTATGGCGTCGATAACTGAAAACTCAATTTTCAGATCCCAAGTACTTATATCAGCTCGGAATTTTTTGCGTCGTGAAAAATTCTCCAATCAGCCCGGGACCAAGAAATGTCCACGTTTCATGGTATTTCTAAACGTATGGCGTCGATAACTGAAAACTCAATTTTCAGATCCCAAGTACTTATATCAGCTCGTAATTTTTCGCGTCGTGAAAAAATTGCCCAATCAGCCCGGGACAAAGAAATGTCCACGTTTCATGGTATTTCTAAACGTATGGCAAGAAATGTCCACGTTTCATGGTATTTCTAAACGTATAGCGTCGATAACTGAAAACTCAATTTTCAGATTCCAAGTACTTATATCATCTGAGTATTTTACATGTTGTTAAAAAATGGTCCAATCAGCACGGGACCAAGAAATGTCCACGTTTCGTGGTATTTCTAAACGTATGGCATCGATAACTGAAAACTAAATTTTCAGATCCCAAGTACTTATATCAGCTCGTAATTTTTCGCGTCGTGAAAAAATTGCCCAATCAGCCCGGGACCAAGAAATGTCCACGTTTCATAGCATTTCTAAATGTATAGCGTCGATAACTGAAAACCCAATTTTCAGATCCCAAGTACTCATATCAGGTCGGAATTTTTCGCGTCGTGAAAAAATTCCCCAATCAGCCCGGGACCAAGAAATCTCCACGATTCATGGTATTTCTAAACGTATGGCGTCGATAACTGAAAACTCAATTTTCAGATCCCAAGTACTTATATCAGCTCGGAATTTTTCGAGTCGTGAAAAAATTCCCCAATCAGCCCGGGACCAAGAAATCTTTACGTTTCATGGTATTTCTAAACGTATGGCGTCGATAACTGGAAACTCAATTTTCAGATCCAAAGTATTTATATCAGCTCGGAATTTTTCGCGTCGTGAAAATCAGCTTAATCAGCCCGGCACCAAGAAATGTCCACGTTTCATGGTATTTCTAAACATATGGCAGCGATAACTGAAAACTCAATTTTCAGATCCCAAGTACTTATATCAGCTCGGAATTTTTCGCGTCGTGAAAAAAATCCCCAATCAGCCGGGGACCAAGAAATGTCCACGTTTCATGGTATTTCTAAACGTATCGCGTCGATAACTGAAAACTCAATTTTCAGATCCCAAGTACTTATATCAGCTCGGAATTTTTCGCGTCGTGAAAAAATTGCCCAATCAGCCCGGGACCAAGAAATGTCCACGCTTCATGGTATTTCTAAACGTATGGCGTCGATAACTGAAAACTCAATTTTCAGATCCCAAGTACTTATATCAGCTCGGAATTTTTTGCGTCGTGAAAAATTCTCCAATCAGCCCGGGACCAAGAAATGTCCACGTTTCATGGTATTTCTAAACGTATGGCGTCGATAACTGAAAACTCAATTTTCAGATCCCAAGTACTTATATCAGCTCGTAATTTTTCGCGTCGTGAAAAAATTGCCCAATCAGCCCGGGACAAAGAAATGTCCACGTTTCATGGTATTTCTAAACGTATGGCAAGAAATGTCCACGTTTCATGGTATTTCTAAACGTATAGCGTCGATAACTGAAAACTCAATTTTCAGATTCCAAGTACTTATATCATCTGAGTATTTTACATGTTGTTAAAAAATGGTCCAATCAGCACGGGACCAAGAAATGTCCACGTTTCGTGGTATTTCTAAACGTATGGCATCGATAACTGAAAACTAAATTTTCAGATCCCAAGTACTTATATCAGCTCGTAATTTTTCGCGTCGTGAAAAAATTGCCCAATCAGCCCGGGACCAAGAAATGTCCACGTTTCATAGCATTTCTAAATGTATAGCGTCGATAACTGAAAACCCAATTTTCAGATCCCAAGTACTCATATCAGGTCGGAATTTTTCGCGTCGTGAAAAAATTCCCCAATCAGCCCGGGACCAAGAAATCTCCACGATTCATGGTATTTCTAAACGTATGGCGTCGATAACTGAAAACTCAATTTTCAGATCCCAAGTACTTATATCAGCTCGGAATTTTTCGAGTCGTGAAAAAATTCCCCAATCAGCCCGGGACCAAGAAATCTTTACGTTTCATGGTATTTCTAAACGTATGGCGTCGATAACTGGAAACTCAATTTTCAGATCCAAAGTATTTATATCCGCTCGGAATTTTTCGCGTCGTGAAAATCAGCTTAATCAGCCCGGCACCAAGAAATGTCCACGTTTCATGGTATTTCTAAACATATGGCAGCGATAACTGAAAACTCAATTTTCAGATCCCAAGTACTTATATCAGCTCGGAATTTTTCGCGTCGTGAAAAAAATCCCCAATCAGCCGGGGACCAAGAAATGTCCACGTTTCATGGTATTTCTAAACGTATGGCGTCGATAACTGAAAACTCAATTTTCAGATCCCAAGTACTTATATCAGCTCGGAATTTTTCGCGTCGTGAAAAAATTGCCCAATCAGCCCGGGACCAAGAAATGTCCACGCTTCATGGTATTTCTAAACGTATGGCGTCGATAACTGAAAACTCAATTTTCAGATCCCAAGTACTTATATCAGCTCGGAATTTTTTGCGTCGTGAAAAATTCTCCAATCAGCCCGGGACCAAGAAATGTCCACGTTTCATGGTATTTCTAAACGTATGGCGTCGATAACTGAAAACTCAATTTTCAGATCCCAAGTACTTATATCAGCTCGTAATTTTTCGCGTCGTGAAAAAATTGCCCAATCAGCCCGGGACAAAGAAATGTCCACGTTTCATGGTATTTCTAAACGTATGGCAAGAAATGTCCACGTTTCATGGTATTTCTAAACGTATAGCGTCGATAACTGAAAAGTTAATTTTCAGATCCCAAGTACTTATATCATCTGCGTATTTTACATGTTGTTAAAAAATGGTCCAATCAGCACGGGACCAAGAAATGTCCACGTTTCGTGGTATTTCTAAACGTATGGCATCGATATCTGAAAACTCAATTTTCAGATCCCAAGTACTTATATCAGCTCGTAATTTTTCGCGTCGTGAAAAAATTGCCCAATCAGCCCGGGACCAAGAAATGTCCACGTTTCATAGCATTTCTAAATGTATAGCGTCGATAACTGAAAACCCAATTTTCAGATCCCAAGTACTTATATCAGCTCGGAATTTTTCGCGTCGTGAAAAAATTTCCGAATCAGCCCGGGACCAAGAAATCTCCACGTTTCATTGTACTTCTAAAGGTATGGCGGCGATAACTGAAAACTCAATTTTCAGATCCCAAGTACTTATATCATCTGAGTATTTTACATGTTGTTAAAAAATGGTCCAATCAGCACGGGACCAAGAAATCTCCACGTTTCATGGTATTTCTAAACGTATGGCGTCGATAACTGAAAACTCAATTTTCAGATCCCAATATACTTAAATGAGCTCGGAATTTTTCGCGTCGTGAAAAAATTCCCCAATCAGCCCGGGACCAAGAAACGTCCACGTTTCATGGTATTTCTAAACGTATGGTGTCGATAACTGGAAACTCAATTTTCAGATCCCAAGTACATATATCAGCTCGGAATTTTTCACGTCGTGAAAAAATTGCCCAATCAGCCCGGGACCAAGAAATGTCGACGCTTCATGGTATTTCTAAACGTATGGCGTCGATAACTGAAAACTCAATTTTCAGATCCCAAGTACTTAAATGAGCTCGGAATTTTTCGCGTCGTGAAAAAATTCCCCAATCAGCCCGGGACCAAGAAATGTCCACGTTTCATGGTAATTCTAAACGTATGGCGTCGATAACTGGAAACTCAATTTTCAGATCCCAAGTAGTTATATCAGCTCGGAATTTTTCGCGTCGTGAAAATCAGCTTAATCATCCCGGGACCAAGAAATGTCCACGTTTCATGGTATTTCTAAACGTATGGCGTCGATAACTGAAAACTCAATTTTCAGATCCCAAGTACTTATATGAGCTCGGAATTTTTCGCGTCGTGAAAACATTCCCCAATCAGCCCGGGACCAAGAAATGTCCACACTTCATGGTATTTCTAAACGTATGGCGTCGATAACTGAAAACTCAATTTTCAGATCCCAAGTTCTTATATCAGCTCGGAATTTTTCGCGTCGTGAAAAAATTCCCCAATCAGCCCGGGACCAAGAAATGTCCACGTTTCATGGTATTTCTAAACGTATGGCGTCGATAACTGGAAACTCAATTTTCAGATCCCAAGTAGTTATATCAGCTCGGAATTTTTCGCGTCGTGAAAATCAGCTTAATCATCCCGGGACCAAGAAATGTCCACGTTTCATGGTATTTCTAAACGTATGGCGTCGATAACTGGAAACTCAATTTTCAGATCCCAAGTACTTATATCAGCTCGGAATTTTTCGCGTCGTGAAAATCAGCTTAATCAGCCCGGTACCAAGAAATGTCCACGTTTCATGGTATTTCTAAACGTATGGCGTCGATAACTGGAAACTCAATTTTCAGATCCCAAGTAGTTATATCAGCTCGGAATTTTTCGCGTCGTGAAAATCAGCTTAATCATCCCGGGACCAAGAAATGTCCACGTTTCATGGTATTTCTAAACGTATGGCGTCGATAACTGAAAACTCAATTTTCAGATCCCAAGTACTTATATGAGCTCGGAATTTTTCGCGTCGTGAAAACATTCCCCAATCAGCCCGGGACCAAGAAATGTCCACGCTTCATGGTATTTCTAAACGTATGGCGTCGATAACTGAAAACTCAATTTTCAGATCCCAAGTTCTTATATCAGCTCGGAATTTTTCGCGTCGTGAAAAAATTCCCCAATCAGCCCGGGACCAAGAAATGTCCACGTTTCATGGTATTTCTAAACGTATGGCGTCGATAACTGGAAACTCAATTTTCAGATCCCAAGTAGTTATATCAGCTCGGAATTTTTCGCGTCGTGAAAATCAGCTTAATCATCCCGGGACCAAGAAATGTCCACGTTTCATGGTATTTCTAAACGTATGGCGTCGATAACTGAAAACTCAATTTTCAGATCCCAAGTACTTATATGAGCTCGGAATTTTTCGCGTCGTGAAAACATTCCCCAATCAGCCCGGGACCAAGAAATGTCCACGCTTCATGGTATTTCTAAACGTATGGCGTCGATAACTGAAAACTCAATTTTCAGATCCCAAGTTCTTATATCAGCTCGGAATTTTTCGCGTCGTGAAAAAATTCCCCAATCAGCCCGGGACCAAGAAATCTCCACGTTTCATGGTATTTCTAAACGTATGGCGTCGATAACTGAAAAGTCAATTTTCAGATCCCAAGTACTTATATCAGCTCGGAATTTTTCGCGTCGTGAAAAAATTGCCCAATCAGCCCGGGACCAAGAAATGTCCACGTTTCATGGTATTTCTAAACGTATAGCGTCGATAACTGAAAAGTTAATTTTCAGATCCCAAGTACTTATATCATCTGCGTATTTTACATGTTGTTAAAAAATGGTCCAATCAGCCCGGGACCAAGAAATCTCCACGTTTCATGGTATTTCTAAACGTATGGCGTCGATAACTGAAAACTCAATTTTTAGATCCCAAGTACTTATATCAGCTCGGAATTTTTCGCGTCGTGAAAAAATTCCCCAATCAGCCCGGGACCAAGAAATGTCCACGTTTCATGGTATTTCTAAACGTATGGCGTCGATAACTGGAAACTCAATTTTCAGATCCCAAGTAGTTATATCAGCTCGGAATTTTTCGCGTCGTGAAAATCAGCTTAATCATCCCGGGACCAAGAAATGTCCACGCTTCGTGGTATTTCTAAACGTAGGGCGTCGATAACTGAAAACTCAATTTTCAGATCCCAAGTACTTATATCAGCTCGGAATTTTTCGCGTCGTGAAAAAATTCCCCAATCAGCCCGGTACCAAGAAATCTCCACGATTCATGGTATTTCTAAACGTATGGCGTCGATAACTGGAAACTCAATTTTCAGATCCCAAGTACTTATATCAGCACGGTATTTTTCGCGTCGTGAAAAAATGACCCAATCAGCCCGGGACCAAGAAATCTTTACGTTTCATAGCATTTCTAAATGTATAGCGTCGATAACTGAAAACCCAATTTTCAGATCCCAAGTACTTATATCAGCTCGGAATTTTTCGCGTCGTGAAAAAATTCCCCAATCAACCCGGGACCAAGAAATGTCCACGCTTCATGGTATTTCTAAACGTATGGCGTCGATAACTGAAAACTCAATTTTTAGATCCCAAGTACTTATATCAGCTCGGAATTTTTCGCGTCGTGAAAAAATTCCCCAATCAGCCCGGGACCAAGAAATCTCCACGTTTCATGGTATTTCTAAACGTATGGCGTCGATAACTGAAAAGTCAATTTTCAGATCCCAAGTACTTATATCAGCTCGTAATTTTTCGCGTCGTGAAAAAATTGCCCAATCAGCCCGGGACCAAGAAATGTCCACGCTTCATGGTATTTCTAAACGTATGGCGTCGATAACTGAAAACTCAATTTTCAGATCCCAAGTACTTATATCAGCTCGGAATTTTTCGCATCGTGAAAAAATTCCCCAATCAGCCCGTGACCAAGAAATGTCCACGTTTCATGGTATTTCTAAACGTATAGCGTCGATAACTGAAAAGTTAATTTTCAGATCCCAAGTACTTATATCATCCGCGTATTTTACATGTTGTTAAAAAATGGTCCAATCAGCCCGGGACCAAGAAATCTCCACGTTTCATGGTATTTCTAAAGGTATGGCGGCGATAACTGAAAACTCAATTTTCAGATTCCAAGTACTTATATCATCTGAGTATTTTACATGTTGTTAAAAAATGGTCCAATCAGCACGGGACCAAGAAATGTCCACGTTTCGTGGTATTTCTAAACGTATGGCATCGATAACTGAAAACTAAATTTTCAGATCCCAAGTACTTATATCAGCTCGTAATTTTTCGCGTCGTGAAAAAATTGCCCAATCAGCCCGGGACCAAGAAATGTTCACGTTTCATAGCATTTCTAAATGTATAGCGTCGATAACTGAAAACCCAATTTTCAGATCCCAAGTACTCATATCAGGTCGGAATTTTTTGCGTCGTGAAAAAATTCCCCAATCAGCCCGGGACCAAGAAATCTCCACGATTCATGGTATTTCTAAACGTATGGCGTCGATAACTGAAAACTAAATTTTCAGATCCCAAGTACTTATATCAGCTCGTAATTTTTCGCGTCGTGAAAAAATTGCCCAATCAGCCCGGGACCAAGAAATGTCCACGTTTCATAGCATTTCTAAATGTATAGCGTCGATAACTGAAAACCCAATTTTCAGATCCCAAGTACTCATATCAGGTCGGAATTTTTCGCGTCGTGAAAAAATTCCCCAATCAGCCCGGGACCAAGAAATCTCCACGATTCATGGTATTTCTAAACGTATGGCGTCGATAACTGAAAACTCAATTTTCAGATCCCAAGTACTTATATCAGCTCGGAATTTTTCGAGTCGTGAAAAAATTCCCCAATCAGCCCGGGACCAAGAAATCTTTACGTTTCATGGTATTTCTAAACGTATGGCGTCGATAACTGGAAACTCAATTTTCAGATCCAAAGTATTTATATCAGCTCGGAATTTTTCGCGTCGTGAAAATCAGCTTAATCAGCCCGGCACCAAGAAATGTCCACGTTTCATGGTATTTCTAAACATATGGCAGCGATAACTGAAAACTCAATTTTCAGATCCCAAGTACTTATATCAGCTCGGAATTTTTCGCGTCGTGAAAAAAATCCCCAATCAGCCGGGGACCAAGAAATGTCCACGTTTCATGGTATTTCTAAACGTATCGCGTCGATAACTGAAAACTCAATTTTCAGATCCCAAGTACTTATATCAGCTCGGAATTTTTCGCGTCGTGAAAAAATTGCCCAATCAGCCCGGGACCAAGAAATGTCCACGCTTCATGGTATTTCTAAACGTATGGCGTCGATAACTGAAAACTCAATTTTCAGATCCCAAGTACTTATATCAGCTCGGAATTTTTTGCGTCGTGAAAAATTCTCCAATCAGCCCGGGACCAAGAAATGTCCACGTTTCATGGTATTTCTAAACGTATGGCGTCGATAACTGAAAACTCAATTTTCAGATCCCAAGTACTTATATCAGCTCGTAATTTTTCGCGTCGTGAAAAAATTGCCCAATCAGCCCGGGACAAAGAAATGTCCACGTTTCATGGTATTTCTAAACGTATGGCAAGAAATGTCCACGTTTCATGGTATTTCTAAACGTATAGCGTCGATAACTGAAAACTCAATTTTCAGATTCCAAGTACTTATATCATCTGAGTATTTTACATGTTGTTAAAAAATGGTCCAATCAGCACGGGACCAAGAAATGTCCACGTTTCGTGGTATTTCTAAACGTATGGCATCGATAACTGAAAACTAAATTTTCAGATCCCAAGTACTTATATCAGCTCGTAATTTTTCGCGTCGTGAAAAAATTGCCCAATCAGCCCGGGACCAAGAAATGTCCACGTTTCATAGCATTTCTAAATGTATAGCGTCGATAACTGAAAACCCAATTTTCAGATCCCAAGTACTCATATCAGGTCGGAATTTTTCGCGTCGTGAAAAAATTCCCCAATCAGCCCGGGACCAAGAAATCTCCACGATTCATGGTATTTCTAAACGTATGGCGTCGATAACTGAAAACTCAATTTTCAGATCCCAAGTACTTATATCAGCTCGGAATTTTTCGAGTCGTGAAAAAATTCCCCAATCAGCCCGGGACCAAGAAATCTTTACGTTTCATGGTATTTCTAAACGTATGGCGTCGATAACTGGAAACTCAATTTTCAGATCCAAAGTATTTATATCCGCTCGGAATTTTTCGCGTCGTGAAAATCAGCTTAATCAGCCCGGCACCAAGAAATGTCCACGTTTCATGGTATTTCTAAACATATGGCAGCGATAACTGAAAACTCAATTTTCAGATCCCAAGTACTTATATCAGCTCGGAATTTTTCGCGTCGTGAAAAAAATCCCCAATCAGCCGGGGACCAAGAAATGTCCACGTTTCATGGTATTTCTAAACGTATGGCGTCGATAACTGAAAACTCAATTTTCAGATCCCAAGTACTTATATCAGCTCGGAATTTTTCGCGTCGTGAAAGAATTGCCCAATCAGCCCGGGACCAAGAAATGTCCACGCTTCATGGTATTTCTAAACGTATGGCGTCGATAACTGAAAACTCAATTTTCAGATCCCAAGTACTTATATCAGCTCGGAATTTTTTGCGTCGTGAAAAATTCTCCAATCAGCCCGGGACCAAGAAATGTCCACGTTTCATGGTATTTCTAAACGTATGGCGTCGATAACTGAAAACTCAATTTTCAGATCCCAAGTACTTATATCAGCTCGTAATTTTTCGCGTCGTGAAAAAATTGCCCAATCAGCCCGGGACAAAGAAATGTCCACGTTTCATGGTATTTCTAAACGTATGGCAAGAAATGTCCACGTTTCATGGTATTTCTAAACGTATGGCAAGAAATGTCCACGTTTCATGGTATTTCTAAACGTATAGCGTCGATAACTGAAAAGTTAATTTTCAGATCCCAAGTACTTATATCATCTGCGTATTTTACATGTTGTTAAAAAATGGTCCAATCAGCACGGGACCAAGAAATGTCCACGTTTCGTGGTATTTCTAAACGTATGGCATCGATATCTGAAAACTCAATTTTCAGATCCCAAGTACTTATATCAGCTCGTAATTTTTCGCGTCGTGAAAAAATTGCCCAATCAGCCCGGGACCAAGAAATGTCCACGTTTCATAGCATTTCTAAATGTATAGCGTCGATAACTGAAAACCCAATTTTCAGATCCCAAGTACTTATATCAGCTCGGAATTTTTCGCGTCGTGAAAAAATTTCCGAATCAGCCCGGGACCAAGAAATCTCCACGTTTCATTGTACTTCTAAAGGTATGGCGGCGATAACTGAAAACTCAATTTTCAGATCCCAAGTGCTTATATCATCTGAGTATTTTACATGTTGTTAAAAAATGGTCCAATCAGCACGGGACCAAGAAATGTCCACGTTTCGTGGTATTTCTAAACGTATGGCATCGATAACTGGAAACTCAATTTTCAGATCCCAAGTACTTATATCAGCTCGGAATTTTTCGCGTCGTGAAAATCAGCTTAATCAGCCCGGTACCAAGAAATGTCCACGTTTCATGGTATTTCTAAACGTATGGCGTCGATAACTGAAAACTCAATTTTCAGATCCCAAGTACTTATATCATCTGCGTATTTTACATGTTTTTAAAAAATGATCCAATCAGCCCGGGACCAAGAAATCTCCACGTTTCATGGTATTTCTAAACGTATGGCGTCGATAACTGAAAACTCAATTTTCAGATCCCAATATACTTAAATGAGCTCGGAATTTTTCGCGTCGTGAAAAAATTCCCCAATCAGCCCGGGACCAAGAAACGTCCACGTTTCATGGTATTTCTAAACGTATGGTGTCGATAACTGGAAACTCAATTTTCAGATCCCAAGTACATATATCAGCTCGGAATTTTTCACGTCGTGAAAAAATTGCCCAATCAGCCCGGGACCAAGAAATGTCGACGCTTCATGGTATTTCTAAACGTATGGCGTCGATAACTGAAAACTCAATTTTCAGATCCCAAGTACTTAAATGAGCTCGGAATTTTTCGCGTCGTGAAAAAATTCCCCAATCAGCCCGGGACCAAGAAATGTCCACGTTTCATGGTATTTCTAAACGTATGGCGTCGATAACTGGAAACTCAATTTTCAGATCCCAAGTAGTTATATCAGCTCGGAATTTTTCGCGTCGTGAAAATCAGCTTAATCATCCCGGGACCAAGAAATGTCCACGTTTCATGGTATTTCTAAACGTATGGCGTCGATAACTGAAAACTCAATTTTCAGATCCCAAGTACTTATATGAGCTCGGAATTTTTCGCGTCGTGAAAACATTCCCCAATCAGCCCGGGACCAAGAAATGTCCACGCTTCATGGTATTTCTAAACGTATGGCGTCGATAACTGAAAACTCAATTTTCAGATCCCAAGTTCTTATATCAGCTCGGAATTTTTCGCGTCGTGAAAAAATTCCCCAATCAGCCCGGGACCAAGAAATGTCCACGTTTCATGGTATTTCTAAACGTATGGCGTCGATAACTGGAAACTCAATTTTCAGATCCCAAGTAGTTATATCAGCTCGGAATTTTTCGCGTCGTGAAAATCAGCTTAATCATCCCGGGACCAAGAAATGTCCACGTTTCATGGTATTTCTAAACGTATGGCGTCGATAACTGAAAACTCAATTTTCAGATCCCAAGTACTTATATGAGCTCGGAATTTTTCGCGTCGTGAAAACATTCCCCAATCAGCCCGGGACCAAGAAATGTCCACGCTTCATGGTATTTCTAAACGTATGGCGTCGATAACTGAAAACTCAATTTTCAGATCCCAAGTTCTTATATCAGCTCGGAATTTTTCGCGTCGTGAAAAAATTCCCCAATCAGCCCGGGACCAAGAAATCTCCACGTTTCATGGTATTTCTAAACGTATGGCGTCGATAACTGAAAAGTCAATTTTCAGATCCCAAGTACTTATATCAGCTCGGAATTTTTCGCGTCGTGAAAAAATTGCCCAATCAGCCCGGGACCAAGAAATGTCCACGTTTCATGGTATTTCTAAACGTATAGCGTCGATAACTGAAAAGTTAATTTTCAGATCCCAAGTACTTATATCATCTGCGTATTTTACATGTTGTTAAAAAATGGTCCAATCAGCCCGGGACCAAGAAATCTCCACGTTTCATGGTATTTCTAAACGTATGGCGTCGATAACTGAAAACTCAATTTTTAGATCCCAAGTACTTATATCAGCTCGGAATTTTTCGCGTCGTGAAAAAATTCCCCAATCAGCCCGGGACCAAGAAATGTCCACGTTTCATGGTATTTCTAAACGTATGGCGTCGATAACTGGAAACTCAATTTTCAGATCCCAAGTAGTTATATCAGCTCGGAATTTTTCGCGTCGTGAAAATCAGCTTAATCATCCCGGGACCAAGAAATGTCCACGCTTCGTGGTATTTCTAAACGTAGGGCGTCGATAACTGAAAACTCAATTTTCAGATCCCAAGTACTTATATCAGCTCGGAATTTTTCGCGTCGTGAAAAAATTCCCCAATCAGCCCGGTACCAAGAAATCTCCACGATTCATGGTATTTCTAAACGTATGGCGTCGATAACTGGAAACTCAATTTTCAGATCCCAAGTACTTATATCAGCACGGTATTTTTCGCGTCGTGAAAAAATGACCCAATCAGCCCGGGACCAAGAAATCTTTACGTTTCATAGCATTTCTAAATGTATAGCGTCGATAACTGAAAACCCAATTTTCAGATCCCAAGTACTTATATCAGCTCGGAATTTTTCGCGTCGTGAAAAAATTCCCCAATCAACCCGGGACCAAGAAATGTCCACGCTTCATGGTATTTCTAAACGTATGGCGTCGATAACTGAAAACTCAATTTTTAGATCCCAAGTACTTATATCAGCTCGGAATTTTTCGCGTCGTGAAAAAATTCCCCAATCAGCCCGGGACCAAGAAATCTCCACGTTTCATGGTATTTCTAAACGTATGGCGTCGATAACTGAAAAGTCAATTTTCAGATCCCAAGTACTTATATCAGCTCGTAATTTTTCGCGTCGTGAAAAAATTGCCCAATCAGCCCGGGACCAAGAAATGTCCACGCTTCATGGTATTTCTAAACGTATGGCGTCGATAACTGAAAACTCAATTTTCAGATCCCAAGTACTTATATCAGCTCGGAATTTTTCGCATCGTGAAAAAATTCCCCAATCAGCCCGTGACCAAGAAATGTCCACGTTTCATGGTATTTCTAAACGTATAGCGTCGATAACTGAAAAGTTAATTTTCAGATCCCAAGTACTTATATCATCCGCGTATTTTACATGTTGTTAAAAAATGGTCCAATCAGCCCGGGACCAAGAAATCTCCACGTTTCATGGTATTTCTAAAGGTATGGCGGCGATAACTGAAAACTCAATTTTCAGATTCCAAGTACTTATATCATCTGAGTATTTTACATGTTGTTAAAAAATGGTCCAATCAGCACGGGACCAAGAAATGTCCACGTTTCGTGGTATTTCTAAACGTATGGCATCGATAACTGAAAACTAAATTTTCAGATCCCAAGTACTTATATCAGCTCGTAATTTTTCGCGTCGTGAAAAAATTGCCCAATCAGCCCGGGACCAAGAAATGTTCACGTTTCATAGCATTTCTAAATGTATAGCGTCGATAACTGAAAACCCAATTTTCAGATCCCAAGTACTCATATCAGGTCGGAATTTTTTGCGTCGTGAAAAAATTCCCCAATCAGCCCGGGACCAAGAAATCTCCACGATTCATGGTATTTCTAAACGTATGGCGTCGATAACTGAAAACTAAATTTTCAGATCCCAAGTACTTATATCAGCTCGTAATTTTTCGCGTCGTGAAAAAATTGCCCAATCAGCCCGGGACCAAGAAATGTCCACGTTTCATAGCATTTCTAAATGTATAGCGTCGATAACTGAAAACCCAATTTTCAGATCCCAAGTACTCATATCAGGTCGGAATTTTTCGCGTCGTGAAAAAATTCCCCAATCAGCCCGGGACCAAGAAATCTCCACGATTCATGGTATTTCTAAACGTATGGCGTCGATAACTGAAAACTCAATTTTCAGATCCCAAGTACTTATATCAGCTCGGAATTTTTCGAGTCGTGAAAAAATTCCCCAATCAGCCCGGGACCAAGAAATCTTTACGTTTCATGGTATTTCTAAACGTATGGCGTCGATAACTGGAAACTCAATTTTCAGATCCAAAGTATTTATATCAGCTCGGAATTTTTCGCGTCGTGAAAATCAGCTTAATCAGCCCGGCACCAAGAAATGTCCACGTTTCATGGTATTTCTAAACATATGGCAGCGATAACTGAAAACTCAATTTTCAGATCCCAAGTACTTATATCAGCTCGGAATTTTTCGCGTCGTGAAAAAAATCCCCAATCAGCCGGGGACCAAGAAATGTCCACGTTTCATGGTATTTCTAAACGTATCGCGTCGATAACTGAAAACTCAATTTTCAGATCCAAAGTACTTATATCAGCTCGGAATTTTTCGCGTCGTGAAAAAATTGCCCAATCAGCCCGGGACCAAGAAATGTCCACGCTTCATGGTATTTCTAAACGTATGGCGTCGATAACTGAAAACTCAATTTTCAGATCCCAAGTACTTATATCAGCTCGGAATTTTTTGCGTCGTGAAAAATTCTCCAATCAGCCCGGGACCAAGAAATGTCCACGTTTCATGGTATTTCTAAACGTATGGCGTCGATAACTGAAAACTCAATTTTCAGATCCCAAGTACTTATATCAGCTCGTAATTTTTCGCGTCGTGAAAAAATTGCCCAATCAGCCCGGGACAAAGAAATGTCCACGTTTCATGGTATTTCTAAACGTATGGCAAGAAATGTCCACGTTTCATGGTATTTCTAAACGTATAGCGTCGATAACTGAAAACTCAATTTTCAGATTCCAAGTACTTATATCATCTGAGTATTTTACATGTTGTTAAAAAATGGTCCAATCAGCACGGGACCAAGAAATGTCCACGTTTCGTGGTATTTCTAAACGTATGGCATCGATAACTGAAAACTAAATTTTCAGATCCCAAGTACTTATATCAGCTCGTAATTTTTCGCGTCGTGAAAAAATTGCCCAATCAGCCCGGGACCAAGAAATGTCCACGTTTCATAGCATTTCTAAATGTATAGCGTCGATAACTGAAAACCCAATTTTCAGATCCCAAGTACTCATATCAGGTCGGAATTTTTCGCGTCGTGAAAAAATTCCCCAATCAGCCCGGGACCAAGAAATCTCCACGATTCATGGTATTTCTAAACGTATGGCGTCGATAACTGAAAACTCAATTTTCAGATCCCAAGTACTTATATCAGCTCGGAATTTTTCGAGTCGTGAAAAAATTCCCCAATCAGCCCGGGACCAAGAAATCTTTACGTTTCATGGTATTTCTAAACGTATGGCGTCGATAACTGGAAACTCAATTTTCAGATCCAAAGTATTTATATCCGCTCGGAATTTTTCGCGTCGTGAAAATCAGCTTAATCAGCCCGGCACCAAGAAATGTCCACGTTTCATGGTATTTCTAAACATATGGCAGCGATAACTGAAAACTCAATTTTCAGATCCCAAGTACTTATATCAGCTCGGAATTTTTCGCGTCGTGAAAATCAGCTTAATCAGCCCGGTACCAAGAAATGTCCACGTTTCATGGTATTTCTAAACGTATGGCGTCGATAACTGAAAACTCAATTTTCAGATCCCAAGTACTTATATCATCTGCGTATTTTACATGTTTTTAAAAAATGATCCAATCAGCCCGGGACCAAGAAATCTCCACGTTTCATGGTATTTCTAAACGTATGGCGTCGATAACTGAAAACTCAATTTTCAGATCCCAATATACTTAAATGAGCTCGGAATTTTTCGCGTCGTGAAAAAATTCCCCAATCAGCCCGGGACCAAGAAACGTCCACGTTTCATGGTATTTCTAAACGTATGGTGTCGATAACTGGAAACTCAATTTTCAGATCCCAAGTACATATATCAGCTCGGAATTTTTCACGTCGTGAAAAAATTGCCCAATCAGCCCGGGACCAAGAAATGTCGACGCTTCATGGTATTTCTAAACGTATGGCGTCGATAACTGAAAACTCAATTTTCAGATCCCAAGTACTTAAATGAGCTCGGAATTTTTCGCGTCGTGAAAAAATTCCCCAATCAGCCCGGGACCAAGAAATGTCCACGTTTCATGGTATTTCTAAACGTATGGCGTCGATAACTGGAAACTCAATTTTCAGATCCCAAGTAGTTATATCAGCTCGGAATTTTTCGCGTCGTGAAAATCAGCTTAATCATCCCGGGACCAAGAAATGTCCACGTTTCATGGTATTTCTAAACGTATGGCGTCGATAACTGAAAACTCAATTTTCAGATCCCAAGTACTTATATGAGCTCGGAATTTTTCGCGTCGTGAAAACATTCCCCAATCAGCCCGGGACCAAGAAATGTCCACACTTCATGGTATTTCTAAACGTATGGCGTCGATAACTGAAAACTCAATTTTCAGATCCCAAGTTCTTATATCAGCTCGGAATTTTTCGCGTCGTGAAAAAATTCCCCAATCAGCCCGGGACCAAGAAATGTCCACGTTTCATGGTATTTCTAAACGTATGGCGTCGATAACTGGAAACTCAATTTTCAGATCCCAAGTAGTTATATCAGCTCGGAATTTTTCGCGTCGTGAAAATCAGCTTAATCATCCCGGGACCAAGAAATGTCCACGTTTCATGGTATTTCTAAACGTATGGCGTCGATAACTGAAAACTCAATTTTCAGATCCCAAGTACTTATATGAGCTCGGAATTTTTCGCGTCGTGAAAACATTCCCCAATCAGCCCGGGACCAAGAAATGTCCACGCTTCATGGTATTTCTAAACGTATGGCGTCGATAACTGAAAACTCAATTTTCAGATCCCAAGTTCTTATATCAGCTCGGAATTTTTCGCGTCGTGAAAAAATTCCCCAATCAGCCCGGGACCAAGAAATCTCCACGTTTCATGGTATTTCTAAACGTATGGCGTCGATAACTGAAAAGTCAATTTTCAGATCCCAAGTACTTATATCAGCTCGGAATTTTTCGCATCGTGAAAAAATTCCCCAATCAGCCCGTGACCAAGAAATGTCCACGTTTCATGGTATTTCTAAACGTATAGCGTCGATAACTGAAAAGTTAATTTTCAGATCCCAAGTACTTATATCATCTGCGTATTTTACATGTTGTTAAAAAATGGTCCAATCAGCCCGGGACCAGGAAATCTCCACGTTTCATGGTATTTCTAAACGTATGGCGTCGATAACTGAAAACTCAATTTTCAGATCCCAAGTACTTATATCAGCTCGGAATTTTTCGCGTCGTGAAAAAATTCCCCAATCAGCCCGGGACCAAGAAATGTCCACGTTTCATGGTATTTCTAAACGTATGGCGTCGATAACTGAAAAGTCAATTTTCAGATCCCAAGTACTTATATCAGCTCGGAATTTTTCGCGTCGTGAAAAAATTGCCCAATCAGCCCGGGACCAAGAAATGTCCACGTTTCATGGTATTTCTAAACGTATAGCGTCGATAACTGAAAAGTTAATTTTCAGATCCCAAGTACTTATATCATCTGCGTATTTTACATGTTGTTAAAAAATGGTCCAATCAGCCCGGGACCAAGAAATGTCCACGCTTCATGGTATTTCTAAACGTATGGCGTCGATAACTGAAAACTCAATTTTTAGATCCCAAGTACTTATATCAGCTCGGAATTTTTCGCGTCGTGAAAAAATTCCCCAATCAGCCCGGGACCAAGAAATCTCCACGTTTCATGGTATTTCTAAACTTATGGCGTCGATAACTGAAAACTCAATTTTCAGATCCCAAGTACTTATATCAGCTCGTAATTTTTCGCGTCGTGAAAAAATTGCCCAATCAGCCCGGGACCAAGAAATGTCCACGCTTCATGGTATTTCTAAACGTATGGCGTCGATAACTGAAAACTCAATTTTCAGATCCCAAGTACTTATATCAGCTCGGAATTTTTCGCATCGTGAAAAAATTCCCCAATCAGCCCGTGACCAAGAAATGTCCACGTTTCATGGTATTTCTAAACGTATAGCGTCGATAACTGAAAAGTTAATTTTCAGATCCCAAGTACTTATATCATCCGCGTATTTTACATGTTGTTAAAAAATGGTCCAATCAGCCCGGGACCAAGAAATCTCCACGTTTCATGGTATTTCTAAAGGTATGGCGGCGATAACTGAAAACTCAATTTTCAGATTCCAAGTACTTATATCATCTGAGTATTTTACATGTTGTTAAAAAATGGTCCAATCAGCACGGGACCAAGAAATGTCCACGTTTCGTGGTATTTCTAAACGTATGGCATCGATAACTGAAAACTAAATTTTCAGATCCCAAGTACTTATATCAGCTCGTAATTTTTCGCGTCGTGAAAAAATTGCCCAATCAGCCCGGGACCAAGAAATGTTCACGTTTCATAGCATTTCTAAATGTATAGCGTCGATAACTGAAAACCCAATTTTCAGATCCCAAGTACTCATATCAGGTCGGAATTTTTCGCGTCGTGAAAAAATTCCCCAATCAGCCCGGGACCAAGAAATCTCCACGATTCATGGTATTTCTAAACGTATGGCGTCGATAACTGAAAACTAAATTTTCAGATCCCAAGTACTTCTATCAGCTCGTAATTTTTCGCGTCGTGAAAAAATTGCCCAATCAGCCCGGGACCAAGAAATGTCCACGTTTCATAGCATTTCTAAATGTATAGCGTCGATAACTGAAAACCCAATTTTCAGATCCCAAGTACTCATATCAGGTCGGAATTTTTCGCGTCGTGAAAAAATTCCCCAATCAGCCCGGGACCAAGAAATCTCCTCGATTCATGGTATTTCTAAACGTATGGCGTCGATAACTGAAAACTCAATTTTCAGATCCCAAGTACTTATATCAGCTCGGAATTTTTCGAGTCGTGAAAAAATTCCCCAATCAGCCCGGGACCAAGAAATCTTTACGTTTCATGGTATTTCTAAACGTATGGCGTCGATAACTGGAAACTCAATTTTCAGATCCAAAGTATTTATATCAGCTCGGAATTTTTCGCGTCGTGAAAATCAGCTTAATCAGCCCGGCACCAAGAAATGTCCACGTTTCATGGTATTTCTAAACATATGGCAGCGATAACTGAAAACTCAATTTTCAGATCCCAAGTACTTATATCAGCTCGGAATTTTTCGCGTCGTGAAAAAAATCCCCAATCAGCCGGGGACCAAGAAATGTCCACGTTTCATGGTATTTCTAAACGTATCGCGTCGATAACTGAAAACTCAATTTTCAGATCCCAAGTACTTATATCAGCTCGGAATTTTTCGCGTCGTGAAAAAATTGCCCAATCAGCCCGGGACCAAGAAATGTCCACGCTTCATGGTATTTCTAAACGTATGGCGTCGATAACTGAAAACTCAATTTTCAGATCCCAAGTACTTATATCAGCTCGGAATTTTTTGCGTCGTGAAAAATTCTCCAATCAGCCCGGGACCAAGAAATGTCCACGTTTCATGGTATTTCTAAACGTATGGCGTCGATAACTGAAAACTCAATTTTCAGATCCCAAGTACTCATATCAGGTCGGAATTTTTCGCGTCGTGAAAAAATTCCCCAATCAGCCCGGGACCAAGAAATCTCCACGATTCATGGTATTTCTAAACGTATGGCGTCGATAACTGAAAACTCAATTTTCAGATCCCAAGTACTTATATCAGCTCGGAATTTTTCGAGTCGTGAAAAAATTCCCCAATCAGCCCGGGACCAAGAAATCTTTACGTTTCATGGTATTTCTAAACGTATGGCGTCGATAACTGAAAACTCAATTTTCAGATCCCAAGTTCTTATATCAGCTCGGAATTTTTCGCGTCGTGAAAAAATTCCCCAATCAGCCCGGGACCAAGAAATCTCCACGTTTCATGGTATTTCTAAACGTATGGCGTCGATAACTGAAAAGTCAATTTTCAGATCCCAAGTACTTATATCAGCTCGGAATTTTTCGCATCGTGAAAAAATTCCCCAATCAGCCCGTGACCAAGAAATGTCCACGTTTCATGGTATTTCTAAACGTATAGCGTCGATAACTGAAAAGTTAATTTTCAGATCCCAAGTACTTATATCATCTGCGTATTTTACATGTTGTTAAAAAATGGTCCAATCAGCCCGGGACCAGGAAATCTCCACGTTTCATGGTATTTCTAAACGTATGGCGTCGATAACTGAAAACTCAATTTTCAGATCCCAAGTACTTATATCAGCTCGGAATTTTTCGCGTCGTGAAAAAATTCCCCAATCAGCCCGGGACCAAGAAATGTCCACGTTTCATGGTATTTCTAAACATATGGCGTCGATAACTGAAAAGTCAATTTTCAGATCCCAAGTACTTATATCAGCTCGGAATTTTTCGCGTCGTGAAAAAATTGCCCAATCAGCCCGGGACCAAGAAATGTCCACGTTTCATGGTATTTCTAAACGTATAGCGTCGATAACTGAAAAGTTAATTTTCAGATCCCAAGTACTTATATCATCTGCGTATTTTACATGTTGTTAAAAAATGGTCCAATCAGCCCGGGACCAAGAAATGTCCACGATTCATGGTATTTCTAAACGTATGGCGTCGATAACTGAAAACTCAATTTTTAGATCCCAAGTACTTATATCAGCTCGGAATTTTTCGCGTCGTGAAAAAATTCCCCAATCAGCCCGGGACCAAGAAATCTCCACGTTTCATGGTATTTCTAAACGTATGGCGTCGATAACTGAAAAGTCAATTTTCAGATCCCAAGTACTTATATCAGCTCGTAATTTTTCGCGTCGTGAAAAAATTGCCCAATCAGCCCGGGACCAAGAAATGTCCACGCTTCATGGTATTTCTAAACGTATGGCGTCGATAACTGAAAACTCAATTTTCAGATCCCAAGTACTTATATCAGCTCGGAATTTTTCGCATCGTGAAAAAATTCCCCAATCAGCCCGTGACCAAGAAATGTCCACGTTTCATGGTATTTCTAAACGTATAGCGTCGATAACTGAAAAGTTAATTTTCAGATCCCAAGTACTTATATCATCCGCGTATTTTACATGTTGTTAAAAAATGGTCCAATCAGCCCGGGACCAAGAAATCTCCACGTTTCATGGTATTTCTAAAGGTATGGCGGCGATAACTGAAAACTCAATTTTCAGATTCCAAGTACTTATATCATCTGAGTATTTTACATGTTGTTAAAAAATGGTCCAATCAGCACGGGACCAAGAAATGTCCACGTTTCGTGGTATTTCTAAACGTATGGCATCGATAACTGAAAACTAAATTTTCAGATCCCAAGTACTTATATCAGCTCGTAATTTTTCGCGTCGTGAAAAAATTGCCCAATCAGCCCGGGACCAAGAAATGTTCACGTTTCATAGCATTTCTAAATGTATAGCGTCGATAACTGAAAACCCAATTTTCAGATCCCAAGTACTCATATCAGGTCGGAATTTTTCGCGTCGTGAAAAAATTCCCCAATCAGCCCGGGACCAAGAAATCTCCACGATTCATGGTATTTCTAAACGTATGGCGTCGATAACTGAAAACTAAATTTTCAGATCCCAAGTACTTCTATCAGCTCGTAATTTTTCGCGTCGTGAAAAAATTGCCCAATCAGCCCGGGACCAAGAAATGTCCACGTTTCATAGCATTTCTAAATGTATAGCGTCGATAACTGAAAACCCAATTTTCAGATCCCAAGTACTCATATCAGGTCGGAATTTTTCGCGTCGTGAAAAAATTCCCCAATCAGCCCGGGACCAAGAAATCTCCTCGATTCATGGTATTTCTAAACGTATGGCGTCGATAACTGAAAACTCAATTTTCAGATCCCAAGTACTTATATCAGCTCGGAATTTTTCGAGTCGTGAAAAAATTCCCCAATCAGCCCGGGACCAAGAAATCTTTACGTTTCATGGTATTTCTAAACGTATGGCGTCGATAACTGGAAACTCAATTTTCAGATCCAAAGTATTTATATCAGCTCGGAATTTTTCGCGTCGTGAAAATCAGCTTAATCAGCCCGGCACCAAGAAATGTCCACGTTTCATGGTATTTCTAAACATATGGCAGCGATAACTGAAAACTCAATTTTCAGATCCCAAGTACTTATATCAGCTCGGAATTTTTCGCGTCGTGAAAAAAATCCCCAATCAGCCGGGGACCAAGAAATGTCCACGTTTCATGGTATTTCTAAACGTATCGCGTCGATAACTGAAAACTCAATTTTCAGATCCCAAGTACTTATATCAGCTCGGAATTTTTCGCGTCGTGAAAAAATTGCCCAATCAGCCCGGGACCAAGAAATGTCCACGCTTCATGGTATTTCTAAACGTATGGCGTCGATAACTGAAAACTCAATTTTCAGATCCCAAGTACTTATATCAGCTCGGAATTTTTTGCGTCGTGAAAAATTCTCCAATCAGCCCGGGACCAAGAAATGTCCACGTTTCATGGTATTTCTAAACGTATGGCGTCGATAACTGAAAACTCAATTTTCAGATCCCAAGTACTCATATCAGGTCGGAATTTTTCGCGTCGTGAAAAAATTCCCCAATCAGCCCGGGACCAAGAAATCTCCACGATTCATGGTATTTCTAAACGTATGGCGTCGATAACTGAAAACTCAATTTTCAGATCCCAAGTACTTATATCAGCTCGGAATTTTTCGAGTCGTGAAAAAATTCCCCAATCAGCCCGGGACCAAGAAATCTTTACGTTTCATGGTATTTCTAAACGTATGGCGTCGATAACTGGAAACTCAATTTTCAGATCCAAAGTATTTATATCAGCTCGGAATTTTTCGCGTCGTGAAAATCAGCTTAATCAGCCCGGCACCAAGAAATGTCCACGTTTCATGGTATTTCTAAACATATGGCAGCGATAACTGAAAACTCAATTTTCAGATCCCAAGTACTTATATCAGCTCGGAATTTTTCGCGTCGTGAAAAAAATCCCCAATCAGCCGGGGACCAAGAAATGTCCACGTTTCATGGTATTTCTAAACGTATGGCGTCGATAACTGAAAACTCAATTTTCAGATCCCAAGTACTTATATCAGCTCGGAATTTTTCGCGTCGTGAAAAAATTGCCCAATCAGCCCGGGACCAAGAAATGTCCACGCTTCATGGTATTTCTAAACGTATGGCGTCGATAACTGAAAACTCAATTTTCAGATCCCAAGTACTTATATCAGCTCGGAATTTTTTGCGTCGTGAAAAATTCTCCAATCAGCCCGGGACCAAGAAATGTCCACGTTTCATGGTATTTCTAAACGTATGGCGTCGATAACTGAAAACTCAATTTTCAGATCCCAAGTACTTATATCAGCTCGTAATTTTTCGCGTCGTGAAAAAATTGCCCAATCAGCCCGGGACAAAGAAATGTCCACGTTTCATGGTATTTCTAAACGTATGGCAAGAAATGTCCACGTTTCATGGTATTTCTAAACGTATAGCGTCGATAACTGAAAAGTTAATTTTCAGATCCCAAGTACTTATATCATCTGCGTATTTTACATGTTGTTAAAAAATGGTCCAATCAGCACGGGACCAAGAAATGTCCACGTTTCGTGGTATTTCTAAACGTATGGCATCGATATCTGAAAACTCAATTTTCAGATCCCAAGTACTTATATCAGCTCGTAATTTTTCGCGTCGTGAAAAAATTGCCCAATCAGCCCGGGACCAAGAAATGTCCACGTTTCATAGCATTTCTAAATGTATAGCGTCGATAACTGAAAACCCAATTTTCAGATCCCAAGTACTTATATCAGCTCGGAATTTTTCGCGTCGTGAAAAAATTCCCGAATCAGCCCGGGACCAAGAAATCTCCACGTTTCATTGTACTTCTAAAGGTATGGCGGCGATAACTGAAAACTCAATTTTCAGATCCCAAGTACTTATATCATCTGAGTATTTTACATGTTGTTAAAAAATGGTCCAATCAGCACGGGACCAAGAAATGTCCACGTTTCGTGGTATTTCTAAACGTATGGCATCGATAACTGGAAACTCAATTTTCAGATCCCAAGTACTTATATCAGCTCGGAATTTTTCGCGTCGCGAAAATCAGCTTAATCAGCCCGGTACCAAGAAATGTCCACGTTTCATGGTATTTCTAAACGTATGGCGTCGATAACTGAAAACTCAATTTTCAGATCCCAAGTACTTATATCATCTGCGTATTTTACATGTTTTTAAAAAATGGTCCAATCAGCCCGGGACCAAGAAATCTCCACGTTTCATGGTATTTCTAAACGTATGGCGTCGATAACTGAAAACTCAATTTTCAGATCCCAAGTACTTAAATGAGCTCGGAATTTTTCGCGTCGTGAAAAAATTCCCCAATCAGCCCGGGACCAAGAAACGTCCACGTTTCATGGTATTTCTAAACGTATGGTGTCGATAACTGGAAACTCAATTTTCAGATCCCAAGTACATATATCAGCTCGGAATTTTTCACGTCGTGAAAAAATTGCCCAATCAGCCCGGGACCAAGAAATGTCGACGCTTCATGGTATTTCTAAACGTATGGCGTCGATAACTGAAAACTCAATTTTCAGATCCCAAGTACTTAAATGAGCTCGGAATTTTTCGCGTCGTGAAAAAATTCCCCAATCAGCCCGGGACCAAGAAATGTCCACGTTTCATGGTATTTCTAAACGTATGGCGTCGATAACTGGAAACTCAATTTTCAGATCCCAAGTAGTTATATCAGCTCGGAATTTTTCGCGTCGTGAAAATCAGCTTAATCATCCCGGGACCAAGAAATGTCCACGTTTCATGGTATTTCTAAACGTATGGCGTCGATAACTGAAAACTCAATTTTCAGATCCCAAGTACTTATATGAGCTCGGAATTTTTCGCGTCGTGAAAACATTCCCCAATCAGCCCGGGACAAAGAAATGTCCACGCTTCATGGTATTTCTAAACGTATGGCGTCGATAACTGAAAACTCAATTTTCAGATCCCAAGTTCTTATATCAGCTCGGAATTTTTCGCGTCGTGAAAAAATTCCCCAATCAGCCCGGGACCAAGAAATGTCCACGTTTCATGGTATTTCTAAACGTATGGCGTCGATAACTGGAAACTCAATTTTCAGATCCCAAGTAGTTATATCAGCTCGGAATTTTTCGCGTCGTGAAAATCAGCTTAATCATCCCGGGACCAAGAAATGTCCACGTTTCATGGTATTTCTAAACGTATGGCGTCGATAACTGAAAACTCAATTTTCAGATCCCAAGTACTTATATGAGCTCGGAATTTTTCGCGTCGTGAAAACATTCCCCAATCAGCCCGGGACCAAGAAATGTCCACGCTTCATGGTATTTCTAAACGTATGGCGTCGATAACTGAAAACTCAATTTTCAGATCCCAAGTTCTTATATCAGCTCGGAATTTTTCGCGTCGTGAAAAAATTCCCCAATCAGCCCGGGACCAAGAAATCTCCACGTTTCATGGTATTTCTAAACGTATGGCGTCGATAACTGAAAAGTCAATTTTCAGATCCCAAGTACTTATATCAGCTCGGAATTTTTCGCATCGTGAAAAAATTCCCCAATCAGCCCGTGACCAAGAAATGTCCACGTTTCATGGTATTTCTAAACGTATAGCGTCGATAACTGAAAAGTTAATTTTCAGATCCCAAGTACTTATATCATCTGCGTATTTTACATGTTGTTAAAAAATGGTCCAATCAGCCCGGGACCAGGAAATCTCCACGTTTCATGGTATTTCTAAACGTATGGCGTCGATAACTGAAAACTCAATTTTCAGATCCCAAGTACTTATATCAGCTCGGAATTTTTCGCGTCGTGAAAAAATTCCCCAATCAGCCCGGGACCAAGAAATGTCCACGTTTCATGGTATTTCTAAACGTATGGCGTCGATAACTGAAAAGTCAATTTTCAGATCCCAAGTACTTATATCAGCTCGGAATTTTTCGCGTCGTGAAAAAATTGCCCAATCAGCCCGGGACCAAGAAATGTCCACGCTTCATGGTATTTCTAAACGTATGGCGTCGATAACTGAAAACTCAATTTTCAGATCCCAAGTACTTATATCAGCTCGGAATTTTTTGCGTCGTGAAAAATTCTCCAATCAGCCCGGGACCAAGAAATGTCCACGTTTCATGGTATTTCTAAACGTATGGCGTCGATAACTGAAAACTCAATTTTCAGATCCCAAGTACTTATATCAGCTCGTAATTTTTCGCGTCGTGAAAAAATTGCCCAATCAGCCCGGGACAAAGAAATGTCCACGTTTCATGGTATTTCTAAACGTATGGCAAGAAATGTCCACGTTTCATGGTATTTCTAAACGTATAGCGTCGATAACTGAAAACTCAATTTTCAGATTCCAAGTACTTATATCATCTGAGTATTTTACATGTTGTTAAAAAATGGTCCAATCAGCACGGGACCAAGAAATGTCCACGTTTCGTGGTATTTCTAAACGTATGGCATCGATAACTGAAAACTAAATTTTCAGATCCCAAGTACTTATATCAGCTCGTAATTTTTCGCGTCGTGAAAAAATTGCCCAATCAGCACGGGACCAAGAAATGTCCACGTTTCATAGCATTTCTAAATGTATAGCGTCGATAACTGAAAACCCAATTTTCAGATCCCAAGTACTCATATCAGGTCGGAATTTTTCGCGTCGTGAAAAAATTCCCCAATCAGCCCGGGACCAAGAAATCTCCACGATTCATGGTATTTCTAAACGTATGGCGTCGATAACTGAAAACTCAATTTTCAGATCCCAAGTACTTATATCAGCTCGGAATTTTTCGAGTCGTGAAAAAATTCCCCAATCAGCCCGGGACCAAGAAATCTTTACGTTTCATGGTATTTCTAAACGTATGGCGTCAATAACTGGAAACTCAATTTTCAGATCCAAAGTATTTATATCCGCTCGGAATTTTTCGCGTCGTGAAAATCAGCTTAATCAGCCCGGCACCAAGAAATGTCCACGTTTCATGGTATTTCTAAACATATGGCAGCGATAACTGAAAACTCAATTTTCAGATCCCAAGTACTTATATCAGCTCGGAATTTTTCGCGTCGTGAAAAAAATCCCCAATCAGCCGGGGACCAAGAAATGTCCACGTTTCATGGTATTTCTAAACGTATGGCGTCGATAACTGAAAACTCAATTTTCAGATCCCAAGTACTTATATCAGCTCGGAATTTTTCGCGTCGTGAAAGAATTGCCCAATCAGCCCGGGACCAAGAAATGTCCACGCTTCATGGTATTTCTAAACGTATGGCGTCGATAACTGAAAACTCAATTTTCAGATCCCAAGTACTTATATCAGCTCGGAATTTTTTGCGTCGTGAAAAATTCTCCAATCAGCCCGGGACCAAGAAATGTCCACGTTTCATGGTATTTCTAAACGTATGGCGTCGATAACTGAAAACTCAATTTTCAGATCCCAAGTACTTATATCAGCTCGTAATTTTTCGCGTCGTGAAAAAATTGCCCAATCAGCCCGGGACAAAGAAATGTCCACGTTTCATGGTATTTCTAAACGTATGGCAAGAAATGTCCACGTTTCATGGTATTTCTAAACGTATAGCGTCGATAACTGAAAAGTTAATTTTCAGATCCCAAGTACTTATATCATCTGCGTATTTTACATGTTGTTAAAAAATGGTCCAATCAGCACGGGACCAAGAAATGTCCACGTTTCGTGGTATTTCTAAACGTATGACATCGATATCTGAAAACTCAATTTTCAGATCCCAAGTACTTATATCAGCTCGTAATTTTTCGCGTCGTGAAAAAATTGCCCAATCAGCCCGGGACCAAGAAATGTCCACGTTTCATAGCATTTCTAAATGTATAGCGTCGATAACTGAAAACCCAATTTTCAGATCCCAAGTACTTATATCAGCTCGGAATTTTTCGCGTCGTGAAAAAATTTCCGAATCAGCCCGGGACCAAGAAATCTCCACGTTTCATTGTACTTCTAAAGGTATGGCGGCGATAACTGAAAACTCAATTTTCAGATCCCAAGTACTTATATCATCTGAGTATTTTACATGTTGTTAAAAAATGGTCCAATCAGCACGGGACCAAGAAATGTCCACGTTTCGTGGTATTTCTAAACGTATGGCATCGATAACTGGAAACTCAATTTTCAGATCCCAAGTACTTATATCAGCTCGGAATTTTTCGCGTCGTGAAAATCAGCTTAATCAGCCCGGTACCAAGAAATGTCCACGTTTCATGGTATTTCTAAACGTATGGCGTCGATAACTGAAAACTCAATTTTCAGATCCCAAGTACTTATATCATCTGCGTATTTTACATGTTTTTAAAAAATGATCCAATCAGCCCGGGACCAAGAAATCTCCACGTTTCATGGTATTTCTAAACGTATGGCGTCGATAACTGAAAACTCAATTTTCAGATCCCAATATACTTAAATGAGCTCGGAATTTTTCGCGTCGTGAAAAAATTCCCCAATCAGCCCGGGACCAAGAAACGTCCACGTTTCATGGTATTTCTAAACGTATGGTGTCGATAACTGGAAACTCAATTTTCAGATCCCAAGTACATATATCAGCTCGGAATTTTTCACGTCGTGAAAAAATTGCCCAATCAGCCCGGGACCAAGAAATGTCGACGCTTCATGGTATTTCTAAACGTATGGCGTCGATAACTGAAAACTCAATTTTCAGATCCCAAGTACTTAAATGAGCTCGGAATTTTTCGCGTCGTGAAAAAATTCCCCAATCAGCCCGGGACCAAGAAATGTCCACGTTTCATGGTATTTCTAAACGTATGGCGTCGATAACTGGAAACTCAATTTTCAGATCCCAAGTAGTTATATCAGCTCGGAATTTTTCGCGTCGTGAAAATCAGCTTAATCATCCCGGGACCAAGAAATGTCCACGTTTCATGGTATTTCTAAACGTATGGCGTCGATAACTGAAAACTCAATTTTCAGATCCCAAGTACTTATATGAGCTCGGAATTTTTCGCGTCGTGAAAACATTCCCCAATCAGCCCGGGACCAAGAAATGTCCACACTTCATGGTATTTCTAAACGTATGGCGTCGATAACTGAAAACTCAATTTTCAGATCCCAAGTTCTTATATCAGCTCGGAATTTTTCGCGTCGTGAAAAAATTCCCCAATCAGCCCGGGACCAAGAAATGTCCACGTTTCATGGTATTTCTAAACGTATGGCGTCGATAACTGGAAACTCAATTTTCAGATCCCAAGTAGTTATATCAGCTCGGAATTTTTCGCGTCGTGAAAATCAGCTTAATCATCCCGGGACCAAGAAATGTCCACGTTTCATGGTATTTCTAAACGTATGGCGTCGATAACTGGAAACTCAATTTTCAGATCCCAAGTACTTATATCAGCTCGGAATTTTTCGCGTCGTGAAAATCAGCTTAATCAGCCCGGTACCAAGAAATGTCCACGTTTCATGGTATTTCTAAACGTATGGCGTCGATAACTGGAAACTCAATTTTCAGATCCCAAGTAGTTATATCAGCTCGGAATTTTTCGCGTCGTGAAAATCAGCTTAATCATCCCGGGACCAAGAAATGTCCACGTTTCATGGTATTTCTAAACGTATGGCGTCGATAACTGAAAACTCAATTTTCAGATCCCAAGTACTTATATGAGCTCGGAATTTTTCGCGTCGTGAAAACATTCCCCAATCAGCCCGGGACCAAGAAATGTCCACGCTTCATGGTATTTCTAAACGTATGGCGTCGATAACTGAAAACTCAATTTTCAGATCCCAAGTTCTTATATCAGCTCGGAATTTTTCGCGTCGTGAAAAAATTCCCCAATCAGCCCGGGACCAAGAAATGTCCACGTTTCATGGTATTTCTAAACGTATGGCGTCGATAACTGGAAACTCAATTTTCAGATCCCAAGTAGTTATATCAGCTCGGAATTTTTCGCGTCGTGAAAATCAGCTTAATCATCCCGGGACCAAGAAATGTCCACGTTTCATGGTATTTCTAAACGTATGGCGTCGATAACTGAAAACTCAATTTTCAGATCCCAAGTACTTATATGAGCTCGGAATTTTTCGCGTCGTGAAAACATTCCCCAATCAGCCCGGGACCAAGAAATGTCCACGCTTCATGGTATTTCTAAACGTATGGCGTCGATAACTGAAAACTCAATTTTCAGATCCCAAGTTCTTATATCAGCTCGGAATTTTTCGCGTCGTGAAAAAATTCCCCAATCAGCCCGGGACCAAGAAATCTCCACGTTTCATGGTATTTCTAAACGTATGGCGTCGATAACTGAAAAGTCAATTTTCAGATCCCAAGTACTTATATCAGCTCGGAATTTTTCGCGTCGTGAAAAAATTGCCCAATCAGCCCGGGACCAAGAAATGTCCACGTTTCATGGTATTTCTAAACGTATAGCGTCGATAACTGAAAAGTTAATTTTCAGATCCCAAGTACTTATATCATCTGCGTATTTTACATGTTGTTAAAAAATGGTCCAATCAGCCCGGGACCAAGAAATCTCCACGTTTCATGGTATTTCTAAACGTATGGCGTCGATAACTGAAAACTCAATTTTTAGATCCCAAGTACTTATATCAGCTCGGAATTTTTCGCGTCGTGAAAAAATTCCCCAATCAGCCCGGGACCAAGAAATGTCCACGTTTCATGGTATTTCTAAACGTATGGCGTCGATAACTGGAAACTCAATTTTCAGATCCCAAGTAGTTATATCAGCTCGGAATTTTTCGCGTCGTGAAAATCAGCTTAATCATCCCGGGACCAAGAAATGTCCACGCTTCGTGGTATTTCTAAACGTAGGGCGTCGATAACTGAAAACTCAATTTTCAGATCCCAAGTACTTATATCAGCTCGGAATTTTTCGCGTCGTGAAAAAATTCCCCAATCAGCCCGGTACCAAGAAATCTCCACGATTCATGGTATTTCTAAACGTATGGCGTCGATAACTGGAAACTCAATTTTCAGATCCCAAGTACTTATATCAGCACGGTATTTTTCGCGTCGTGAAAAAATGACCCAATCAGCCCGGGACCAAGAAATCTTTACGTTTCATAGCATTTCTAAATGTATAGCGTCGATAACTGAAAACCCAATTTTCAGATCCCAAGTACTTATATCAGCTCGGAATTTTTCGCGTCGTGAAAAAATTCCCCAATCAACCCGGGACCAAGAAATGTCCACGCTTCATGGTATTTCTAAACGTATGGCGTCGATAACTGAAAACTCAATTTTTAGATCCCAAGTACTTATATCAGCTCGGAATTTTTCGCGTCGTGAAAAAATTCCCCAATCAGCCCGGGACCAAGAAATCTCCACGTTTCATGGTATTTCTAAACGTATGGCGTCGATAACTGAAAAGTCAATTTTCAGATCCCAAGTACTTATATCAGCTCGTAATTTTTCGCGTCGTGAAAAAATTGCCCAATCAGCCCGGGACCAAGAAATGTCCACGCTTCATGGTATTTCTAAACGTATGGCGTCGATAACTGAAAACTCAATTTTCAGATCCCAAGTACTTATATCAGCTCGGAATTTTTCGCATCGTGAAAAAATTCCCCAATCAGCCCGTGACCAAGAAATGTCCACGTTTCATGGTATTTCTAAACGTATAGCGTCGATAACTGAAAAGTTAATTTTCAGATCCCAAGTACTTATATCATCCGCGTATTTTACATGTTGTTAAAAAATGGTCCAATCAGCCCGGGACCAAGAAATCTCCACGTTTCATGGTATTTCTAAAGGTATGGCGGCGATAACTGAAAACTCAATTTTCAGATTCCAAGTACTTATATCATCTGAGTATTTTACATGTTGTTAAAAAATGGTCCAATCAGCACGGGACCAAGAAATGTCCACGTTTCGTGGTATTTCTAAACGTATGGCATCGATAACTGAAAACTAAATTTTCAGATCCCAAGTACTTATATCAGCTCGTAATTTTTCGCGTCGTGAAAAAATTGCCCAATCAGCCCGGGACCAAGAAATGTTCACGTTTCATAGCATTTCTAAATGTATAGCGTCGATAACTGAAAACCCAATTTTCAGATCCCAAGTACTCATATCAGGTCGGAATTTTTTGCGTCGTGAAAAAATTCCCCAATCAGCCCGGGACCAAGAAATCTCCACGATTCATGGTATTTCTAAACGTATGGCGTCGATAACTGAAAACTAAATTTTCAGATCCCAAGTACTTATATCAGCTCGTAATTTTTCGCGTCGTGAAAAAATTGCCCAATCAGCCCGGGACCAAGAAATGTCCACGTTTCATAGCATTTCTAAATGTATAGCGTCGATAACTGAAAACCCAATTTTCAGATCCCAAGTACTCATATCAGGTCGGAATTTTTCGCGTCGTGAAAAAATTCCCCAATCAGCCCGGGACCAAGAAATCTCCACGATTCATGGTATTTCTAAACGTATGGCGTCGATAACTGAAAACTCAATTTTCAGATCCCAAGTACTTATATCAGCTCGGAATTTTTCGAGTCGTGAAAAAATTCCCCAATCAGCCCGGGACCAAGAAATCTTTACGTTTCATGGTATTTCTAAACGTATGGCGTCGATAACTGGAAACTCAATTTTCAGATCCAAAGTATTTATATCAGCTCGGAATTTTTCGCGTCGTGAAAATCAGCTTAATCAGCCCGGCACCAAGAAATGTCCACGTTTCATGGTATTTCTAAACATATGGCAGCGATAACTGAAAACTCAATTTTCAGATCCCAAGTACTTATATCAGCTCGGAATTTTTCGCGTCGTGAAAAAAATCCCCAATCAGCCGGGGACCAAGAAATGTCCACGTTTCATGGTATTTCTAAACGTATCGCGTCGATAACTGAAAACTCAATTTTCAGATCCCAAGTACTTATATCAGCTCGGAATTTTTCGCGTCGTGAAAAAATTGCCCAATCAGCCCGGGACCAAGAAATGTCCACGCTTCATGGTATTTCTAAACGTATGGCGTCGATAACTGAAAACTCAATTTTCAGATCCCAAGTACTTATATCAGCTCGGAATTTTTTGCGTCGTGAAAAATTCTCCAATCAGCCCGGGACCAAGAAATGTCCACGTTTCATGGTATTTCTAAACGTATGGCGTCGATAACTGAAAACTCAATTTTCAGATCCCAAGTACTTATATCAGCTCGTAATTTTTCGCGTCGTGAAAAAATTGCCCAATCAGCCCGGGACAAAGAAATGTCCACGTTTCATGGTATTTCTAAACGTATGGCAAGAAATGTCCACGTTTCATGGTATTTCTAAACGTATAGCGTCGATAACTGAAAACTCAATTTTCAGATTCCAAGTACTTATATCATCTGAGTATTTTACATGTTGTTAAAAAATGGTCCAATCAGCACGGGACCAAGAAATGTCCACGTTTCGTGGTATTTCTAAACGTATGGCATCGATAACTGAAAACTAAATTTTCAGATCCCAAGTACTTATATCAGCTCGTAATTTTTCGCGTCGTGAAAAAATTGCCCAATCAGCCCGGGACCAAGAAATGTCCACGTTTCATAGCATTTCTAAATGTATAGCGTCGATAACTGAAAACCCAATTTTCAGATCCCAAGTACTCATATCAGGTCGGAATTTTTCGCGTCGTGAAAAAATTCCCCAATCAGCCCGGGACCAAGAAATCTCCACGATTCATGGTATTTCTAAACGTATGGCGTCGATAACTGAAAACTCAATTTTCAGATCCCAAGTACTTATATCAGCTCGGAATTTTTCGAGTCGTGAAAAAATTCCCCAATCAGCCCGGGACCAAGAAATCTTTACGTTTCATGGTATTTCTAAACGTATGGCGTCGATAACTGGAAACTCAATTTTCAGATCCAAAGTATTTATATCCGCTCGGAATTTTTCGCGTCGTGAAAATCAGCTTAATCAGCCCGGCACCAAGAAATGTCCACGTTTCATGGTATTTCTAAACATATGGCAGCGATAACTGAAAACTCAATTTTCAGATCCCAAGTACTTATATCAGCTCGGAATTTTTCGCGTCGTGAAAAAAATCCCCAATCAGCCGGGGACCAAGAAATGTCCACGTTTCATGGTATTTCTAAACGTATGGCGTCGATAACTGAAAACTCAATTTTCAGATCCCAAGTACTTATATCAGCTCGGAATTTTTCGCGTCGTGAAAAAATTGCCCAATCAGCCCGGGACCAAGAAATGTCCACGCTTCATGGTATTTCTAAACGTATGGCGTCGATAACTGAAAACTCAATTTTCAGATCCCAAGTACTTATATCAGCTCGGAATTTTTTGCGTCGTGAAAAATTCTCCAATCAGCCCGGGACCAAGAAATGTCCACGTTTCATGGTATTTCTAAACGTATGGCGTCGATAACTGAAAACTCAATTTTCAGATCCCAAGTACTTATATCAGCTCGTAATTTTTCGCGTCGTGAAAAAATTGCCCAATCAGCCCGGGACAAAGAAATGTCCACGTTTCATGGTATTTCTAAACGTATGGCAAGAAATGTCCACGTTTCATGGTATTTCTAAACGTATAGCGTCGATAACTGAAAAGTTAATTTTCAGATCCCAAGTACTTATATCATCTGCGTATTTTACATGTTGTTAAAAAATGGTCCAATCAGCACGGGACCAAGAAATGTCCACGTTTCGTGGTATTTCTAAACGTATGGCATCGATATCTGAAAACTCAATTTTCAGATCCCAAGTACTTATATCAGCACGGTATTTTTCGCGTCGTGAAAAAATGACCCAATCAGCCCGGGACCAAGAAATCTTTACGTTTCATAGCATTTCTAAATGTATAGCGTCGATAACTGAAAACCCAATTTTCAGATCCCAAGTACTTATATCAGCTCGGAATTTTTCGCGTCGTGAAAAAATTCCCCAATCAACCCGGGACCAAGAAATGTCCACGCTTCATGGTATTTCTAAACGTATGGCGTCGATAACTGAAAACTCAATTTTTAGATCCCAAGTACTTATATCAGCTCGGAATTTTTCGCGTCGTGAAAAAATTCCCCAATCAGCCCGGGACCAAGAAATCTCCACGTTTCATGGTATTTCTAAACGTATGGCGTCGATAACTGAAAAGTCAATTTTCAGATCCCAAGTACTTATATCAGCTCGTAATTTTTCGCGTCGTGAAAAAATTGCCCAATCAGCCCGGGACCAAGAAATGTCCACGCTTCATGGTATTTCTAAACGTATGGCGTCGATAACTGAAAACTCAATTTTCAGATCCCAAGTACTTATATCAGCTCGGAATTTTTCGCATCGTGAAAAAATTCCCCAATCAGCCCGTGACCAAGAAATGTCCACGTTTCATGGTATTTCTAAACGTATAGCGTCGATAACTGAAAAGTTAATTTTCAGATCCCAAGTACTTATATCATCCGCGTATTTTACATGTTGTTAAAAAATGGTCCAATCAGCCCGGGACCAAGAAATCTCCACGTTTCATGGTATTTCTAAAGGTATGGCGGCGATAACTGAAAACTCAATTTTCAGATTCCAAGTACTTATATCATCTGAGTATTTTACATGTTGTTAAAAAATGGTCCAATCAGCACGGGACCAAGAAATGTCCACGTTTCGTGGTATTTCTAAACGTATGGCATCGATAACTGAAAACTAAATTTTCAGATCCCAAGTACTTATATCAGCTCGTAATTTTTCGCGTCGTGAAAAAATTGCCCAATCAGCCCGGGACCAAGAAATGTTCACGTTTCATAGCATTTCTAAATGTATAGCGTCGATAACTGAAAACCCAATTTTCAGATCCCAAGTACTCATATCAGGTCGGAATTTTTTGCGTCGTGAAAAAATTCCCCAATCAGCCCGGGACCAAGAAATCTCCACGATTCATGGTATTTCTAAACGTATGGCGTCGATAACTGAAAACTAAATTTTCAGATCCCAAGTACTTATATCAGCTCGTAATTTTTCGCGTCGTGAAAAAATTGCCCAATCAGCCCGGGACCAAGAAATGTCCACGTTTCATAGCATTTCTAAATGTATAGCGTCGATAACTGAAAACCCAATTTTCAGATCCCAAGTACTCATATCAGGTCGGAATTTTTCGCGTCGTGAAAAAATTCCCCAATCAGCCCGGGACCAAGAAATCTCCACGATTCATGGTATTTCTAAACGTATGGCGTCGATAACTGAAAACTCAATTTTCAGATCCCAAGTACTTATATCAGCTCGGAATTTTTCGAGTCGTGAAAAAATTCCCCAATCAGCCCGGGACCAAGAAATCTTTACGTTTCATGGTATTTCTAAACGTATGGCGTCGATAACTGGAAACTCAATTTTCAGATCCAAAGTATTTATATCAGCTCGGAATTTTTCGCGTCGTGAAAATCAGCTTAATCAGCCCGGCACCAAGAAATGTCCACGTTTCATGGTATTTCTAAACATATGGCAGCGATAACTGAAAACTCAATTTTCAGATCCCAAGTACTTATATCAGCTCGGAATTTTTCGCGTCGTGAAAAAAATCCCCAATCAGCCGGGGACCAAGAAATGTCCACGTTTCATGGTATTTCTAAACGTATCGCGTCGATAACTGAAAACTCAATTTTCAGATCCCAAGTACTTATATCAGCTCGGAATTTTTCGCGTCGTGAAAAAATTGCCCAATCAGCCCGGGACCAAGAAATGTCCACGCTTCATGGTATTTCTAAACGTATGGCGTCGATAACTGAAAACTCAATTTTCAGATCCCAAGTACTTATATCAGCTCGGAATTTTTTGCGTCGTGAAAAATTCTCCAATCAGCCCGGGACCAAGAAATGTCCACGTTTCATGGTATTTCTAAACGTATGGCGTCGATAACTGAAAACTCAATTTTCAGATCCCAAGTACTTATATCAGCTCGTAATTTTTCGCGTCGTGAAAAAATTGCCCAATCAGCCCGGGACAAAGAAATGTCCACGTTTCATGGTATTTCTAAACGTATGGCAAGAAATGTCCACGTTTCATGGTATTTCTAAACGTATAGCGTCGATAACTGAAAACTCAATTTTCAGATTCCAAGTACTTATATCATCTGAGTATTTTACATGTTGTTAAAAAATGGTCCAATCAGCACGGGACCAAGAAATGTCCACGTTTCGTGGTATTTCTAAACGTATGGCATCGATAACTGAAAACTAAATTTTCAGATCCCAAGTACTTATATCAGCTCGTAATTTTTCGCGTCGTGAAAAAATTGCCCAATCAGCCCGGGACCAAGAAATGTCCACGTTTCATAGCATTTCTAAATGTATAGCGTCGATAACTGAAAACCCAATTTTCAGATCCCAAGTACTCATATCAGGTCGGAATTTTTCGCGTCGTGAAAAAATTCCCCAATCAGCCCGGGACCAAGAAATCTCCACGATTCATGGTATTTCTAAACGTATGGCGTCGATAACTGAAAACTCAATTTTCAGATCCCAAGTACTTATATCAGCTCGGAATTTTTCGAGTCGTGAAAAAATTCCCCAATCAGCCCGGGACCAAGAAATCTTTACGTTTCATGGTATTTCTAAACGTATGGCGTCGATAACTGGAAACTCAATTTTCAGATCCAAAGTATTTATATCCGCTCGGAATTTTTCGCGTCGTGAAAATCAGCTTAATCAGCCCGGCACCAAGAAATGTCCACGTTTCATGGTATTTCTAAACATATGGCAGCGATAACTGAAAACTCAATTTTCAGATCCCAAGTACTTATATCAGCTCGGAATTTTTCGCGTCGTGAAAAAAATCCCCAATCAGCCGGGGACCAAGAAATGTCCACGTTTCATGGTATTTCTAAACGTATGGCGTCGATAACTGAAAACTCAATTTTCAGATCCCAAGTACTTATATCAGCTCGGAATTTTTCGCGTCGTGAAAAAATTGCCCAATCAGCCCGGGACCAAGAAATGTCCACGCTTCATGGTATTTCTAAACGTATGGCGTCGATAACTGAAAACTCAATTTTCAGATCCCAAGTACTTATATCAGCTCGGAATTTTTTGCGTCGTGAAAAATTCTCCAATCAGCCCGGGACCAAGAAATGTCCACGTTTCATGGTATTTCTAAACGTATGGCGTCGATAACTGAAAACTCAATTTTCAGATCCCAAGTACTTATATCAGCTCGTAATTTTTCGCGTCGTGAAAAAATTGCCCAATCAGCCCGGGACAAAGAAATGTCCACGTTTCATGGTATTTCTAAACGTATGGCAAGAAATGTCCACGTTTCATGGTATTTCTAAACGTATAGCGTCGATAACTGAAAAGTTAATTTTCAGATCCCAAGTACTTATATCATCTGCGTATTTTACATGTTGTTAAAAAATGGTCCAATCAGCACGGGACCAAGAAATGTCCACGTTTCGTGGTATTTCTAAACGTATGGCATCGATATCTGAAAACTCAATTTTCAGATCCCAAGTACTTATATCAGCTCGTAATTTTTCGCGTCGTGAAAAAATTGCCCAATCAGCCCGGGACCAAGAAATGTCCACGTTTCATAGCATTTCTAAATGTATAGCGTCGATAACTGAAAACCCAATTTTCAGATCCCAAGTACTTATATCAGCTCGGAATTTTTCGCGTCGTGAAAAAATTTCCGAATCAGCCCGGGACCAAGAAATCTCCACGTTTCATTGTACTTCTAAAGGTATGGCGGCGATAACTGAAAACTCAATTTTCAGATCCCAAGTACTTATATCATCTGAGTATTTTACATGTTGTTAAAAAATGGTCCAATCAGCACGGGACCAAGAAATGTCCACGTTTCGTGGTATTTCTAAACGTATGGCATCGATAACTGGAAACTCAATTTTCAGATCCCAAGTACTTATATCAGCTCGGAATTTTTCGCGTCGTGAAAATCAGCTTAATCAGCCCGGTACCAAGAAATGTCCACGTTTCATGGTATTTCTAAACGTATGGCGTCGATAACTGAAAACTCAATTTTCAGATCCCAAGTACTTATATCATCTGCGTATTTTACATGTTTTTAAAAAATGATCCAATCAGCCCGGGACCAAGAAATCTCCACGTTTCATGGTATTTCTAAACGTATGGCGTCGATAACTGAAAACTCAATTTTCAGATCCCAATATACTTAAATGAGCTCGGAATTTTTCGCGTCGTGAAAAAATTCCCCAATCAGCCCGGGACCAAGAAACGTCCACGTTTCATGGTATTTCTAAACGTATGGTGTCGATAACTGGAAACTCAATTTTCAGATCCCAAGTACATATATCAGCTCGGAATTTTTCACGTCGTGAAAAAATTGCCCAATCAGCCCGGGACCAAGAAATGTCGACGCTTCATGGTATTTCTAAACGTATGGCGTCGATAACTGAAAACTCAATTTTCAGATCCCAAGTACTTAAATGAGCTCGGAATTTTTCGCGTCGTGAAAAAATTCCCCAATCAGCCCGGGACCAAGAAATGTCCACGTTTCATGGTATTTCTAAACGTATGGCGTCGATAACTGGAAACTCAATTTTCAGATCCCAAGTAGTTATATCAGCTCGGAATTTTTCGCGTCGTGAAAATCAGCTTAATCATCCCGGGACCAAGAAATGTCCACGTTTCATGGTATTTCTAAACGTATGGCGTCGATAACTGAAAACTCAATTTTCAGATCCCAAGTACTTATATGAGCTCGGAATTTTTCGCGTCGTGAAAACATTCCCCAATCAGCCCGGGACCAAGAAATGTCCACACTTCATGGTATTTCTAAACGTATGGCGTCGATAACTGAAAACTCAATTTTCAGATCCCAAGTTCTTATATCAGCTCGGAATTTTTCGCGTCGTGAAAAAATTCCCCAATCAGCCCGGGACCAAGAAATGTCCACGTTTCATGGTATTTCTAAACGTATGGCGTCGATAACTGGAAACTCAATTTTCAGATCCCAAGTAGTTATATCAGCTCGGAATTTTTCGCGTCGTGAAAATCAGCTTAATCATCCCGGGACCAAGAAATGTCCACGTTTCATGGTATTTCTAAACGTATGGCGTCGATAACTGAAAACTCAATTTTCAGATCCCAAGTACTTATATGAGCTCGGAATTTTTCGCGTCGTGAAAACATTCCCCAATCAGCCCGGGACCAAGAAATGTCCACGCTTCATGGTATTTCGAAACGTATGGCGTCGATAACTGAAAACTCAATTTTCAGATCCCAAGTTCTTATATCAGCTCGGAATTTTTCGCGTCGTGAAAAAATTCCCCAATCAGCCCGGGACCAAGAAATCTCCACGTTTCATGGTATTTCTAAACGTATGGCGTCGATAACTGAAAAGTCAATTTTCAGATCCCAAGTACTTATATCAGCTCGGAATTTTTCGCATCGTGAAAAAATTCCCCAATCAGCCCGTGACCAAGAAATGTCCACGTTTCATGGTATTTCTAAACGTATAGCGTCGATAACTGAAAAGTTAATTTTCAGATCCCAAGTACTTATATCATCTGCGTATTTTACATGTTGTTAAAAAATGGTCCAATCAGCCCGGGACCAGGAAATCTCCACGTTTCATGGTATTTCTAAACGTATGGCGTCGATAACTGAAAACTCAATTTTCAGATCCCAAGTACTTATATCAGCTCGGAATTTTTCGCGTCGTGAAAAAATTCCCCAATCAGCCCGGGACCAAGAAATGTCCACGTTTCATGGTATTTCTAAACGTATGGCGTCGATAACTGAAAAGTCAATTTTCAGATCCCAAGTACTTATATCAGCTCGGAATTTTTCGCGTCGTGAAAAAATTGCCCAATCAGCCCGGGACCAAGAAATGTCCACGTTTCATGGTATTTCTAAACGTATAGCGTCGATAACTGAAAAGTTAATTTTCAGATCCCAAGTACTTATATCATCTGCGTATTTTACATGTTGTTAAAAAATGGTCCAATCAGCCCGGGACCAAGAAATGTCCACGCTTCATGGTATTTCTAAACGTATGGCGTCGATAACTGAAAACTCAATTTTTAGATCCCAAGTACTTATATCAGCTCGGAATTTTTCGCGTCGTGAAAAAATTCCCCAATCAGCCCGGGACCAAGAAATCTCCACGTTTCATGGTATTTCTAAACGTATGGCGTCGATAACTGAAAAGTCAATTTTCAGATCCCAAGTACTTATATCAGCTCGTAATTTTTCGCGTCGTGAAAAAATTGCCCAATCAGCCCGGGACCAAGAAATGTCCACGCTTCATGGTATTTCTAAACGTATGGCGTCGATAACTGAAAACTCAATTTTCAGATCCCAAGTACTTATATCAGCTCGGAATTTTTCGCATCGTGAAAAAATTCCCCAATCAGCCCGTGACCAAGAAATGTCCACGTTTCATGGTATTTCTAAACGTATAGCGTCGATAACTGAAAAGTTAATTTTCAGATCCCAAGTACTTATATCATCCGCGTATTTTACATGTTGTTAAAAAATGGTCCAATCAGCCCGGGACCAAGAAATCTCCACGTTTCATGGTATTTCTAAAGGTATGGCGGCGATAACTGAAAACTCAATTTTCAGATTCCAAGTACTTATATCATCTGAGTATTTTACATGTTGTTAAAAAATGGTCCAATCAGCACGGGACCAAGAAATGTCCACGTTTCGTGGTATTTCTAAACGTATGGCATCGATAACTGAAAACTAAATTTTCAGATCCCAAGTACTTATATCAGCTCGTAATTTTTCGCGTCGTGAAAAAATTGCCCAATCAGCCCGGGACCAAGAAATGTTCACGTTTCATAGCATTTCTAAATGTATAGCGTCGATAACTGAAAACCCAATTTTCAGATCCCAAGTACTCATATCAGGTCGGAATTTTTCGCGTCGTGAAAAAATTCCCCAATCAGCCCGGGACCAAGAAATCTCCACGATTCATGGTATTTCTAAACGTATGGCGTCGATAACTGAAAACTAAATTTTCAGATCCCAAGTACTTCTATCAGCTCGTAATTTTTCGCGTCGTGAAAAAATTGCCCAATCAGCCCGGGACCAAGAAATGTCCACGTTTCATAGCATTTCTAAATGTATAGCGTCGATAACTGAAAACCCAATTTTCAGATCCCAAGTACTCATATCAGGTCGGAATTTTTCGCGTCGTGAAAAAATTCCCCAATCAGCCCGGGACCAAGAAATCTCCTCGATTCATGGTATTTCTAAACGTATGGCGTCGATAACTGAAAACTCAATTTTCAGATCCCAAGTACTTATATCAGCTCGGAATTTTTCGAGTCGTGAAAAAATTCCCCAATCAGCCCGGGACCAAGAAATCTTTACGTTTCATGGTATTTCTAAACGTATAGCGTCGATAACTGAAAACTCAATTTTCAGATTCCAAGTACTTATATCATCTGAGTATTTTACATGTTGTTAAAAAATGGTCCAATCAGCACGGGACCAAGAAATGTCCACGTTTCGTGGTATTTCTAAACGTATGGCATCGATAACTGAAAACTAAATTTTCAGATCCCAAGTACTTATATCAGCTCGTAATTTTTCGCGTCGTGAAAAAATTGCCCAATCAGCCCGGGACCAAGAAATGTCCACGTTTCATAGCATTTCTAAATGTATAGCGTCGATAACTGAAAACCCAATTTTCAGATCCCAAGTACTCATATCAGGTCGGAATTTTTCGCGTCGTGAAAAAATTCCCCAATCAGCCCGGGACCAAGAAATCTCCACGATTCATGGTATTTCTAAACGTATGGCGTCGATAACTGAAAACTCAATTTTCAGATCCCAAGTACTTATATCAGCTCGGAATTTTTCGAGTCGTGAAAAAATTCCCCAATCAGCCCGGGACCAAGAAATCTTTACGTTTCATGGTATTTCTAAACGTATGGCGTCGATAACTGGAAACTCAATTTTCAGATCCAAAGTATTTATATCCGCTCGGAATTTTTCGCGTCGTGAAAATCAGCTTAATCAGCCCGGCACCAAGAAATGTCCACGTTTCATGGTATTTCTAAACATATGGCAGCGATAACTGAAAACTCAATTTTCAGATCCCAAGTACTTATATCAGCTCGGAATTTTTCGCGTCGTGAAAAAAATCCCCAATCAGCCGGGGACCAAGAAATGTCCACGTTTCATGGTATTTCTAAACGTATGGCGTCGATAACTGAAAACTCAATTTTCAGATCCCAAGTACTTATATCAGCTCGGAATTTTTCGCGTCGTGAAAAAATTGCCCAATCAGCCCGGGACCAAGAAATGTCCACGCTTCATGGTATTTCTAAACGTATGGCGTCGATAACTGAAAACTCAATTTTCAGATCCCAAGTACTTATATCAGCTCGGAATTTTTTGCGTCGTGAAAAATTCTCCAATCAGCCCGGGACCAAGAAATGTCCACGTTTCATGGTATTTCTAAACGTATGGCGTCGATAACTGAAAACTCAATTTTCAGATCCCAAGTACTTATATCAGCTCGTAATTTTTCGCGTCGTGAAAAAATTGCCCAATCAGCCCGGGACAAAGAAATGTCCACGTTTCATGGTATTTCTAAACGTATGGCAAGAAATGTCCACGTTTCATGGTATTTCTAAACGTATAGCGTCGATAACTGAAAAGTTAATTTTCAGATCCCAAGTACTTATATCATCTGCGTATTTTACATGTTGTTAAAAAATGGTCCAATCAGCACGGGACCAAGAAATGTCCACGTTTCGTGGTATTTCTAAACGTATGGCATCGATATCTGAAAACTCAATTTTCAGATCCCAAGTACTTATATCAGCTCGTAATTTTTCGCGTCGTGAAAAAATTGCCCAATCAGCCCGGGACCAAGAAATGTCCACGTTTCATAGCATTTCTAAATGTATAGCGTCGATAACTGAAAACCCAATTTTCAGATCCCAAGTACTTATATCAGCTCGGAATTTTTCGCGTCGTGAAAAAATTTCCGAATCAGCCCGGGACCAAGAAATCTCCACGTTTCATTGTACTTCTAAAGGTATGGCGGCGATAACTGAAAACTCAATTTTCAGATCCCAAGTACTTATATCATCTGAGTATTTTACATGTTGTTAAAAAATGGTCCAATCAGCACGGGACCAAGAAATGTCCACGTTTCGTGGTATTTCTAAACGTATGGCATCGATAACTGGAAACTCAATTTTCAGATCCCAAGTACTTATATCAGCTCGGAATTTTTCGCGTCGTGAAAATCAGCTTAATCAGCCCGGTACCAAGAAATGTCCACGTTTCATGGTATTTCTAAACGTATGGCGTCGATAACTGAAAACTCAATTTTCAGATCCCAAGTACTTATATCATCTGCGTATTTTACATGTTTTTAAAAAATGATCCAATCAGCCCGGGACCAAGAAATCTCCACGTTTCATGGTATTTCTAAACGTATGGCGTCGATAACTGAAAACTCAATTTTCAGATCCCAATATACTTAAATGAGCTCGGAATTTTTCGCGTCGTGAAAAAATTCCCCAATCAGCCCGGGACCAAGAAACGTCCACGTTTCATGGTATTTCTAAACGTATGGTGTCGATAACTGGAAACTCAATTTTCAGATCCCAAGTACATATATCAGCTCGGAATTTTTCACGTCGTGAAAAAATTGCCCAATCAGCCCGGGACCAAGAAATGTCGACGCTTCATGGTATTTCTAAACGTATGGCGTCGATAACTGAAAACTCAATTTTCAGATCCCAAGTACTTAAATGAGCTCGGAATTTTTCGCGTCGTGAAAAAATTCCCCAATCAGCCCGGGACCAAGAAATGTCCACGTTTCATGGTATTTCTAAACGTATGGCGTCGATAACTGGAAACTCAATTTTCAGATCCCAAGTAGTTATATCAGCTCGGAATTTTTCGCGTCGTGAAAATCAGCTTAATCATCCCGGGACCAAGAAATGTCCACGTTTCATGGTATTTCTAAACGTATGGCGTCGATAACTGAAAACTCAATTTTCAGATCCCAAGTACTTATATGAGCTCGGAATTTTTCGCGTCGTGAAAACATTCCCCAATCAGCCCGGGACCAAGAAATGTCCACACTTCATGGTATTTCTAAACGTATGGCGTCGATAACTGAAAACTCAATTTTCAGATCCCAAGTTCTTATATCAGCTCGGAATTTTTCGCGTCGTGAAAAAATTCCCCAATCAGCCCGGGACCAAGAAATGTCCACGTTTCATGGTATTTCTAAACGTATGGCGTCGATAACTGGAAACTCAATTTTCAGATCCCAAGTAGTTATATCAGCTCGGAATTTTTCGCGTCGTGAAAATCAGCTTAATCATCCCGGGACCAAGAAATGTCCACGTTTCATGGTATTTCTAAACGTATGGCGTCGATAACTGAAAACTCAATTTTCAGATCCCAAGTACTTATATGAGCTCGGAATTTTTCGCGTCGTGAAAACATTCCCCAATCAGCCCGGGACCAAGAAATGTCCACGCTTCATGGTATTTCTAAACGTATGGCGTCGATAACTGAAAACTCAATTTTCAGATCCCAAGTTCTTATATCAGCTCGGAATTTTTCGCGTCGTGAAAAAATTCCCCAATCAGCCCGGGACCAAGAAATCTCCACGTTTCATGGTATTTCTAAACGTATGGCGTCGATAACTGAAAAGTCAATTTTCAGATCCCAAGTACTTATATCAGCTCGGAATTTTTCGCATCGTGAAAAAATTCCCCAATCAGCCCGTGACCAAGAAATGTCCACGTTTCATGGTATTTCTAAACGTATAGCGTCGATAACTGAAAAGTTAATTTTCAGATCCCAAGTACTTATATCATCTGCGTATTTTACATGTTGTTAAAAAATGGTCCAATCAGCCCGGGACCAGGAAATCTCCACGTTTCATGGTATTTCTAAACGTATGGCGTCGATAACTGAAAACTCAATTTTCAGATCCCAAGTACTTATATCAGCTCGGAATTTTTCGCGTCGTGAAAAAATTCCCCAATCAGCCCGGGACCAAGAAATGTCCACGTTTCATGGTATTTCTAAACGTATGGCGTCGATAACTGAAAAGTCAATTTTCAGATCCCAAGTACTTATATCAGCTCGGAATTTTTCGCGTCGTGAAAAAATTGCCCAATCAGCCCGGGACCAAGAAATGTCCACGTTTCATGGTATTTCTAAACGTATAGCGTCGATAACTGAAAAGTTAATTTTCAGATCCCAAGTACTTATATCATCTGCGTATTTTACATGTTGTTAAAAAATGGTCCAATCAGCCCGGGACCAAGAAATGTCCACGCTTCATGGTATTTCTAAACGTATGGCGTCGATAACTGAAAACTCAATTTTTAGATCCCAAGTACTTATATCAGCTCGGAATTTTTCGCGTCGTGAAAAAATTCCCCAATCAGCCCGGGACCAAGAAATCTCCACGTTTCATGGTATTTCTAAACGTATGGCGTCGATAACTGAAAAGTCAATTTTCAGATCCCAAGTACTTATATCAGCTCGTAATTTTTCGCGTCGTGAAAAAATTGCCCAATCAGCCCGGGACCAAGAAATGTCCACGCTTCATGGTATTTCTAAACGTATGGCGTCGATAACTGAAAACTCAATTTTCAGATCCCAAGTACTTATATCAGCTCGGAATTTTTCGCATCGTGAAAAAATTCCCCAATCAGCCCGTGACCAAGAAATGTCCACGTTTCATGGTATTTCTAAACGTATAGCGTCGATAACTGAAAAGTTAATTTTCAGATCCCAAGTACTTATATCATCCGCGTATTTTACATGTTGTTAAAAAATGGTCCAATCAGCCCGGGACCAAGAAATCTCCACGTTTCATGGTATTTCTAAAGGTATGGCGGCGATAACTGAAAACTCAATTTTCAGATTCCAAGTACTTATATCATCTGAGTATTTTACATGTTGTTAAAAAATGGTCCAATCAGCACGGGACCAAGAAATGTCCACGTTTCGTGGTATTTCTAAACGTATGGCATCGATAACTGAAAACTAAATTTTCAGATCCCAAGTACTTATATCAGCTCGTAATTTTTCGCGTCGTGAAAAAATTGCCCAATCAGCCCGGGACCAAGAAATGTTCACGTTTCATAGCATTTCTAAATGTATAGCGTCGATAACTGAAAACCCAATTTTCAGATCCCAAGTACTCATATCAGGTCGGAATTTTTCGCGTCGTGAAAAAATTCCCCAATCAGCCCGGGACCAAGAAATCTCCACGATTCATGGTATTTCTAAACGTATGGCGTCGATAACTGAAAACTAAATTTTCAGATCCCAAGTACTTCTATCAGCTCGTAATTTTTCGCGTCGTGAAAAAATTGCCCAATCAGCCCGGGACCAAGAAATGTCCACGTTTCATAGCATTTCTAAATGTATAGCGTCGATAACTGAAAACCCAATTTTCAGATCCCAAGTACTCATATCAGGTCGGAATTTTTCGCGTCGTGAAAAAATTCCCCAATCAGCCCGGGACCAAGAAATCTCCTCGATTCATGGTATTTCTAAACGTATGGCGTCGATAACTGAAAACTCAATTTTCAGATCCCAAGTACTTATATCAGCTCGGAATTTTTCGAGTCGTGAAAAAATTCCCCAATCAGCCCGGGACCAAGAAATCTTTACGTTTCATGGTATTTCTAAACGTATGGCGTCGATAACTGGAAACTCAATTTTCAGATCCAAAGTATTTATATCAGCTCGGAATTTTTCGCGTCGTGAAAATCAGCTTAATCAGCCCGGCACCAAGAAATGTCCACGTTTCATGGTATTTCTAAACATATGGCAGCGATAACTGAAAACTCAATTTTCAGATCCCAAGTACTTATATCAGCTCGGAATTTTTCGCGTCGTGAAAAAAATCCCCAATCAGCCGGGGACCAAGAAATGTCCACGTTTCATGGTATTTCTAAACGTATCGCGTCGATAACTGAAAACTCAATTTTCAGATCCCAAGTACTTATATCAGCTCGGAATTTTTCGCGTCGTGAAAAAATTGCCCAATCAGCCCGGGACCAAGAAATGTCCACGCTTCATGGTATTTCTAAACGTATGGCGTCGATAACTGAAAACTCAATTTTCAGATCCCAAGTACTTATATCAGCTCGGAATTTTTTGCGTCGTGAAAAATTCTCCAATCAGCCCGGGACCAAGAAATGTCCACGTTTCATGGTATTTCTAAACGTATGGCGTCGATAACTGAAAACTCAATTTTCAGATCCCAAGTACTCATATCAGGTCGGAATTTTTCGCGTCGTGAAAAAATTCCCCAATCAGCCCGGGACCAAGAAATCTCCACGATTCATGGTATTTCTAAACGTATGGCGTCGATAACTGAAAACTCAATTTTCAGATCCCAAGTACTTATATCAGCTCGGAATTTTTCGAGTCGTGAAAAAATTCCCCAATCAGCCCGGGACCAAGAAATCTTTACGTTTCATGGTATTTCTAAACGTATGGCGTCGATAACTGGAAACTCAATTTTCAGATCCAAAGTATTTATATCAGCTCGGAATTTTTCGCGTCGTGAAAATCAGCTTAATCAGCCCGGCACCAAGAAATGTCCACGTTTCATGGTATTTCTAAACATATGGCAGCGATAACTGAAAACTCAATTTTCAGATCCCAAGTACTTATATCAGCTCGGAATTTTTCGCGTCGTGAAAAAAATCCCCAATCAGCCGGGGACCAAGAAATGTCCACGTTTCATGGTATTTCTAAACGTATGGCGTCGATAACTGAAAACTCAATTTTCAGATCCCAAGTACTTATATCAGCTCGGAATTTTTCGCGTCGTGAAAAAATTGCCCAATCAGCCCGGGACCAAGAAATGTCCACGCTTCATGGTATTTCTAAACGTATGGCGTCGATAACTGAAAACTCAATTTTCAGATCCCAAGTACTTATATCAGCTCGGAATTTTTTGCGTCGTGAAAAATTCTCCAATCAGCCCGGGACCAAGAAATGTCCACGTTTCATGGTATTTCTAAACGTATGGCGTCGATAACTGAAAACTCAATTTTCAGATCCCAAGTACTTATATCAGCTCGTAATTTTTCGCGTCGTGAAAAAATTGCCCAATCAGCCCGGGACAAAGAAATGTCCACGTTTCATGGTATTTCTAAACGTATGGCAAGAAATGTCCACGTTTCATGGTATTTCTAAACGTATAGCGTCGATAACTGAAAAGTTAATTTTCAGATCCCAAGTACTTATATCATCTGCGTATTTTACATGTTGTTAAAAAATGGTCCAATCAGCACGGGACCAAGAAATGTCCACGTTTCGTGGTATTTCTAAACGTATGGCATCGATATCTGAAAACTCAATTTTCAGATCCCAAGTACTTATATCAGCTCGTAAATTTTCGCGTCGTGAAAAAATTGCCCAATCAGCCCGGGACCAAGAAATGTCCACGTTTCATAGCATTTCTAAATGTATAGCGTCGATAACTGAAAACCCAATTTTCAGATCCCAAGTACTTATATCAGCTCGGAATTTTTCGCGTCGTGAAAAAATTCCCGAATCAGCCCGGGACCAAGAAATCTCCACGTTTCATTGTACTTCTAAAGGTATGGCGGCGATAACTGAAAACTCAATTTTCAGATCCCAAGTACTTATATCATCTGAGTATTTTACATGTTGTTAAAAAATGGTCCAATCAGCACGGGACCAAGAAATGTCCACGTTTCGTGGTATTTCTAAACGTATGGCATCGATAACTGGAAACTCAATTTTCAGATCCCAAGTACTTATATCAGCTCGGAATTTTTCGCGTCGCGAAAATCAGCTTAATCAGCCCGGTACCAAGAAATGTCCACGTTTCATGGTATTTCTAAACGTATGGCGTCGATAACTGAAAACTCAATTTTCAGATCCCAAGTACTTATATCATCTGCGTATTTTACATGTTTTTAAAAAATGGTCCAATCAGCCCGAGACCAAGAAATCTCCACGTTTCATGGTATTTCTAAACGTATGGCGTCGATAACTGAAAACTCAATTTTCAGATCCCAAGTACTTAAATGAGCTCGGAATTTTTCGCGTCGTGAAAAAATTCCCCAATCAGCCCGGGACCAAGAAACGTCCACGTTTCATGGTATTTCTAAACGTATGGTGTCGATAACTGGAAACTCAATTTTCAGATCCCAAGTACATATATCAGCTCGGAATTTTTCACGTCGTGAAAAAATTGCCCAATCAGCCCGGGACCAAGAAATGTCGACGCTTCATGGTATTTCTAAACGTATGGCGTCGATAACTGAAAACTCAATTTTCAGATCCCAAGTACTTAAATGAGCTCGGAATTTTTCGCGTCGTGAAAAAATTCCCCAATCAGCCCGGGACCAAGAAATGTCCACGTTTCATGGTATTTCTAAACGTATGGCGTCGATAACTGGAAACTCAATTTTCAGATCCCAAGTAGTTATATCAGCTCGGAATTTTTCGCGTCGTGAAAATCAGCTTAATCATCCCGGGACCAAGAAATGTCCACGTTTCATGGTATTTCTAAACGTATGGCGTCGATAACTGAAAACTCAATTTTCAGATCCCAAGTACTTATATGAGCTCGGAATTTTTCGCGTCGTGAAAACATTCCCCAATCAGCCCGGGACAAAGAAATGTCCACGCTTCATGGTATTTCTAAACGTATGGCGTCGATAACTGAAAACTCAATTTTCAGATCCCAAGTTCTTATATCAGCTCGGAATTTTTCGCGTCGTGAAAAAATTCCCCAATCAGCCCGGGACCAAGAAATGTCCACGTTTCATGGTATTTCTAAACGTATGGCGTCGATAACTGGAAACTCAATTTTCAGATCCCAAGTAGTTATATCAGCTCGGAATTTTTCGCGTCGTGAAAATCAGCTTAATCATCCCGGGACCAAGAAATGTCCACGTTTCATGGTATTTCTAAACGTATGGCGTCGATAACTGAAAACTCAATTTTCAGATCCCAAGTACTTATATGAGCTCGGAATTTTTCGCGTCGTGAAAACATTCCCCAATCAGCCCGGGACCAAGAAATGTCCACGCTTCATGGTATTTCTAAACGTATGGCGTCGATAACTGAAAACTCAATTTTCAGATCCCAAGTTCTTATATCAGCTCGGAATTTTTCGCGTCGTGAAAAAATTCCCCAATCAGCCCGGGACCAAGAAATCTCCACGTTTCATGGTATTTCTAAACGTATGGCGTCGATAACTGAAAAGTCAATTTTCAGATCCCAAGTACTTATATCAGCTCGGAATTTTTCGCATCGTGAAAAAATTCCCCAATCAGCCCGTGACCAAGAAATGTCCACGTTTCATGGTATTTCTAAACGTATAGCGTCGATAACTGAAAAGTTAATTTTCAGATCCCAAGTACTTATATCATCTGCGTATTTTACATGTTGTTAAAAAATGGTCCAATCAGCCCGGGACCAGGAAATCTCCACGTTTCATGGTATTTCTAAACGTATGGCGTCGATAACTGAAAAGTCAATTTTCAGATCCCAAGTACTTATATCAGCTCGGAATTTTTCGCGTCGTGAAAAAATTCCCCAATCAGCCCGGGACCAAGAAATGTCCACGTTTCATGGTATTTCTAAACGTATAGCGTCGATAACTGAAAAGTTAATTTTCAGATCCCAAGTACTTATATCATCTGCGTATTTTACATGTTGTTAAAAAATGGTCCAATCAGCCCGGGACCAAGAAATCTCCACGATTCATGGTATTTCTAAACGTATGGCGTCGATAACTGAAAACTCAATTTTTAGATCCCAAGTACTTATATCAGCTCGGAATTTTTCGCGTCGTGAAAAAATTCCCCAATCAGCCCGGGACCAAGAAATGTCCACGTTTCATGGTATTTCTAAACGTATGGCGTCGATAACTGGAAACTCAATTTTCAGATCCCAAGTAGTTATATCAGCTCGGAATTTTTCGCGTCGTGAAAATCAGCTTAATCATCCCGGGACCAAGAAATGTCCACGCTTCATGGTATTTCTAAACGTAGGGCGTCGATAACTGAAAACTCAATTTTCAGATCCCAAGTACTTATATCAGCTCGGAATTTTTCGCGTCGTGAAAAAATTCCCCAATCAGCCCGGTACCAAGAAATCTCCACGATTCATGGTATTTCTAAACGTATGGCGTCGATAACTGGAAACTCAATTTTCAGATCCCAAGTACTTATATCAGCACGGTATTTTTCGCGTCGTGAAAAAATGACCCAATCAGCCCGGGACCAAGAAATCTTTACGTTTCATAGCATTTCTAAATGTATAGCGTCGATAACTGAAAACCCAATTTTCAGATCCCAAGTACTTATATCAGCTCGGAATTTTTCGCGTCGTGAAAAAATTCCCCAATCAGCCCGGGACCAAGAAATGTCCACGCTTCATGGTATTTCTAAACGTATGGCGTCGATAACTGAAAACTCAATTTTTAGATCCCAAGTACTTATATCAGCTCGGAATTTTTCGCGTCGTGAAAAAATTCCCCAATCAGCCCGGGACCAAGAAATCTCCACGTTTCATGGTATTTCTAAACGTATGGCGTCGATAACTGAAAAGTCAATTTTCAGATCCCAAGTACTTATATCAGCTCGTAATTTTTCGCGTCGTGAAAAAATTGCCCAATCAGCCCGGGACCAAGAAATGTCCACGCTTCATGGTATTTCTAAACGTATGGCGTCGATAACTGAAAACTCAATTTTCAGATCCCAAGTACTTATATCAGCTCGGAATTTTTCGCATCGTGAAAAAATTCCCCAATCAGCCCGTGACCAAGAAATGTCCACGTTTCATGGTATTTCTAAACGTATAGCGTCGATAACTGAAAAGTTAATTTTCAGATCCCAAGTACTTATATCATCCGCGTATTTTACATGTTGTTAAAAAATGGTCCAATCAGCCCGGGACCAAGAAATCTCCACGTTTCATGGTATTTCTAAAGGTATGGCGGCGATAACTGAAAACTCAATTTTCAGATTCCAAGTACTTATATCATCTGAGTATTTTACATGTTGTTAAAAAATGGTCCAATCAGCACGGGACCAAGAAATGTCCACGTTTCGTGGTATTTCTAAACGTATGGCATCGATAACTGAAAACTAAATTTTCAGATCCCAAGTACTTATATCAGCTCGTAATTTTTCGCGTCGTGAAAAAATTGCCCAATCAGCCCGGGACCAAGAAATGTTCACGTTTCATAGCATTTCTAAATGTATAGCGTCGATAACTGAAAACCCAATTTTCAGATCCCAAGTACTCATATCAGGTCGGAATTTTTCGCGTCGTGAAAAAATTCCCCAATCAGCCCGGGACCAAGAAATCTCCACGATTCATGGTATTTCTAAACGTATGGCGTCGATAACTGAAAACTAAATTTTCAGATCCCAAGTACTTATATCAGCTCGTAATTTTTCGCGTCGTGAAAAAATTGCCCAATCAGCCCGGGACCAAGAAATGTCCACGTTTCATAGCATTTCTAAATGTATAGCGTCGATAACTGAAAACCCAATTTTCAGATCCCAAGTACTCATATCAGGTCGGAATTTTTCGCGTCGTGAAAAAATTCCCCAATCAGCCCGGGACCAAGAAATCTCCACGATTCATGGTATTTCTAAACGTATGGCGTCGATAACTGAAAACTCAATTTTCAGATCCCAAGTACTTATATCAGCTCGGAATTTTTCGAGTCGTGAAAAAATTCCCCAATCAGCCCGGGACCAAGAAATCTTTACGTTTCATGGTATTTCTAAACGTATGGCGTCGATAACTGGAAACTCAATTTTCAGATCCAAAGTATTTATATCAGCTCGGAATTTTTCGCGTCGTGAAAATCAGCTTAATCAGCCCGGCACCAAGAAATGTCCACGTTTCATGGTATTTCTAAACATATGGCAGCGATAACTGAAAACTCAATTTTCAGATCCCAAGTACTTATATCAGCTCGGAATTTTTCGCGTCGTGAAAAAAATCCCCAATCAGCCGGGGACCAAGAAATGTCCACGTTTCATGGTATTTCTAAACGTATCGCGTCGATAACTGAAAACTCAATTTTCAGATCCCAAGTACTTATATCAGCTCGGAATTTTTCGCGTCGTGAAAAAATTGCCCAATCAGCCCGGGACCAAGAAATGTCCACGCTTCATGGTATTTCTAAACGTATGGCGTCGATAACTGAAAACTCAATTTTCAGATCCCAAGTACTTATATCAGCTCGGAATTTTTTGCGTCGTGAAAAATTCTCCAATCAGCCCGGGACCAAGAAATGTCCACGTTTCATGGTATTTCTAAACGTATGGCGTCGATAACTGAAAACTCAATTTTCAGATCCCAAGTACTTATATCAGCTCGTAATTTTTCGCGTCGTGAAAAAATTGCCCAATCAGCCCGGGACAAAGAAATGTCCACGTTTCATGGTATTTCTAAACGTATGGCAAGAAATGTCCACGTTTCATGGTATTTCTAAACGTATAGCGTCGATAACTGAAAACTCAATTTTCAGATTCCAAGTACTTATATCATCTGAGTATTTTACATGTTGTTAAAAAATGGTCCAATCAGCACGGGACCAAGAAATGTCCACGTTTCGTGGTATTTCTAAACGTATGGCATCGATAACTGAAAACTAAATTTTCAGATCCCAAGTACTTATATCAGCTCGTAATTTTTCGCGTCGTGAAAAAATTGCCCAATCAGCCCGGGACCAAGAAATGTCCACGTTTCATAGCATTTCTAAATGTATAGCGTCGATAACTGAAAACCCAATTTTCAGATCCCAAGTACTCATATCAGGTCGGAATTTTTCGCGTCGTGAAAAAATTCCCCAATCAGCCCGGGACCAAGAAATCTCCACGATTCATGGTATTTCTAAACGTATGGCGTCGATAACTGAAAACTCAATTTTCAGATCCCAAGTACTTATATCAGCTCGGAATTTTTCGAGTCGTGAAAAAATTCCCCAATCAGCCCGGGACCAAGAAATCTTTACGTTTCATGGTATTTCTAAACGTATGGCGTCGATAACTGGAAACTCAATTTTCAGATCCAAAGTATTTATATCAGCTCGGAATTTTTCGCGTCGTGAAAATCAGCTTAATCAGCCCGGCACCAAGAAATGTCCACGTTTCATGGTATTTCTAAACATATGGCAGCGATAACTGAAAACTCAATTTTCAGATCCCAAGTACTTATATCAGCTCGGAATTTTTCGCGTCGTGAAAAAAATCCCCAATCAGCCGGGGACCAAGAAATGTCCACGTTTCATGGTATTTCTAAACGTATGGCGTCGATAACTGAAAACTCAATTTTCAGATCCCAAGTACTTATATCAGCTCGGAATTTTTCGCGTCGTGAAAAAATTGCCCAATCAGCCCGGGACCAAGAAATGTCCACGCTTCATGGTATTTCTAAACGTATGGCGTCGATAACTGAAAACTCAATTTTCAGATCCCAAGTACTTATATCAGCTCGGAATTTTTTGCGTCGTGAAAAATTCTCCAATCAGCCCGGGACCAAGAAATGTCCACGTTTCGTGGTATTTCTAAACGTATGGCATCGATATCTGAAAACTCAATTTTCAGATCCCAAGTACTTATATCAGCTCGTAATTTTTCGCGTCGTGAAAAAATTGCCCAATCAGCCCGGGACCAAGAAATGTCCACGTTTCATAGCATTTCTAAATGTATAGCGTCGATAACTGAAAACCCAATTTTCAGATCCCAAGTACTTATATCAGCTCGGAATTTTTCGCGTCGTGAAAATCAGCTTAATCAGCCCGGCACCAAGAAATGTCCACGTTTCATGGTATTTCTAAACGTATGGCGTCGATAACTGAAAACTCAATTTTTAGATCCCAAGTACTTATATGAGCTCGGAATTTTTCGCGTCGTGAAAAAATTCCCCAATCAGCCCGGGACCAAGAAATGTCCACGTTTCATGGTATTTCTAAACGTATGGCGTCGATAACTGGAAACTCAATTTTCAGATCCCAAGTAGTTATATCAGCTCGGAATTTTTCGCGTCGTGAAAATCAGCTTAATCATCCCGGGACCAAGAAATGTCCACGCTTCGTGGTATTTCTAAACGTAGGGCGTCGATAACTGAAAACTCAATTTTCAGATCCCAAGTACTTATATCAGCTCGGAATTTTTCGCGTCGTGAAAAAATTCCCCAATCAGCCCGGTACCAAGAAATCTCCACGATTCATGGTATTTCTAAACGTATGGCGTCGATAACTGGAAACTCAATTTTCAGATCCCAAGTACTTATATCAGCACGGTATTTTTCGCGTCGTGAAAAAATGACCCAATCAGCCCGGGACCAAGAAATCTTTACGTTTCATAGCATTTCTAAATGTATAGCGTCGATAACTGAAAACCCAATTTTCAGATCCCAAGTACTCATATCAGGTCGGAATTTTTTGCGTCGTGAAAAAATTCCCCAATCAGCCCGGGACCAAGAAATCTCCACGATTCATGGTATTTCTAAACGTATGGCGTCGATAACTGAAAACTAAATTTTCAGATCCCAAGTACTTATATCAGCTCGTAATTTTTCGCGTCGTGAAAAAATTGCCCAATCAGCCCGGGACCAAGAAATGTCCACGTTTCATAGCATTTCTAAATGTATAGCGTCGATAACTGAAAACCCAATTTTCAGATCCCAAGTACTCATATCAGGTCGGAATTTTTCGCGTCGTGAAAAAATTCCCCAATCAGCCCGGGACCAAGAAATCTCCACGATTCATGGTATTTCTAAACGTATGGCGTCGATAACTGAAAACTCAATTTTCAGATCCCAAGTACTTATATCAGCTCGGAATTTTTCGAGTCGTGAAAAAATTCCCCAATCAGCCCGGGACCAAGAAATCTTTACGTTTCATGGTATTTCTAAACGTATGGCGTCGATAACTGGAAACTCAATTTTCAGATCCAAAGTATTTATATCAGCTCGGAATTTTTCGCGTCGTGAAAATCAGCTTAATCAGCCCGGCACCAAGAAATGTCCACGTTTCATGGTATTTCTAAACATATGGCAGCGATAACTGAAAACTCAATTTTCAGATCCCAAGTACTTATATCAGCTCGGAATTTTTCGCGTCGTGAAAAAAATCCCCAATCAGCCGGGGACCAAGAAATGTCCACGTTTCATGGTATTTCTAAACGTATCGCGTCGATAACTGAAAACTCAATTTTCAGATCCCAAGTACTTATATCAGCTCGGAATTTTTCGCGTCGTGAAAAAATTGCCCAATCAGCCCGGGACCAAGAAATGTCCACGCTTCATGGTATTTCTAAACGTATGGCGTCGATAACTGAAAACTCAATTTTCAGATCCCAAGTACTTATATCAGCTCGGAATTTTTTGCGTCGTGAAAAAATTGCCCAATCAGCCCGGGACCAAGAAATGTCCACGCTTCATGGTATTTCTAAACGTATGGCGTCGATAACTGAAAACTCAATTTTCAGATCCCAAGTACTTATATCAGCTCGGAATTTTTTGCGTCGTGAAAAATTCTCCAATCAGCCCGGGACCAAGAAATGTCCACGTTTCATGGTATTTCTAAACGTATGGCGTCGATAACTGAAAACTCAATTTTCAGATCCCAAGTACTTATATCAGCTCGTAATTTTTCGCGTCGTGAAAAAATTGCCCAATCAGCCCGGGACAAAGAAATGTCCACGTTTCATGGTATTTCTAAACGTATGGCAAGAAATGTCCACGTTTCATGGTATTTCTAAACGTATAGCGTCGATAACTGAAAAGTTAATTTTCAGATCCCAAGTACTTATATCATCTGCGTATTTTACATGTTGTTAAAAAATGGTCCAATCAGCACGGGACCAAGAAATGTCCACGTTTCGTGGTATTTCTAAACGTATGGCATCGATATCTGAAAACTCAATTTTCAGATCCCAAGTACTTATATCAGCTCGTAATTTTTCGCGTCGTGAAAAAATTGCCCAATCAGCCCGGGACCAAGAAATGTCCACGTTTCATAGCATTTCTAAATGTATAGCGTCGATAACTGAAAACCCAATTTTCAGATCCCAAGTACTTATATCAGCTCGGAATTTTTCGCGTCGTGAAAAAATTTCCGAATCAGCCCGGGACCAAGAAATCTCCACGTTTCATTGTACTTCTAAAGGTATGGCGGCGATAACTGAAAACTCAATTTTCAGATCCCAAGTACTTATATCATCTGAGTATTTTACATGTTGTTAAAAAATGTTCCAATCAGCACGGGACCAAGAAATGTCCACGTTTCGTGGTATTTCTAAACGTATGGCATCGATAACTGGAAACTCAATTTTCAGATCCCAAGTACTTATATCAGCTCGGAATTTTTCGCGTCGTGAAAATCAGCTTAATCAGCCCGGTACCAAGAAATGTCCACGTTTCATGGTATTTCTAAACGTATGGCGTCGATAACTGAAAACTCAATTTTCAGATCCCAAGTACTTATATCATCTGCGTATTTTACATGTTTTTAAAAAATGATCCAATCAGCCCGGGACCAAGAAATCTCCACGTTTCATGGTATTTCTAAACGTATGGCGTCGATAACTGAAAACTCAATTTTCAGATCCCAATATACTTAAATGAGCTCGGAATTTTTCGCGTCGTGAAAAAATTCCCCAATCAGCCCGGGACCAAGAAACGTCCACGTTTCATGGTATTTCTAAACGTATGGTGTCGATAACTGGAAACTCAATTTTCAGATCCCAAGTACATATATCAGCTCGGAATTTTTCACGTCGTGAAAAAATTGCCCAATCAGCCCGGGACCAAGAAATGTCGACGCTTCATGGTATTTCTAAACGTATGGCGTCGATAACTGAAAACTCAATTTTCAGATCCCAAGTACTTAAATGAGCTCGGAATTTTTCGCGTCGTGAAAAAATTCCCCAATCAGCCCGGGACCAAGAAATGTCCACGTTTCATGGTATTTCTAAACGTATGGCGTCGATAACTGGAAACTCAATTTTCAGATCCCAAGTAGTTATATCAGCTCGGAATTTTTCGCGTCGTGAAAATCAGCTTAATCATCCCGGGACCAAGAAATGTCCACGTTTCATGGTATTTCTAAACGTATGGCGTCGATAACTGAAAACTCAATTTTCAGATCCCAAGTACTTATATGAGCTCGGAATTTTTCGCGTCGTGAAAACATTCCCCAATCAGCCCGGGACCAAGAAATGTCCACACTTCATGGTATTTCTAAACGTATGGCGTCGATAACTGAAAACTCAATTTTCAGATCCCAAGTTCTTATATCAGCTCGGAATTTTTCGCGTCGTGAAAAAATTCCCCAATCAGCCCGGGACCAAGAAATGTCCACGTTTCATGGTATTTCTAAACGTATGGCGTCGATAACTGGAAACTCAATTTTCAGATCCCAAGTAGTTATATCAGCTCGGAATTTTTCGCGTCGTGAAAATCAGCTTAATCATCCCGGGACCAAGAAATGTCCACGTTTCATGGTATTTCTAAACGTATGGCGTCGATAACTGAAAACTCAATTTTCAGATCCCAAGTACTTATATGAGCTCGGAATTTTTCGCGTCGTGAAAACATTCCCCAATCAGCCCGGGACCAAGAAATGTCCACGCTTCATGGTATTTCTAAACGTATGGCGTCGATAACTGAAAACTCAATTTTCAGATCCCAAGTTCTTATATCAGCTCGGAATTTTTCGCGTCGTGAAAAAATTCCCCAATCAGCCCGGGACCAAGAAATCTCCACGTTTCATGGTATTTCTAAACGTATGGCGTCGATAACTGAAAAGTCAATTTTCAGATCCCAAGTACTTATATCAGCTCGGAATTTTTCGCATCGTGAAAAAATTCCCCAATCAGCCCGTGACCAAGAAATGTCCACGTTTCATGGTATTTCTAAACGTATAGCGTCGATAACTGAAAAGTTAATTTTCAGATCCCAAGTACTTATATCATCTGCGTATTTTACATGTTGTTAAAAAATGGTCCAATCAGCCCGGGACCAGGAAATCTCCACGTTTCATGGTATTTCTAAACGTATGGCGTCGATAACTGAAAACTCAATTTTCAGATCCCAAGTACTTATATCAGCTCGGAATTTTTCGCGTCGTGAAAAAATTCCCCAATCAGCCCGGGACCAAGAAATGTCCACGTTTCATGGTATTTCTAAACGTATGGCGTCGATAACTGAAAAGTCAATTTTCAGATCCCAAGTACTTATATCAGCTCGGAATTTTTCGCGTCGTGAAAAAATTGCCCAATCAGCCCGGGACCAAGAAATGTCCACGTTTCATGGTATTTCTAAACGTATAGCGTCGATAACTGAAAAGTTAATTTTCAGATCCCAAGTACTTATATCATCTGCGTATTTTACATGTTGTTAAAAAATGGTCCAATCAGCCCGGGACCAAGAAATGTCCACGCTTCATGGTATTTCTAAACGTATGGCGTCGATAACTGAAAACTCAATTTTTAGATCCCAAGTACTTATATCAGCTCGGAATTTTTCGCGTCGTGAAAAAATTCCCCAATCAGCCCGGGACCAAGAAATCTCCACGTTTCATGGTATTTCTAAACGTATGGCGTCGATAACTGAAAAGTCAATTTTCAGATCCCAAGTACTTATATCAGCTCGGAATTTTTCGCATCGTGAAAAAATTCCCCAATCAGCCCGTGACCAAGAAATGTCCACGTTTCATGGTATTTCTAAACGTATAGCGTCGATAACTGAAAAGTTAATTTTCAGATCCCAAGTACTTATATCATCTGCGTATTTTACATGTTGTTAAAAAATGGTCCAATCAGCCCGGGACCAGGAAATCTCCACGTTTCATGGTATTTCTAAACGTATGGCGTCGATAACTGAAAACTCAATTTTCAGATCCCAAGTACTTATATCAGCTCGGAATTTTTCGCGTCGTGAAAAAATTCCCCAATCAGCCCGGGACCAAGAAATGTCCACGTTTCATGGTATTTCTAAACGTATGGCGTCGATAACTGAAAAGTCAATTTTCAGATCCCAAGTACTTATATCAGCTCGGAATTTTTCGCGTCGTGAAAAAATTGCCCAATCAGCCCGGGACCAAGAAATGTCCACGTTTCATGGTATTTCTAAACGTATAGCGTCGATAACTGAAAAGTTAATTTTCAGATCCCAAGTACTTATATCATCTGCGTATTTTACATGTTGTTAAAAAATGGTCCAATCAGCCCGGGACCAAGAAATGTCCACGCTTCATGGTATTTCTAAACGTATGGCGTCGATAACTGAAAACTCAATTTTTAGATCCCAAGTACTTATATCAGCTCGGAATTTTTCGCGTCGTGAAAAAATTCCCCAATCAGCCCGGGACCAAGAAATCTCCACGTTTCATGGTATTTCTAAACGTATGGCGTCGATAACTGAAAAGTCAATTTTCAGATCCCAAGTACTTATATCAGCTCGTAATTTTTCGCGTCGTGAAAAAATTGCCCAATCAGCCCGGGACCAAGAAATGTCCACGCTTCATGGTATTTCTAAACGTATGGCGTCGATAACTGAAAACTCAATTTTCAGATCCCAAGTACTTATATCAGCTCGGAATTTTTCGCATCGTGAAAAAATTCCCCAATCAGCCCGTGACCAAGAAATGTCCACGTTTCATGGTATTTCTAAACGTATAGCGTCGATAACTGAAAAGTTAATTTTCAGATCCCAAGTACTTATATCATCCGCGTATTTTACATGTTGTTAAAAAATGGTCCAATCAGCCCGGGACCAAGAAATCTCCACGTTTCATGGTATTTCTAAAGGTATGGCGGCGATAACTGAAAACTCAATTTTCAGATTCCAAGTACTTATATCATCTGAGTATTTTACATGTTGTTAAAAAATGGTCCAATCAGCACGGGACCAAGAAATGTCCACGTTTCGTGGTATTTCTAAACGTATGGCATCGATAACTGAAAACTAAATTTTCAGATCCCAAGTACTTATATCAGCTCGTAATTTTTCGCGTCGTGAAAAAATTGCCCAATCAGCCCGGGACCAAGAAATGTTCACGTTTCATAGCATTTCTAAATGTATAGCGTCGATAACTGAAAACCCAATTTTCAGATCCCAAGTACTCATATCAGGTCGGAATTTTTCGCGTCGTGAAAAAATTCCCCAATCAGCCCGGGACCAAGAAATCTCCACGATTCATGGTATTTCTAAACGTATGGCGTCGATAACTGAAAACTAAATTTTCAGATCCCAAGTACTTCTATCAGCTCGTAATTTTTCGCGTCGTGAAAAAATTGCCCAATCAGCCCGGGACCAAGAAATGTCCACGTTTCATAGCATTTCTAAATGTATAGCGTCGATAACTGAAAACCCAATTTTCAGATCCCAAGTACTCATATCAGGTCGGAATTTTTCGCGTCGTGAAAAAATTCCCCAATCAGCCCGGGACCAAGAAATCTCCTCGATTCATGGTATTTCTAAACGTATGGCGTCGATAACTGAAAACTCAATTTTCAGATCCCAAGTACTTATATCAGCTCGGAATTTTTCGAGTCGTGAAAAAATTCCCCAATCAGCCCGGGACCAAGAAATCTTTACGTTTCATGGTATTTCTAAACGTATGGCGTCGATAACTGGAAACTCAATTTTCAGATCCAAAGTATTTATATCAGCTCGGAATTTTTCGCGTCGTGAAAATCAGCTTAATCAGCCCGGCACCAAGAAATGTCCACGTTTCATGGTATTTCTAAACATATGGCAGCGATAACTGAAAACTCAATTTTCAGATCCCAAGTACTTATATCAGCTCGGAATTTTTCGCGTCGTGAAAAAAATCCCCAATCAGCCGGGGACCAAGAAATGTCCACGTTTCATGGTATTTCTAAACGTATCGCGTCGATAACTGAAAACTCAATTTTCAGATCCCAAGTACTTATATCAGCTCGGAATTTTTCGCGTCGTGAAAAAATTGCCCAATCAGCCCGGGACCAAGAAATGTCCACGCTTCATGGTATTTCTAAACGTATGGCGTCGATAACTGAAAACTCAATTTTCAGATCCCAAGTACTTATATCAGCTCGGAATTTTTTGCGTCGTGAAAAATTCTCCAATCAGCCCGGGACCAAGAAATGTCCACGTTTCATGGTATTTCTAAACGTATGGCGTCGATAACTGAAAACTCAATTTTCAGATCCCAAGTACTCATATCAGGTCGGAATTTTTCGCGTCGTGAAAAAATTCCCCAATCAGCCCGGGACCAAGAAATGTCCACGTTTCATGGTATTTCTAAACGTATGGCGTCGATAACTGAAAACTCAATTTTCAGATCCCAAGTACTCATATCAGGTCGGAATTTTTCGCGTCGTGAAAAAATTCCCCAATCAGCCCGGGACCAAGAAATCTCCACGATTCATGGTATTTCTAAACGTATGGCGTCGATAACTGAAAACTCAATTTTCAGATCCCAAGTACTTATATCAGCTCGTAATTTTTCGCGTCGTGAAAAAATTGCCCAATCAGCCCGGGACAAAGAAATGTCCACGTTTCATGGTATTTCTAAACGTATGGCAAGAAATGTCCACGTTTCATGGTATTTCTAAACGTATAGCGTCGATAACTGAAAAGTTAATTTTCAGATCCCAAGTACTTATATCATCTGCGTATTTTACATGTTGTTAAAAAATGGTCCAATCAGCACGGGACCAAGAAATGTCCACGTTTCGTGGTATTTCTAAACGTATGGCATCGATATCTGAAAACTCAATTTTCAGATCCCAAGTACTTATATCAGCTCGTAATTTTTCGCGTCGTGAAAAAATTGCCCAATCAGCCCGGGACCAAGAAATGTCCACGTTTCATAGCATTTCTAAATGTATAGCGTCGATAACTGAAAACCCAATTTTCAGATCCCAAGTACTTATATCAGCTCGGAATTTTTCGCGTCGTGAAAAAATTCCCGAATCAGCCCGGGACCAAGAAATCTCCACGTTTCATTGTACTTCTAAAGGTATGGCGGCGATAACTGAAAACTCAATTTTCAGATCCCAAGTACTTATATCATCTGAGTATTTTACATGTTGTTAAAAAATGGTCCAATCAGCACGGGACCAAGAAATGTCCACGTTTCGTGGTATTTCTAAACGTATGGCATCGATAACTGGAAACTCAATTTTCAGATCCCAAGTACTTATATCAGCTCGGAATTTTTCGCGTCGCGAAAATCAGCTTAATCAGCCCGGTACCAAGAAATGTCCACGTTTCATGGTATTTCTAAACGTATGGCGTCGATAACTGAAAACTCAATTTTCAGATCCCAAGTACTTATATCATCTGCGTATTTTACATGTTTTTAAAAAATGGTCCAATCAGCCCGGGACCAAGAAATCTCCACGTTTCATGGTATTTCTAAACGTATGGCGTCGATAACTGAAAACTCAATTTTCAGATCCCAAGTACTTAAATGAGCTCGGAATTTTTCGCGTCGTGAAAAAATTCCCCAATCAGCCCGGGACCAAGAAACGTCCACGTTTCATGGTATTTCTAAACGTATGGTGTCGATAACTGGAAACTCAATTTTCAGATCCCAAGTACATATATCAGCTCGGAATTTTTCACGTCGTGAAAAAATTGCCCAATCAGCCCGGGACCAAGAAATGTCGACGCTTCATGGTATTTCTAAACGTATGGCGTCGATAACTGAAAACTCAATTTTCAGATCCCAAGTACTTAAATGAGCTCGGAATTTTTCGCGTCGTGAAAAAATTCCCCAATCAGCCCGGGACCAAGAAATGTCCACGTTTCATGGTATTTCTAAACGTATGGCGTCGATAACTGGAAACTCAATTTTCAGATCCCAAGTAGTTATATCAGCTCGGAATTTTTCGCGTCGTGAAAATCAGCTTAATCATCCCGGGACCAAGAAATGTCCACGTTTCATGGTATTTCTAAACGTATGGCGTCGATAACTGAAAACTCAATTTTCAGATCCCAAGTACTTATATGAGCTCGGAATTTTTCGCGTCGTGAAAACATTCCCCAATCAGCCCGGGACAAAGAAATGTCCACGCTTCATGGTATTTCTAAACGTATGGCGTCGATAACTGAAAACTCAATTTTCAGATCCCAAGTTCTTATATCAGCTCGGAATTTTTCGCGTCGTGAAAAAATTCCCCAATCAGCCCGGGACCAAGAAATGTCCACGTTTCATGGTATTTCTAAACGTATGGCGTCGATAACTGGAAACTCAATTTTCAGATCCCAAGTAGTTATATCAGCTCGGAATTTTTCGCGTCGTGAAAATCAGCTTAATCATCCCGGGACCAAGAAATGTCCACGTTTCATGGTATTTCTAAACGTATGGCGTCGATAACTGAAAACTCAATTTTCAGATCCCAAGTTCTTATATCAGCTCGGAATTTTTCGCGTCGTGAAAAAATTCCCCAATCAGCCCGGGACCAAGAAATCTCCACGTTTCATGGTATTTCTAAACGTATGGCGTCGATAACTGAAAAGTCAATTTTCAGATCCCAAGTACTTATATCAGCTCGGAATTTTTCGCATCGTGAAAAAATTCCCCAATCAGCCCGTGACCAAGAAATGTCCACGTTTCATGGTATTTCTAAACGTATAGCGTCGATAACTGAAAAGTTAATTTTCAGATCCCAAGTACTTATATCATCTGCGTATTTTACATGTTGTTAAAAAATGGTCCAATCAGCCCGGGACCACGAAATCTCCACGTTTCATGGTATTTCTAAACGTATGGCGTCGATAACTGAAAACTCAATTTTCAGATCCCAAGTACTTATATCAGCTCGGAATTTTTCGCGTCGTGAAAAAATTCCCCAATCAGCCCGGGACCAAGAAATGTCCACGTTTCATGGTATTTCTAAACGTATGGCGTCGATAACTGAAAAGTCAATTTTCAGATCCCAAGTACTTATATCAGCTCGGAATTTTTCGCGTCGTGAAAAAATTGCCCAATCAGCCCGGGACCAAGAAATGTCCACGTTTCATGGTATTTCTAAACGTATAGCGTCGATAACTGAAAAGTTAATTTTCAGATCCCAAGTACTTATATCATCTGCGTATTTTACATGTTGTTAAAAAATGGTCCAATCAGCCCGGGACCAAGAAATCTCCACGATTCATGGTATTTCTAAACGTATGGCGTCGATAACTGAAAACTCAATTTTTAGATCCCAAGTACTTATATCAGCTCGGAATTTTTCGCGTCGTGAAAAAATTCCCCAATCAGCCCGGGACCAAGAAATGTCCACGTTTCATGGTATTTCTAAACGTATGGCGTCGATAACTGGAAACTCAATTTTCAGATCCCAAGTAGTTATATCAGCTCGGAATTTTTCGCGTCGTGAAAATCAGCTTAATCATCCCGGGACCAAGAAATGTCCACGCTTCATGGTATTTCTAAACGTAGGGCGTCGATAACTGAAAACTCAATTTTCAGATCCCAAGTACTTATATCAGCTCGGAATTTTTCGCGTCGTGAAAAAATTCCCCAATCAGCCCGGTACCAAGAAATCTCCACGATTCATGGTATTTCTAAACGTATGGCGTCGATAACTGGAAACTCAATTTTCAGATCCCAAGTACTTATATCAGCACGGTATTTTTCGCGTCGTGAAAAAATGACCCAATCAGCCCGGGACCAAGAAATCTTTACGTTTCATAGCATTTCTAAATGTATAGCGTCGATAACTGAAAACCCAATTTTCAGATCCCAAGTACTTATATCAGCTCGGAATTTTTCGCGTCGTGAAAAAATTCCCCAATCAGCCCGGGACCAAGAAATGTCCACGCTTCATGGTATTTCTAAACGTATGGCGTCGATAACTGAAAACTCAATTTTTAGATCCCAAGTACTTATATCAGCTCGGAATTTTTCGCGTCGTGAAAAAATTCCCCAATCAGCCCGGGACCAAGAAATCTCCACGTTTCATGGTATTTCTAAACGTATGGCGTCGATAACTGAAAAGTCAATTTTCAGATCCCAAGTACTTATATCAGCTCGTAATTTTTCGCGTCGTGAAAAAATTGCCCAATCAGCCCGGGACCAAGAAATGTCCACGCTTCATGGTATTTCTAAACGTATGGCGTCGATAACTGAAAACTCAATTTTCAGATCCCAAGTACTTATATCAGCTCGGAATTTTTCGCATCGTGAAAAAATTCCCCAATCAGCCCGTGACCAAGAAATGTCCACGTTTCATGGTATTTCTAAACGTATAGCGTCGATAACTGAAAAGTTAATTTTCAGATCCCAAGTACTTATATCATCCGCGTATTTTACATGTTGTTAAAAAATGGTCCAATCAGCCCGGGACCAAGAAATCTCCACGTTTCATGGTATTTCTAAAGGTATGGCGGCGATAACTGAAAACTCAATTTTCAGATTCCAAGTACTTATATCATCTGAGTATTTTACATGTTGTTAAAAAATGGTCCAATCAGCACGGGACCAAGAAATGTCCACGTTTCGTGGTATTTCTAAACGTATGGCATCGATAACTGAAAACTAAATTTTCAGATCCCAAGTACTTATATCAGCTCGTAATTTTTCGCGTCGTGAAAAAATTGCCCAATCAGCCCGGGACCAAGAAATGTTCACGTTTCATAGCATTTCTAAATGTATAGCGTCGATAACTGAAAACCCAATTTTCAGATCCCAAGTACTCATATCAGGTCGGAATTTTTCGCGTCGTGAAAAAATTCCCCAATCAGCCCGGGACCAAGAAATCTCCACGATTCATGGTATTTCTAAACGTATGGCGTCGATAACTGAAAACTAAATTTTCAGATCCCAAGTACTTATATCAGCTCGTAATTTTTCGCGTCGTGAAAAAATTGCCCAATCAGCCCGGGACCAAGAAATGTCCACGTTTCATAGCATTTCTAAATGTATAGCGTCGATAACTGAAAACCCAATTTTCAGATCCCAAGTACTCATATCAGGTCGGAATTTTTCGCGTCGTGAAAAAATTCCCCAATCAGCCCGGGACCAAGAAATCTCCACGATTCATGGTATTTCTAAACGTATGGCGTCGATAACTGAAAACTCAATTTTCAGATCCCAAGTACTTATATCAGCTCGGAATTTTTCGAGTCGTGAAAAAATTCCCCAATCAGCCCGGGACCAAGAAATCTTTACGTTTCATGGTATTTCTAAACGTATGGCGTCGATAACTGGAAACTCAATTTTCAGATCCAAAGTATTTATATCAGCTCGGAATTTTTCGCGTCGTGAAAATCAGCTTAATCAGCCCGGCACCAAGAAATGTCCACGTTTCATGGTATTTCTAAACATATGGCAGCGATAACTGAAAACTCAATTTTCAGATCCCAAGTACTTATATCAGCTCGGAATTTTTCGCGTCGTGAAAAAAATCCCCAATCAGCCGGGGACCAAGAAATGTCCACGTTTCATGGTATTTCTAAACGTATCGCGTCGATAACTGAAAACTCAATTTTCAGATCCCAAGTACTTATATCAGCTCGGAATTTTTCGCGTCGTGAAAAAATTGCCCAATCAGCCCGGGACCAAGAAATGTCCACGCTTCATGGTATTTCTAAACGTATGGCGTCGATAACTGAAAACTCAATTTTCAGATCCCAAGTACTTATATCAGCTCGGAATTTTTTGCGTCGTGAAAAATTCTCCAATCAGCCCGGGACCAAGAAATGTCCACGTTTCATGGTATTTCTAAACGTATGGCGTCGATAACTGAAAACTCAATTTTCAGATCCCAAGTACTTATATCAGCTCGTAATTTTTCGCGTCGTGAAAAAATTGCCCAATCAGCCCGGGACAAAGAAATGTCCACGTTTCATGGTATTTCTAAACGTATGGCAAGAAATGTCCACGTTTCATGGTATTTCTAAACGTATAGCGTCGATAACTGAAAACTCAATTTTCAGATTCCAAGTACTTATATCATCTGAGTATTTTACATGTTGTTATAAAATGGTCCAATCAGCACGGGACCAAGAAATGTCCACGTTTCGTGGTATTTCTAAACGTATGGCATCGATAACTGAAAACTAAATTTTCAGATCCCAAGTACTTATATCAGCTCGTAATTTTTCGCGTCGTGAAAAAATTGCCCAATCAGCCCGGGACCAAGAAATGTCCACGTTTCATAGCATTTCTAAATGTATAGCGTCGATAACTGAAAACCCAATTTTCAGATCCCAAGTACTCATATCAGGTCGGAATTTTTCGCGTCGTGAAAAAATTCCCCAATCAGCCCGGGACCAAGAAATCTCCACGATTCATGGTATTTCTAAACGTATGGCGTCGATAACTGAAAACTCAATTTTCAGATCCCAAGTACTTATATCAGCTCGGAATTTTTCGAGTCGTGAAAAAATTCCCCAATCAGCCCGGGACCAAGAAATCTTTACGTTTCATGGTATTTCTAAACGTATGGCGTCGATAACTGGAAACTCAATTTTCAGATCCAAAGTATTTATATCAGCTCGGAATTTTTCGCGTCGTGAAAATCAGCTTAATCAGCCCGGCACCAAGAAATGTCCACGTTTCATGGTATTTCTAAACATATGGCAGCGATAACTGAAAACTCAATTTTCAGATCCCAAGTACTTATATCAGCTCGGAATTTTTCGCGTCGTGAAAAAAATCCCCAATCAGCCGGGGACCAAGAAATGTCCACGTTTCATGGTATTTCTAAACGTATGGCGTCGATAACTGAAAACTCAATTTTCAGATCCCAAGTACTTATATCAGCTCGGAATTTTTCGCGTCGTGAAAAAATTGCCCAATCAGCCCGGGACCAAGAAATGTCCACGCTTCATGGTATTTCTAAACGTATGGCGTCGATAACTGAAAACTCAATTTTCAGATCCCAAGTACTTATATCAGCTCGGAATTTTTTGCGTCGTGAAAAATTCTCCAATCAGCCCGGGACCAAGAAATGTCCACGTTTCATGGTATTTCTAAACGTATGGCGTCGATAACTGAAAACTCAATTTTCAGATCCCAAGTACTTATATCAGCTCGTAATTTTTCGCGTCGTGAAAAAATTGCCCAATCAGCCCGGGACAAAGAAATGTCCACGTTTCATGGTATTTCTAAACGTATGGCAAGAAATGTCCACGTTTCATGGTATTTCTAAACGTATAGCGTCGATAACTGAAAAGTTAATTTTCAGATCCCAAGTACTTATATCATCTGCGTATTTTACATGTTGTTAAAAAATGGTCCAATCAGCACGGGACCAAGAAATGTCCACGTTTCGTGGTATTTCTAAACGTATGGCATCGATATCTGAAAACTCAATTTTCAGATCCCAAGTACTTATATCAGCTCGTAATTTTTCGCGTCGTGAAAAAATTGCCCAATCAGCCCGGGACCAAGAAATGTCCACGTTTCATAGCATTTCTAAATGTATAGCGTCGATAACTGAAAACCCAATTTTCAGATCCCAAGTACTTATATCAGCTCGGAATTTTTCGCGTCGTGAAAAAATTTCCGAATCAGCCCGGGACCAAGAAATCTCCACGTTTCATTGTACTTCTAAAGGTATGGCGGCGATAACTGAAAACTCAATTTTCAGATCCCAAGTACTTATATCATCTGAGTATTTTACATGTTGTTAAAAAATGGTCCAATCAGCACGGGACCAAGAAATGTCCACGTTTCGTGGTATTTCTAAACGTATGGCATCGATAACTGGAAACTCAATTTTCAGATCCCAAGTACTTATATCAGCTCGGAATTTTTCGCGTCGTGAAAATCAGCTTAATCAGCCCGGTACCAAGAAATGTCCACGTTTCATGGTATTTCTAAACGTATGGCGTCGATAACTGAAAACTCAATTTTCAGATCCCAAGTACTTATATCATCTGCGTATTTTACATGTTTTTAAAAAATGATCCAATCAGCCCGGGACCAAGAAATCTCCACGTTTCATGGTATTTCTAAACGTATGGCGTCGATAACTGAAAACTCAATTTTCAGATCCCAATATACTTAAATGAGCTCGGAATTTTTCGCGTCGTGAAAAAATTCCCCAATCAGCCCGGGACCAAGAAACGTCCACGTTTCATGGTATTTCTAAACGTATGGTGTCGATAACTGGAAACTCAATTTTCAGATCCCAAGTACATATATCAGCTCGGAATTTTTCACGTCGTGAAAAAATTGCCCAATCAGCCCGGGACCAAGAAATGTCGACGCTTCATGGTATTTCTAAACGTATGGCGTCGATAACTGAAAACTCAATTTTCAGATCCCAAGTACTTAAATGAGCTCGGAATTTTTCGCGTCGTGAAAAAATTCCCCAATCAGCCCGGGACCAAGAAATGTCCACGTTTCATGGTATTTCTAAACGTATGGCGTCGATAACTGGAAACTCAATTTTCAGATCCCAAGTAGTTATATCAGCTCGGAATTTTTCGCGTCGTGAAAATCAGCTTAATCATCCCGGGACCAAGAAATGTCCACGTTTCATGGTATTTCTAAACGTATGGCGTCGATAACTGAAAACTCAATTTTCAGATCCCAAGTACTTATATGAGCTCGGAATTTTTCGCGTCGTGAAAACATTCCCCAATCAGCCCGGGACCAAGAAATGTCCACGCTTCATGGTATTTCTAAACGTATGGCGTCGATAACTGAAAACTCAATTTTCAGATCCCAAGTTCTTATATCAGCTCGGAATTTTTCGCGTCGTGAAAAAATTCCCCAATCAGCCCGGGACCAAGAAATGTCCACGTTTCATGGTATTTCTAAACGTATGGCGTCGATAACTGGAAACTCAATTTTCAGATCCCAAGTAGTTATATCAGCTCGGAATTTTTCGCGTCGTGAAAATCAGCTTAATCATCCCGGGACCAAGAAATGTCCACGTTTCATGGTATTTCTAAACGTATGGCGTCGATAACTGAAAACTCAATTTTCAGATCCCAAGTACTTATATGAGCTCGGAATTTTTCGCGTCGTGAAAACATTCCCCAATCAGCCCGGGACCAAGAAATGTCCACGCTTCATGGTATTTCTAAACGTATGGCGTCGATAACTGAAAACTCAATTTTCAGATCCCAAGTTCTTATATCAGCTCGGAATTTTTCGCGTCGTGAAAAAATTCCCCAATCAGCCCGGGACCAAGAAATCTCCACGTTTCATGGTATTTCTAAACGTATGGCGTCGATAACTGAAAAGTCAATTTTCAGATCCCAAGTACTTATATCAGCTCGGAATTTTTCGCATCGTGAAAAAATTCCCCAATCAGCCCGTGACCAAGAAATGTCCACGTTTCATGGTATTTCTAAACGTATAGCGTCGATAACTGAAAAGTTAATTTTCAGATCCCAAGTACTTATATCATCTGCGTATTTTACATGTTGTTAAAAAATGGTCCAATCAGCCCGGGACCAGGAAATCTCCACGTTTCATGGTATTTCTAAACGTATGGCGTCGATAACTGAAAACTCAATTTTCAGATCCCAAGTACTTATATCAGCTCGGAATTTTTCGCGTCGTGAAAAAATTCCCCAATCAGCCCGGGACCAAGAAATGTCCACGTTTCATGGTATTTCTAAACGTATGGCGTCGATAACTGAAAAGTCAATTTTCAGATCCCAAGTACTTATATCAGCTCGGAATTTTTCGCGTCGTGAAAAAATTGCCCAATCAGCCCGGGACCAAGAAATGTCCACGTTTCATGGTATTTCTAAACGTATAGCGTCGATAACTGAAAAGTTAATTTTCAGATCCCAAGTACTTATATCATCTGCGTATTTTACATGTTGTTAAAAAATGGTCCAATCAGCCCGGGACCAAGAAATGTCCACGCTTCATGGTATTTCTAAACGTATGGCGTCGATAACTGAAAACTCAATTTTTAGATCCCAAGTACTTATATCAGCTCGGAATTTTTCGCGTCGTGAAAAAATTCCCCAATCAGCCCGGGACCAAGAAATCTCCACGTTTCATGGTATTTCTAAACGTATGGCGTCGATAACTGAAAAGTCAATTTTCAGATCCCAAGTACTTATATCAGCTCGTAATTTTTCGCGTCGTGAAAAAATTGCCCAATCAGCCCGGGACCAAGAAATGTCCACGCTTCATGGTATTTCTAAACGTATGGCGTCGATAACTGAAAACTCAATTTTCAGATCCCAAGTACTTATATCAGCTCGGAATTTTTCGCATCGTGAAAAAATTCCCCAATCAGCCCGTGACCAAGAAATGTCCACGTTTCATGGTATTTCTAAACGTATAGCGTCGATAACTGAAAAGTTAATTTTCAGATCCCAAGTACTTATATCATCCGCGTATTTTACATGTTGTTAAAAAATGGTCCAATCAGCCCGGGACCAAGAAATCTCCACGTTTCATGGTATTTCTAAAGGTATGGCGGCGATAACTGAAAACTCAATTTTCAGATTCCAAGTACTTATATCATCTGAGTATTTTACATGTTGTTAAAAAATGGTCCAATCAGCACGGGACCAAGAAATGTCCACGTTTCGTGGTATTTCTAAACGTATGGCATCGATAACTGAAAACTAAATTTTCAGATCCCAAGTACTTATATCAGCTCGTAATTTTTCGCGTCGTGAAAAAATTGCCCAATCAGCCCGGGACCAAGAAATGTTCACGTTTCATAGCATTTCTAAATGTATATCGTCGATAACTGAAAACCCAATTTTCAGATCCCAAGTACTCATATCAGGTCGGAATTTTTCGCGTCGTGAAAAAATTCCCCAATCAGCCCGGGACCAAGAAATCTCCACGATTCATGGTATTTCTAAACGTATGGCGTCGATAACTGAAAACTAAATTTTCAGATCCCAAGTACTTCTATCAGCTCGTAATTTTTCGCGTCGTGAAAAAATTGCCCAATCAGCCCGGGACCAAGAAATGTCCACGTTTCATAGCATTTCTAAATGTATAGCGTCGATAACTGAAAACCCAATTTTCAGATCCCAAGTACTCATATCAGGTCGGAATTTTTCGCGTCGTGAAAAAATTCCCCAATCAGCCCGGGACCAAGAAATCTCCTCGATTCATGGTATTTCTAAACGTATGGCGTCGATAACTGAAAACTCAATTTTCAGATCCCAAGTACTTATATCAGCTCGGAATTTTTCGAGTCGTGAAAAAATTCCCCAATCAGCCCGGGACCAAGAAATCTTTACGTTTCATGGTATTTCTAAACGTATGGCGTCGATAACTGGAAACTCAATTTTCAGATCCAAAGTATTTATATCAGCTCGGAATTTTTCGCGTCGTGAAAATCAGCTTAATCAGCCCGGCACCAAGAAATGTCCACGTTTCATGGTATTTCTAAACATATGGCAGCGATAACTGAAAACTCAATTTTCAGATCCCAAGTACTTATATCAGCTCGGAATTTTTCGCGTCGTGAAAAAAATCCCCAATCAGCCGGGGACCAAGAAATGTCCACGTTTCATGGTATTTCTAAACGTATCGCGTCGATAACTGAAAACTCAATTTTCAGATCCCAAGTACTTATATCAGCTCGGAATTTTTCGCGTCGTGAAAAAATTGCCCAATCAGCCCGGGACCAAGAAATGTCCACGCTTCATGGTATTTCTAAACGTATGGCGTCGATAACTGAAAACTCAATTTTCAGATCCCAAGTACTTATATCAGCTCGGAATTTTTTGCGTCGTGAAAAATTCTCCAATCAGCCCGGGACCAAGAAATGTCCACGTTTCATGGTATTTCTAAACGTATGGCGTCGATAACTGAAAACTCAATTTTCAGATCCCAAGTACTTATATCAGCTCGTAATTTTTCGCGTCGTGAAAAAATTGCCCAATCAGCCCGGGACAAAGAAATGTCCACGTTTCATGGTATTTCTAAACGTATGGCAAGAAATGTCCACGTTTCATGGTATTTCTAAACGTATAGCGTCGATAACTGAAAAGTTAATTTTCAGATCCCAAGTACTTATATCATCTGCGTATTTTACATGTTGTTAAAAAATGGTCCAATCAGCACGGGACCAAGAAATGTCCACGTTTCGTGGTATTTCTAAACGTATGGCATCGATATCTGAAAACTCAATTTTCAGATCCCAAGTACTTATATCAGCTCGTAATTTTTCGCGTCGTGAAAAAATTGCCCAATCAGCCCGGGACCAAGAAATGTCCACGTTTCATAGCATTTCTAAATGTATAGCGTCGATAACTGAAAACCCAATTTTCAGATCCCAAGTACTTATATCAGCTCGGAATTTTTCGCGTCGTGAAAAAATTCCCGAATCAGCCCGGGACCAAGAAATCTCCACGTTTCATTGTACTTCTAAAGGTATGGCGGCGATAACTGAAAACTCAATTTTCAGATCCCAAGTACTTATATCATCTGAGTATTTTACATGTTGTTAAAAAATGGTCCAATCAGCACGGGACCAAGAAATGTCCACGTTTCGTGGTATTTCTAAACGTATGGCATCGATAACTGGAAACTCAATTTTCAGATCCCAAGTACTTATATCAGCTCGGAATTTTTCGCGTCGCGAAAATCAGCTTAATCAGCCCGGTACCAAGAAATGTCCACGTTTCATGGTATTTCTAAACGTATGGCGTCGATAACTGAAAACTCAATTTTCAGATCCCAAGTACTTATATCATCTGCGTATTTTACATGTTTTTAAAAAATGGTCCAATCAGCCCGGGACCAAGAAATCTCCACGTTTCATGGTATTTCTAAACGTATGGCGTCGATAACTGAAAACTCAATTTTCAGATCCCAAGTACTTAAATGAGCTCGGAATTTTTCGCGTCGTGAAAAAATTCCCCAATCAGCCCGGGACCAAGAAACGTCCACGTTTCATGGTATTTCTAAACGTATGGTGTCGATAACTGGAAACTCAATTTTCAGATCCCAAGTACATATATCAGCTCGGAATTTTTCACGTCGTGAAAAAATTGCCCAATCAGCCCGGGACCAAGAAATGTCGACGCTTCATGGTATTTCTAAACGTATGGCGTCGATAACTGAAAACTCAATTTTCAGATCCCAAGTACTTAAATGAGCTCGGAATTTTTCGCGTCGTGAAAAAATTCCCCAATCAGCCCGGGACCAAGAAATGTCCACGTTTCATGGTATTTCTAAACGTATGGCGTCGATAACTGGAAACTCAATTTTCAGATCCCAAGTAGTTATATCAGCTCGGAATTTTTCGCGTCGTGAAAATCAGCTTAATCATCCCGGGACCAAGAAATGTCCACGTTTCATGGTATTTCTAAACGTATGGCGTCGATAACTGAAAACTCAATTTTCAGATCCCAAGTACTTATATGAGCTCGGAATTTTTCGCGTCGTGAAAACATTCCCCAATCAGCCCGGGACAAAGAAATGTCCACGCTTCATGGTATTTCTAAACGTATGGCGTCGATAACTGAAAACTCAATTTTCAGATCCCAAGTTCTTATATCAGCTCGGAATTTTTCGCGTCGTGAAAAAATTCCCCAATCAGCCCGGGACCAAGAAATGTCCACGTTTCATGGTATTTCTAAACGTATGGCGTCGATAACTGGAAACTCAATTTTCAGATCCCAAGTAGTTATATCAGCTCGGAATTTTTCGCGTCGTGAAAATCAGCTTAATCATCCCGGGACCAAGAAATGTCCACGTTTCATGGTATTTCTAAACGTATGGCGTCGATAACTGAAAACTCAATTTTCAGATCCCAAGTACTTATATGAGCTCGGAATTTTTCGCGTCGTGAAAACATTCCCCAATCAGCCCGGGACCAAGAAATGTCCACGCTTCATGGTATTTCTAAACGTATGGCGTCGATAACTGAAAACTCAATTTTCAGATCCCAAGTTCTTATATCAGCTCGGAATTTTTCGCGTCGTGAAAAAATTCCCCAATCAGCCCGGGACCAAGAAATCTCCACGTTTCATGGTATTTCTAAACGTATGGCGTCGATAACTGAAAAGTCAATTTTCAGATCCCAAGTACTTATATCAGCTCGGAATTTTTCGCATCGTGAAAAAATTCCCCAATCAGCCCGTGACCAAGAAATGTCCACGTTTCATGGTATTTCTAAACGTATAGCGTCGATAACTGAAAAGTTAATTTTCAGATCCCAAGTACTTATATCATCTGCGTATTTTACATGTTGTTAAAAAATGGTCCAATCAGCCCGGGACCAGGAAATCTCCACGTTTCATGGTATTTCTAAACGTATGGCGTCGATAACTGAAAACTCAATTTTCAGATCCCAAGTACTTATATCAGCTCGGAATTTTTCGCGTCGTGAAAAAATTCCCCAATCAGCCCGGGACCAAGAAATGTCCACGTTTCATGGTATTTCTAAACGTATGGCGTCGATAACTGAAAAGTCAATTTTCAGATCCCAAGTACTTATATCAGCTCGGAATTTTTCGCGTCGTGAAAAAATTGCCCAATCAGCCCGGGACCAAGAAATGTCCACGTTTCATGGTATTTCTAAACGTATAGCGTCGATAACTGAAAAGTTAATTTTCAGATCCCAAGTACTTATATCATCTGCGTATTTTACATGTTGTTAAAAAATGGTCCAATCAGCCCGGGACCAAGAAATCTCCACGATTCATGGTATTTCTAAACGTATGGCGTCGATAACTGAAAACTCAATTTTTAGATCCCAAGTACTTATATCAGCTCGGAATTTTTCGCGTCGTGAAAAAATTCCCCAATCAGCCCGGGACCAAGAAATGTCCACGTTTCATGGTATTTCTAAACGTATGGCGTCGATAACTGGAAACTCAATTTTCAGATCCCAAGTAGTTATATCAGCTCGGAATTTTTCGCGTCGTGAAAATCAGCTTAATCATCCCGGGACCAAGAAATGTCCACGCTTCATGGTATTTCTAAACGTAGGGCGTCGATAACTGAAAACTCAATTTTCAGATCCCAAGTACTTATATCAGCTCGGAATTTTTCGCGTCGTGAAAAAATTCCCCAATCAGCCCGGTACCAAGAAATCTCCACGATTCATGGTATTTCTAAACGTATGGCGTCGATAACTGGAAACTCAATTTTCAGATCCCAAGTACTTATATCAGCACGGTATTTTTCGCGTCGTGAAAAAATGACCCAATCAGCCCGGGACCAAGAAATCTTTACGTTTCATAGCATTTCTAAATGTATAGCGTCGATAACTGAAAACCCAATTTTCAGATCCCAAGTAATTATATCAGCTCGGAATTTTTCGCGTCGTGAAAAAATTCCCCAATCAGCCCGGGACCAAGAAATGTCCACGCTTCATGGTATTTCTAAACGTATGGCGTCGATAACTGAAAACTCAATTTTTAGATCCCAAGTACTTATATCAGCTCGGAATTTTTCGCGTCGTGAAAAAATTCCCCAATCAGCCCGGGACCAAGAAATCTCCACGTTTCATGGTATTTCTAAACGTATGGCGTCGATAACTGAAAAGTCAATTTTCAGATCCCAAGTACTTATATCAGCTCGTAATTTTTCGCGTCGTGAAAAAATTGCCCAATCAGCCCGGGACCAAGAAATGTCCACGCTTCATGGTATTTCTAAACGTATGGCGTCGATAACTGAAAACTCAATTTTCAGATCCCAAGTACTTATATCAGCTCGGAATTTTTCGCATCGTGAAAAAATTCCCCAATCAGCCCGTGACCAAGAAATGTCCACGTTTCATGGTATTTCTAAACGTATAGCGTCGATAACTGAAAAGTTAATTTTCAGATCCCAAGTACTTATATCATCCGCGTATTTTACATGTTGTTAAAAAATGGTCCAATCAGCCCGGGACCAAGAAATCTCCACGTTTCATGGTATTTCTAAAGGTATGGCGGCGATAACTGAAAACTCAATTTTCAGATTCCAAGTACTTATATCATCTGAGTATTTTACATGTTGTTAAAAAATGGTCCAATCAACACGGGACCAAGAAATCTCCACGATTCATGGTATTTCTAAACGTATGGCGTCGATAACTGAAAACTAAATTTTCAGATCCCAAGTACTTATATCAGCTCGGAATTTTTCGCGTCGTGAAAAAAATCCCCAATCAGCCGGGGACCAAGAAATGTCCACGTTTCATGGTATTTCTAAACGTATCGCGTCGATAACTGAAAACTCAATTTTCAGATCCCAAGTACTTATATCAGCTCGGAATTTTTCGCGTCGTGAAAAAATTGCCCAATCAGCCCGGGACCAAGAAATGTCCACGCTTCATGGTATTTCTAAACGTATGGCGTCGATAACTGAAAACTCAATTTTCAGATCCCAAGTACTTATATCAGCTCGGAATTTTTTGCGTCGTGAAAAATTCTCCAATCAGCCCGGGACCAAGAAATGTCCACGTTTCATGGTATTTCTAAACGTATGGCGTCGATAACTGAAAACTCAATTTTCAGATCCCAAGTACTTATATCAGCTCGTAATTTTTCGCGTCGTGAAAAAATTGCCCAATCAGCCCGGGACAAAGAAATGTCCACGTTTCATGGTATTTCTAAACGTATGGCAAGAAATGTCCACGTTTCATGGTATTTCTAAACGTATAGCGTCGATAACTGAAAACTCAATTTTCAGATTCCAAGTACTTATATCATCTGAGTATTTTACATGTTGTTAAAAAATGGTCCAATCAGCACGGGACCAAGAAATGTCCACGTTTCGTGGTATTTCTAAACGTATGGCATCGATAACTGAAAACTAAATTTTCAGATCCCAAGTACTTATATCAGCTCGTAATTTTTCGCGTCGTGAAAAAATTGCCCAATCAGCCCGGGACCAAGAAATGTCCACGTTTCATAGCATTTCTAAATGTATAGCGTCGATAACTGAAAACCCAATTTTCAGATCCCAAGTACTCATATCAGGTCGGAATTTTTCGCGTCGTGAAAAAATTCCCCAATCAGCCCGGGACCAAGAAATCTCCACGATTCATGGTATTTCTAAACGTATGGCGTCGATAACTGAAAACTCAATTTTCAGATCCCAAGTACTTATATCAGCTCGGAATTTTTCGAGTCGTGAAAAAATTCCCCAATCAGCCCGGGACCAAGAAATGTCCACGCTTCATGGTATTTCTAAACGTATGGCGTCGATAACTGAAAACTCAATTTTCAGATCCCAAGTACTTATATCAGCTCGGAATTTTTTGCGTCGTGAAAAATTCTCCAATCAGCCCGGGACCAAGAAATGTCCACGTTTCATGGTATTTCTAAACGTATGGCGTCGATAACTGGAAACTCAATTTTCAGATCCCAAGTAGTTATATCTGCTCGGAATTTTTCGCGTCGTGAAAATCAGCTTAATCATCCCGGGACCAAGAAATGTCCACGTTTCATGGTATTTCTAAACGTATGGCGTCGATAACTGAAAACTCAATTTTCAGATCCCAAGTACTTATATGAGCTCGGAATTTTTCGCGTCGTGAAAACATTCCGCAATCAGCCCGGGACCAAGAAATGTCCACGCTTCATGGTATTTCTAAACGTATGGCGTCGATAACTGAAAACTCAATTTTCAGATCCCAAGTTCTTATATCAGCTCGGAATTTTTCGCGTCGTGAAAAAATTCCCCAATCAGCCCGGGACCAAGAAATCTCCACGTTTCATGGTATTTCTAAACGTATGGCGTCGATAACTGAAAAGTCAATTTTCAGATCCCAAGTACTTATATCAGCTCGGAATTTTTCGCATCGTGAAAAAATTCCCCAATCAGCCCGTGACCAAGAAATGTCCACGTTTCATGGTATTTCTAAACGTATAGCGTCGATAACTGAAAAGTTAATTTTCAGATCCCAAGTACTTATATCATCTGCGTATTTTACATGTTGTTAAAAAATGGTCCAATCAGCCCGGGACCAGGAAATCTCCACGTTTCATGGTATTTCTAAACGTATGGCGTCGATAACTGAAAACTCAATTTTCAGATCCCAAGTACTTATATCAGCTCGGAATTTTTCGCGTCGTGAAAAAATTCCCCAATCAGCCCGGGACCAAGAAATGTCCACGTTTCATGGTATTTCTAAACGTATGGCGTCGATAACTGAAAAGTCAATTTTCAGATCCCAAGTACTTATATCAGCTCGGAATTTTTCGCGTCGTGAAAAAATTGCCCAATCAGCCCGGGACCAAGAAATGTCCACGTTTCATGGTATTTCTAAACGTATAGCGTCGATAACTGAAAAGTTAATTTTCAGATCCCAAGTACTTATATCATCTGCGTATTTTACATGTTGTTAAAAAATGGTCCAATCAGCCCGGGACCAAGAAATCTCCACGTTTCATGGTATTTCTAAACGTATGGCGTCGATAACTGAAAACTCAATTTTTAGATCCCAAGTACTTATATCAGCTCGGAATTTTTCGCGTCGTGAAAAAATTCCCCAATCAGCCCGGGACCAAGAAATGTCCACGTTTCATGGTATTTCTAAACGTATGGCGTCGATAACTGGAAACTCAATTTTCAGATCCCAAGTACTTATATCAGCTCGGAATTTTTCGCGTCGTGAAAAAAATCCCCAATCAGCCGGGGACCAAGAAATGTCCACGTTTCATGGTATTTCTAAACGTATCGCGTCGATAACTGAAAACTCAATTTTCAGATCCCAAGTACTTATATCAGCTCGGAATTTTTCGCGTCGTGAAAAAATTGCCCAATCAGCCCGGGACCAAGAAATGTCCACGCTTCATGGTATTTCTAAACGTATGGCGTCGATAACTGAAAACTCAATTTTCAGATCCCAAGTACTTATATCAGCTCGGAATTTTTTGCGTCGTGAAAAATTCTCCAATCAGCCCGGGACCAAGAAATGTCCACGTTTCATGGTATTTCTAAACGTATGGCGTCGATAACTGAAAACTCAATTTTCAGATCCCAAGTACTCATATCAGGTCGGAATTTTTCGCGTCGTGAAAAAATTCCCCAATCAGCCCGGGACCAAGAAATCTCCACGATTCATGGTATTTCTAAACGTATGGCGTCGATAACTGAAAACTCAATTTTCAGATCCCAAGTACTTATATCAGCTCGGAATTTTTCGAGTCGTGAAAAAATTCCCCAATCAGCCCGGGACCAAGAAATCTTTACGTTTCATGGTATTTCTAAACGTATGGCGTCGATAACTGGAAACTCAATTTTCAGATCCCAAGTAGTTATATCAGCTCGGAATTTTTCGCGTCGTGAAAATCAGCTTAATCATCCCGGGACCAAGAAATGTCCACGTTTCATGGTATTTCTAAACGTATGGCGTCGATAACTGAAAACTCAATTTTCAGATCCCAAGTACTTATATGAGCTCGGAATTTTTCGCGTCGTGAAAACATTCCCCAATCAGCCCGGGACCAAGAAATGTCCACGCTTCATGGTATTTCTAAACGTATGGCGTCGATAACTGAAAACTCAATTTTCAGATCCCAAGTTCTTATATCAGCTCGGAATTTTTCGCGTCGTGAAAAAATTCCCCAATCAGCCCGGGACCAAGAAATGTCCACGTTTCATGGTATTTCTAAACGTATGGCGTCGATAACTGGAAACTCAATTTTCAGATCCCAAGTAGTTATATCAGCTCGGAATTTTTCGCGTCGTGAAAATCAGCTTAATCATCCCGGGACCAAGAAATGTCCACGTTTCATGGTATTTCTAAACGTATGGCGTCGATAACTGAAAACTCAATTTTCAGATCCCAAGTACTTATATGAGCTCGGAATTTTTCGCGTCGTGAAAACATTCCCCAATCAGCCCGGGACCAAGAAATGTCCACGCTTCATGGTATTTCTAAACGTATGGCGTCGATAACTGAAAACTCAATTTTCAGATCCCAAGTTCTTATATCAGCTCGGAATTTTTCGCGTCGTGAAAAAATTCCCCAATCAGCCCGGGACCAAGAAATCTCCACGTTTCATGGTATTTCTAAACGTATGGCGTCGATAACTGAAAAGTCAATTTTCAGATCCCAAGTACTTATATCAGCTCGGAATTTTTCGCGTCGTGAAAAAATTGCCCAATCAGCCCGGGACCAAGAAATGTCCACGTTTCATGGTATTTCTAAACGTATAGCGTCGATAACTGAAAAGTTAATTTTCAGATCCCAAGTACTTATATCATCTGCGTATTTTACATGTTGTTAAAAAATGGTCCAATCAGCCCGGGACCAAGAAATCTCCACGTTTCATGGTATTTCTAAACGTATGGCGTCGATAACTGAAAACTCAATTTTTAGATCCCAAGTACTTATATCAGCTCGGAATTTTTCGCGTCGTGAAAAAATTCCCCAATCAGCCCGGGACCAAGAAATGTCCACGTTTCATGGTATTTCTAAACGTATGGCGTCGATAACTGGAAACTCAATTTTCAGATCCCAAGTAGTTATATCAGCTCGGAATTTTTCGCGTCGTGAAAATCAGCTTAATCATCCCGGGACCAAGAAATGTCCACGCTTCGTGGTATTTCTAAACGTAGGGCGTCGATAACTGAAAACTCAATTTTCAGATCCCAAGTACTTATATCAGCTCGGAATTTTTCGCGTCGTGAAAAAATTCCCCAATCAGCCCGGTACCAAGAAATCTCCACGATTCATGGTATTTCTAAACGTATGGCGTCGATAACTGGAAACTCAATTTTCAGATCCCAAGTACTTATATCAGCACGGTATTTTTCGCGTCGTGAAAAAATGACCCAATCAGCCCGGGACCAAGAAATCTTTACGTTTCATAGCATTTCTAAATGTATAGCGTCGATAACTGAAAACCCAATTTTCAGATCCCAAGTACTTATATCAGCTCGGAATTTTTCGCGTCGTGAAAAAATTCCCCAATCAACCCGGGACCAAGAAATGTCCACGCTTCATGGTATTTCTAAACGTATGGCGTCGATAACTGAAAACTCAATTTTTAGATCCCAAGTACTTATATCAGCTCGGAATTTTTCGCGTCGTGAAAAAATTCCCCAATCAGCCCGGGACCAAGAAATCTCCACGTTTCATGGTATTTCTAAACGTATGGCGTCGATAACTGAAAAGTCAATTTTCAGATCCCAAGTACTTATATCAGCTCGTAATTTTTCGCGTCGTGAAAAAATTGCCCAATCAGCCCGGGACCAAGAAATGTCCACGCTTCATGGTATTTCTAAACGTATGGCGTCGATAACTGAAAACTCAATTTTCAGATCCCAAGTACTTATATCAGCTTGGAATTTTTCGCATCGTGAAAAAATTCCCCAATCAGCCCGTGACCAAGAAATGTCCACGTTTCATGGTATTTCTAAACGTATAGCGTCGATAACTGAAAAGTTAATTTTCAGATCCCAAGTACTTATATCATCCGCGTATTTTACATGTTGTTAAAAAATGGTCCAATCAGCCCGGGACCAAGAAATCTCCACGTTTCATGGTATTTCTAAAGGTATGGCGGCGATAACTGAAAACTCAATTTTCAGATTCCAAGTACTTATATCATCTGAGTATTTTACATGTTGTTAAAAAATGGTCCAATCAGCACGGGACCAAGAAATGTCCACGTTTCGTGGTATTTCTAAACGTATGGCATCGATAACTGAAAACTAAATTTTCAGATCCCAAGTACTTATATCAGCTCGTAATTTTTCGCGTCGTGAAAAAATTGCCCAATCAGCCCGGGACCAAGAAATGTTCACGTTTCATAGCATTTCTAAATGTATAGCGTCGATAACTGAAAACCCAATTTTCAGATCCCAAGTACTCATATCAGGTCGGAATTTTTTGCGTCGTGAAAAAATTCCCCAATCAGCCCGGGACCAAGAAATCTCCACGATTCATGGTATTTCTAAACGTATGGCGTCGATAACTGAAAACTAAATTTTCATATCCCAAGTACTTATATCAGCTCGTAATTTTTCGCGTCGTGAAAAAATTGCCCAATCAGCCCGGGACCAAGAAATGTCCACGTTTCATAGCATTTCTAAATGTATAGCGTCGATAACTGAAAACCCAATTTTCAGATCCCAAGTACTCATATCAGGTCGGAATTTTTCGCGTCGTGAAAAAATTCCCCAATCAGCCCGGGACCAAGAAATCTCCACGATTCATGGTATTTCTAAACGTATCGCGTCGATAACTGAAAACTCAATTTTCAGATCCCAAGTACTTATATCAGCTCGGAATTTTTCGCGTCGTGAAAAAATTGCCCAATCAGCCCGGGACCAAGAAATGTCCACGCTTCATGGTATTTCTAAACGTATGGCGTCGATAACTGAAAACTCAATTTTCAGATCCCAAGTACTTATATCAGCTCGGAATTTTTTGCGTCGTGAAAAATTCTCCAATCAGCCCGGGACCAAGAAATGTCCACGTTTCATGGTATTTCTAAACGTATGGCGTCGATAACTGAAAACTCAATTTTCAGATCCCAAGTACTTATATCAGCTCGTAATTTTTCGCGTCGTGAAAAAATTGCCCAATCAGCCCGGGACAAAGAAATGTCCACGTTTCATGGTATTTCTAAACGTATGGCAAGAAATGTCCACGTTTCATGGTATTTCTAAACGTATAGCGTCGATAACTGAAAACTCAATTTTCAGATTCCAAGTACTTATATCATCTGAGTATTTTACATGTTGTTAAAAAATGGTCCAATCAGCACGGGACCAAGAAATGTCCACGTTTCGTGGTATTTCTAAACGTATGGCATCGATAACTGAAAACTAAATTTTCAGATCCCAAGTACTTATATCAGCTCGTAATTTTTCGCGTCGTGAAAAAATTGCCCAATCAGCCCGGGACCAAGAAATGTCCACGTTTCATAGCATTTCTAAATGTATAGCGTCGATAACTGAAAACCCAATTTTCAGATCCCAAGTACTCATATCAGGTCGGAATTTTTCGCGTCGTGAAAAAATTCCCCAATCAGCCCGGGACCAAGAAATCTCCACGATTCATGGTATTTCTAAACGTATGGCGTCGATAACTGAAAACTCAATTTTCAGATCCCAAGTACTTATATCAGCTCGGAATTTTTCGAGTCGTGAAAAAATTCCCCAATCAGCCCGGGACCAAGAAATCTTTACGTTTCATGGTATTTCTAAACGTATGGCGTCGATAACTGGAAACTCAATTTTCAGATCCAAAGTATTTATATCCGCTCGGAATTTTTCGCGTCGTGAAAATCAGCTTAATCAGCCCGGCACCAAGAAATGTCCACGTTTCATGGTATTTCTAAACATATGGCAGCGATAACTGAAAACTCAATTTTCAGATCCCAAGTACTTATATCAGCTCGGAATTTTTCGCGTCGTGAAAAAAATCCCCAATCAGCCGGGGACCAAGAAATGTCCACGTTTCATGGTATTTCTAAACGTATGGCGTCGATAACTGAAAACTCAATTTTCAGATCCCAAGTACTTATATCAGCTCGGAATTTTTCGCGTCGTGAAAAAATTGCCCAATCAGCCCGGGACCAAGAAATGTCCACGCTTCATGGTATTTCTAAACGTATGGCGTCGATAACTGAAAACTCAATTTTCAGATCCCAAGTACTTATATCAGCTCGGAATTTTTTGCGTCGTGAAAAATTCTCCAATCAGCCCGGGACCAAGAAATGTCCACGTTTCATGGTATTTCTAAACGTATGGCGTCGATAACTGAAAACTCAATTTTCAGATCCCAAGTACTTATATCAGCTCGTAATTTTTCGCGTCGTGAAAAAATTGCCCAATCAGCCCGGGACAAAGAAATGTCCACGTTTCATGGTATTTCTAAACGTATGGCAAGAAATGTCCACGTTTCATGGTATTTCTAAACGTATAGCGTCGATAACTGAAAAGTTAATTTTCAGATCCCAAGTACTTATATCATCTGCGTATTTTACATGTTGTTAAAAAATGGTCCAATCAGCACGGGACCAAGAAATGTCCACGTTTCGTGGTATTTCTAAACGTATGGCATCGATATCTGAAAACTCAATTTTCAGATCCCAAGTACTTATATCAGCTCGTAATTTTTCGCGTCGTGAAAAAATTGCCCAATCAGCCCGGGACCAAGAAATGTCCACGTTTCATAGCATTTCTAAATGTATAGCGTCGATAACTGAAAACCCAATTTTCAGATCCCAAGTACTTATATCAGCTCGGAATTTTTCGCGTCGTGAAAAAATTTCCGAATCAGCCCGGGACCAAGAAATCTCCACGTTTCATTGTACTTCTAAAGGTATGGCGGCGATAACTGAAAACTCAATTTTCAGATCCCAAGTACTTATATCATCTGAGTATTTTACATGTTGTTAAAAAATGGTCCAATCAGCACGGGACCAAGAAATGTCCACGTTTCGTGGTATTTCTAAACGTATGGCATCGATAACTGGAAACTCAATTTTCAGATCCCAAGTACTTATATCAGCTCGGAATTTTTCGCGTCGTGAAAATCAGCTTAATCAGCCCGGTACCAAGAAATGTCCACGTTTCATGGTATTTCTAAACGTATGGCGTCGATAACTGAAAACTCAATTTTCAGATCCCAAGTACTTATATCATCTGCGTATTTTACATGTTTTTAAAAAATGATCCAATCAGCCCGGGACCAAGAAATCTCCACGTTTCATGGTATTTCTAAACGTATGGCGTCGATAACTGAAAACTCAATTTTCAGATCCCAATATACTTAAATGAGCTCGGAATTTTTCGCGTCGTGAAAAAATTCCCCAATCAGCCCGGGACCAAGAAACGTCCACGTTTCATGGTATTTCTAAACGTATGGTGTCGATAACTGGAAACTCAATTTTCAGATCCCAAGTACATATATCAGCTCGGAATTTTTCACGTCGTGAAAAAATTGCCCAATCAGCCCGGGACCAAGAAATGTCGACGCTTCATGGTATTTCTAAACGTATGGCGTCGATAACTGAAAACTCAATTTTCAGATCCCAAGTACTTAAATGAGCTCGGAATTTTTCGCGTCGTGAAAAAATTCCCCAATCAGCCCGGGACCAAGAAATGTCCACGTTTCATGGTATTTCTAAACGTATGGCGTCGATAACTGGAAACTCAATTTTCAGATCCCAAGTAGTTATATCAGCTCGGAATTTTTCGCGTCGTGAAAATCAGCTTAATCATCCCGGGACCAAGAAATGTCCACGTTTCATGGTATTTCTAAACGTATGGCGTCGATAACTGAAAACTCAATTTTCAGATCCCAAGTACTTATATGAGCTCGGAATTTTTCGCGTCGTGAAAACATTCCCCAATCAGCCCGGGACCAAGAAATGTCCACACTTCATGGTATTTCTAAACGTATGGCGTCGATAACTGAAAACTCAATTTTCAGATCCCAAGTTCTTATATCAGCTCGGAATTTTTCGCGTCGTGAAAAAATTCCCCAATCAGCCCGGGACCAAGAAATGTCCACGTTTCATGGTATTTCTAAACGTATGGCGTCGATAACTGGAAACTCAATTTTCAGATCCCAAGTAGTTATATCAGCTCGGAATTTTTCGCGTCGTGAAAATCAGCTTAATCATCCCGGGACCAAGAAATGTCCACGTTTCATGGTATTTCTAAACGTATGGCGTCGATAACTGAAAACTCAATTTTCAGATCCCGAGTACTTATATGAGCTCGGAATTTTTCGCGTCGTGAAAACATTCCCCAATCAGCCCGGGACCAAGAAATGTCCACGCTTCATGGTATTTCTAAACGTATGGCGTCGATAACTGAAAACTCAATTTTCAGATCCCAAGTTCTTATATCAGCTCGGAATTTTTCGCGTCGTGAAAAAATTCCCCAATCAGCCCGGGACCAAGAAATCTCCACGTTTCATGGTATTTCTAAACGTATGGCGTCGATAACTGAAAAGTCAATTTTCAGATCCCAAGTACTTATATCAGCTCGGAATTTTTCGCATCGTGAAAAAATTCCCCAATCAGCCCGTGACCAAGAAATGTCCACGTTTCATGGTATTTCTAAACGTATAGCGTCGATAACTGAAAAGTTAATTTTCAGATCCCAAGTACTTATATCATCTGCGTATTTTACATGTTGTTAAAAAATGGTCCAATCAGCCCGGGACCAGGAAATCTCCACGTTTCATGGTATTTCTAAACGTATGGCGTCGATAACTGAAAACTCAATTTTCAGATCCCAAGTACTTATATCAGCTCGGAATTTTTCGCGTCGTGAAAAAATTCCCCAATCAGCCCGGGACCAAGAAATGTCCACGTTTCATGGTATTTCTAAACGTATGGCGTCGATAACTGAAAAGTCAATTTTCAGATCCCAAGTACTTATATCAGCTCGGAATTTTTCGCGTCGTGAAAAAATTGCCCAATCAGCCCGGGACCAAGAAATGTCCACGTTTCATGGTATTTCTAAACGTATAGCGTCGATAACTGAAAAGTTAATTTTCAGATCCCAAGTACTTATATCATCTGCGTATTTTACATGTTGTTAAAAAATGGTCCAATCAGCCCGGGACCAAGAAATGTCCACGCTTCATGGTATTTCTAAACGTATGGCGTCGATAACTGAAAACTCAATTTTTAGATCCCAAGTACTTATATCAGCTCGGAATTTTTCGCGTCGTGAAAAAATTCCCCAATCAGCCCGGGACCAAGAAATCTCCACGTTTCATGGTATTTCTAAACGTATGGCGTCGATAACTGAAAAGTCAATTTTCAGATCCCAAGTACTTATATCAGCTCGTAATTTTTCGCGTCGTGAAAAAATTGCCCAATCAGCCCGGGACCAAGAAATGTCCACGCTTCATGGTATTTCTAAACGTATGGCGTCGATAACTGAAAACTCAATTTTCAGATCCCAAGTACTTATATCAGCTCGGAATTTTTCGCATCGTGAAAAAATTCCCCAATCAGCCCGTGACCAAGAAATGTCCACGTTTCATGGTATTTCTAAACGTATAGCGTCGATAACTGAAAAGTTAATTTTCAGATCCCAAGTACTTATATCATCCGCGTATTTTACATGTTGTTAAAAAATGGTCCAATCAGCCCGGGACCAAGAAATCTCCACGTTTCATGGTATTTCTAAAGGTATGGCGGCGATAACTGAAAACTCAATTTTCAGATTCCAAGTACTTATATCATCTGAGTATTTTACATGTTGTTAAAAAATGGTCCAATCAGCACGGGACCAAGAAATGTCCACGTTTCGTGGTATTTCTAAACGTATGGCATCGATAACTGAAAACTAAATTTTCAGATCCCAAGTACTTATATCAGCTCGTAATTTTTCGCGTCGTGAAAAAATTGCCCAATCAGCCCGGGACCAAGAAATGTTCACGTTTCATAGCATTTCTAAATGTATATCGTCGATAACTGAAAACCCAATTTTCAGATCCCAAGTACTCATATCAGGTCGGAATTTTTCGCGTCGTGAAAAAATTCCCCAATCAGCCCGGGACCAAGAAATCTCCACGATTCATGGTATTTCTAAACGTATGGCGTCGATAACTGAAAACTAAATTTTCAGATCCCAAGTACTTCTATCAGCTCGTAATTTTTCGCGTCGTGAAAAAATTGCCCAATCAGCCCGGGACCAAGAAATGTCCACGTTTCATAGCATTTCTAAATGTATAGCGTCGATAACTGAAAACCCAATTTTCAGATCCCAAGTACTCATATCAGGTCGGAATTTTTCGCGTCGTGAAAAAATTCCCCAATCAGCCCGGGACCAAGAAATCTCCTCGATTCATGGTATTTCTAAACGTATGGCGTCGATAACTGAAAACTCAATTTTCAGATCCCAAGTACTTATATCAGCTCGGAATTTTTCGAGTCGTGAAAAAATTCCCCAATCAGCCCGGGACCAAGAAATCTTTACGTTTCATGGTATTTCTAAACGTATGGCGTCGATAACTGGAAACTCAATTTTCAGATCCAAAGTATTTATATCAGCTCGGAATTTTTCGCGTCGTGAAAATCAGCTTAATCAGCCCGGCACCAAGAAATGTCCACGTTTCATGGTATTTCTAAACATATGGCAGCGATAACTGAAAACTCAATTTTCAGATCCCAAGTACTTATATCAGCTCGGAATTTTTCGCGTCGTGAAAAAAATCCCCAATCAGCCGGGGACCAAGAAATGTCCACGTTTCATGGTATTTCTAAACGTATCGCGTCGATAACTGAAAACTCAATTTTCAGATCCCAAGTACTTATATCAGCTCGGAATTTTTCGCGTCGTGAAAAAATTGCCCAATCAGCCCGGGACCAAGAAATGTCCACGCTTCATGGTATTTCTAAACGTATGGCGTCGATAACTGAAAACTCAATTTTCAGATCCCAAGTACTTATATCAGCTCGGAATTTTTTGCGTCGTGAAAAATTCTCCAATCAGCCCGGGACCAAGAAATGTCCACGTTTCATGGTATTTCTAAACGTATGGCGTCGATAACTGAAAACTCAATTTTCAGATCCCAAGTACTCATATCAGGTCGGAATTTTTCGCGTCGTGAAAAAATTCCCCAATCAGCCCGGGACCAAGAAATCTCCACGATTCATGGTATTTCTAAACGTATGGCGTCGATAACTGAAAACTCAATTTTCAGATCCCAAGTACTTATATCAGCTCGGAATTTTTCGAGTCGTGAAAAAATTCCCCAATCAGCCCGGGACCAAGAAATCTTTACGTTTCATGGTATTTCTAAACGTATGGCGTCGATAACTGGAAACTCAATTTTCAGATCCAAAGTATTTATATCAGCTCGGAATTTTTCGCGTCGTGAAAATCAGCTTAATCAGCCCGGCACCAAGAAATGTCCACGTTTCATGGTATTTCTAAACATATGGCAGCGATAACTGAAAACTCAATTTTCAGATCCCAAGTACTTATATCAGCTCGGAATTTTTCGCGTCGTGAAAAAAATCCCCAATCAGCCGGGGACCAAGAAATGTCCACGTTTCATGGTATTTCTAAACGTATGGCGTCGATAACTGAAAACTCAATTTTCAGATCCCAAGTACTTATATCAGCTCGGAATTTTTCGCGTCGTGAAAAAATTGCCCAATCAGCCCGGGACCAAGAAATGTCCACGCTTAATGGTATTTCTAAACGTATGGCGTCGATAACTGAAAACTCAATTTTCAGATCCCAAGTACTTATATCAGCTCGGAATTTTTTGCGTCGTGAAAAATTCTCCAATCAGCCCGGGACCAAGAAATGTCCACGTTTCATGGTATTTCTAAACGTATGGCGTCGATAACTGAAAACTCAATTTTCAGATCCCAAGTACTTATATCAGCTCGTAATTTTTCGCGTCGTGAAAAAATTGCCCAATCAGCCCGGGACCAAGAAATGTCCACGTTTCATAGCATTTCTAAATGTATAGCGTCGATAACTGAAAACCCAATTTTCAGATCCCAAGTACTTATATCAGCTCGGAATTTTTCGCGTCGTGAAAAAATTCCCGAATCAGCCCGGGACCAAGAAATCTCCACGTTTCATTGTACTTCTAAAGGTATGGCGGCGATAACTGAAAACTCAATTTTCAGATCCCAAGTACTTATATCATCTGAGTATTTTACATGTTGTTAAAAAATGGTCCAATCAGCACGGGACCAAGAAATGTCCACGTTTCGTGGTATTTCTAAACGTATGGCATCGATAACTGGAAACTCAATTTTCAGATCCCAAGTACTTATATCAGCTCGGAATTTTTCGCGTCGCGAAAATCAGCTTAATCAGCCCGGTACCAAGAAATGTCCACGTTTCATGGTATTTCTAAACGTATGGCGTCGATAACTGAAAACTCAATTTTCAGATCCCAAGTACTTATATCATCTGCGTATTTTACATGTTTTTAAAAAATGGTCCAATCAGCCCGGGACCAAGAAATCTCCACGTTTCATGGTATTTCTAAACGTATGGCGTCGATAACTGAAAACTCAATTTTCAGATCCCAAGTACTTAAATGAGCTCGGAATTTTTCGCGTCGTGAAAAAATTCCCCAATCAGCCCGGGACCAAGAAACGTCCACGTTTCATGGTATTTCTAAACGTATGGTGTCGATAACTGGAAACTCAATTTTCAGATCCCAAGTACATATATCAGCTCGGAATTTTTCACGTCGTGAAAAAATTGCCCAATCAGCCCGGGACCAAGAAATGTCGACGCTTCATGGTATTTCTAAACGTATGGCGTCGATAACTGAAAACTCAATTTTCAGATCCCAAGTACTTAAATGAGCTCGGAATTTTTCGCGTCGTGAAAAAATTCCCCAATCAGCCCGGGACCAAGAAATGTCCACGTTTCATGGTATTTCTAAACGTATGGCGTCGATAACTGGAAACTCAATTTTCAGATCCCAAGTAGTTATATCAGCTCGGAATTTTTCGCGTCGTGAAAATCAGCTTAATCATCCCGGGACCAAGAAATGTCCACGTTTCATGGTATTTCTAAACGTATGGCGTCGATAACTGAAAACTCAATTTTCAGATCCCAAGTACTTATATGAGCTCGGAATTTTTCGCGTCGTGAAAACATTCCCCAATCAGCCCGGGACCAAGAAATGTCCACGCTTCATGGTATTTCTAAACGTATGGCGTCGATAACTGAAAACTCAATTTTCAGATCCCAAGTTCTTATATCAGCTCGGAATTTTTCGCGTCGTGAAAAAATTCCCCAATCAGCCCGGGACCAAGAAATCTCCACGTTTCATGGTATTTCTAAACGTATGGCGTCGATAACTGAAAAGTCAATTTTCAGATCCCAAGTACTTATATCAGCTCGGAATTTTTCGCATCGTGAAAAAATTCCCCAATCAGCCCGTGACCAAGAAATGTCCACGTTTCATGGTATTTCTAAACGTATAGCGTCGATAACTGAAAAGTTAATTTTCAGATCCCAAGTACTTATATCATCTGCGTATTTTACATGTTGTTAAAAAATGGTCCAATCAGCCCGGGACCAGGAAATCTCCACGTTTCATGGTATTTCTAAACGTATGGCGTCGATAACTGAAAACTCAATTTTCAGATCCCAAGTACTTATATCAGCTCGGAATTTTTCGCGTCGTGAAAAAATTCCCCAATCAGCCCGGGACCAAGAAATGTCCACGTTTCATGGTATTTCTAAACGTATGGCGTCGATAACTGAAAAGTCAATTTTCAGATCCCAAGTACTTATATCAGCTCGGAATTTTTCGCGTCGTGAAAAAATTGCCCAATCAGCCCGAGACCAAGAAATGTCCACGTTTCATGGTATTTCTAAACGTATAGCGTCGATAACTGAAAAGTTAATTTTCAGATCCCAAGTACTTATATCATCTGCGTATTTTACATGTTGTTAAAAAATGGTCCAATCAGCCCGGGACCAAGAAATCTCCACGATTCATGGTATTTCTAAACGTATGGCGTCGATAACTGAAAAGTCAATTTTCAGATCCCAAGTACTTATATCAGCTCGTAATTTTTCGCGTCGTGAAAAAATTGCCCAATCAGCCCGGGACCAAGAAATGTCCACGCTTCATGGTATTTCTAAACGTATGGCGTCGATAACTGAAAACTCAATTTTCAGATCCCAAGTACTTATATCAGCTCGGAATTTTTCGCATCGTGAAAAAATTCCCCAATCAGCCCGTGACCAAGAAATGTCCACGTTTCATGGTATTTCTAAACGTATAGCGTCGATAACTGAAAAGTTAATTTTCAGATCCCAAGTACTTATATCATCCGCGTATTTTACATGTTGTTAAAAAATGGTCCAATCAGCCCGGGACCAAGAAATCTCCACGTTTCATGGTATTTCTAAAGGTATGGCGGCGATAACTGAAAACTCAATTTTCAGATTCCAAGTACTTATATCATCTGAGTATTTTACATGTTGTTAAAAAATGGTCCAATCAGCACGGGACCAAGAAATGTCCACGTTTCGTGGTATTTCTAAACGTATGGCATCGATAACTGAAAACTAAATTTTCAGATCCCAAGTACTTATATCAGCTCGTAATTTTTCGCGTCGTGAAAAAATTGCCCAATCAGCCCGGGACCAAGAAATGTTCACGTTTCATAGCATTTCTAAATGTATAGCGTCGATAACTGAAAACCCAATTTTCAGATCCCAAGTACTCATATCAGGTCGGAATTTTTTGCGTCGTGAAAAAATTCCCCAATCAGCCCGGGACCAAGAAATCTCCACGATTCATGGTATTTCTAAACGTATGGCGTCGATAACTGAAAACTAAATTTTCATATCCCAAGTACTTATATCAGCTCGTAATTTTTCGCGTCGTGAAAAAATTGCCCAATCAGCCCGGGACCAAGAAATGTCCACGTTTCATAGCATTTCTAAATGTATAGCGTCGATAACTGAAAACCCAATTTTCAGATCCCAAGTACTCATATCAGGTCGGAATTTTTCGCGTCGTGAAAAAATTCCCCAATCAGCCCGGGACCAAGAAATCTCCACGATTCATGGTATTTCTAAACGTATCGCGTCGATAACTGAAAACTCAATTTTCAGATCCCAAGTACTTATATCAGCTCGGAATTTTTCGCGTCGTGAAAAAATTGCCCAATCAGCCCGGGACCAAGAAATGTCCACGCTTCATGGTATTTCTAAACGTATGGCGTCGATAACTGAAAACTCAATTTTCAGATCCCAAGTACTTATATCAGCTCGGAATTTTTTGCGTCGTGAAAAATTCTCCAATCAGCCCGGGACCAAGAAATGTCCACGTTTCATGGTATTTCTAAACGTATGGCGTCGATAACTGAAAACTCAATTTTCAGATCCCAAGTACTTATATCAGCTCGTAATTTTTCGCGTCGTGAAAAAATTGCCCAATCAGCCCGGGACAAAGAAATGTCCACGTTTCATGGTATTTCTAAACGTATGGCAAGAAATGTCCACGTTTCATGGTATTTCTAAACGTATAGCGTCGATAACTGAAAAGTTAATTTTCAGATCCCAAGTACTTATATCATCTGCGTATTTTACATGTTGTTAAAAAATGGTCCAATCAGCACGGGACCAAGAAATGTCCACGTTTCGTGGTATTTCTAAACGTATGGCATCGATATCTGAAAACTCAATTTTCAGATCCCAAGTACTTATATCAGCTCGTAATTTTTCGCGTCGTGAAAAAATTGCCCAATCAGCCCGGGACCAAGAAATGTCCACGTTTCATAGCATTTCTAAATGTATAGCGTCGATAACTGAAAACCCAATTTTCAGATCCCAAGTACTTATATCAGCTCGGAATTTTTCGCGTCGTGAAAAAATTTCCGAATCAGCCCGGGACCAAGAAATCTCCACGTTTCATTGTACTTCTAAAGGTATGGCGGCGATAACTGAAAACTCAATTTTCAGATCCCAAGTACTTATATCATCTGAGTATTTTACATGTTGTTAAAAAATGGTCGAATCAGCACGGGACCAAGAAATGTCCACGTTTCGTGGTATTTCTAAACGTATGGCATCGATAACTGGAAACTCAATTTTCAGATCCCAAGTACTTATATCAGCTCGGAATTTTTCGCGTCGTGAAAATCAGCTTAATCAGCCCGGTACCAAGAAATGTCCACGTTTCATGGTATTTCTAAACGTATGGCGTCGATAACTGAAAACTCAATTTTCAGATCCCAAGTACTTATATCATCTGCGTATTTTACATGTTTTTAAAAAATGATCCAATCAGCCCGGGACCAAGAAATCTCCACGTTTCATGGTATTTCTAAACGTATGGCGTCGATAACTGAAAACTCAATTTTCAGATCCCAATATACTTAAATGAGCTCGGAATTTTTCGCGTCGTGAAAAAATTCCCCAATCAGCCCGGGACCAAGAAACGTCCACGTTTCATGGTATTTCTAAACGTATGGTGTCGATAACTGGAAACTCAATTTTCAGATCCCAAGTACATATATCAGCTCGGAATTTTTCACGTCGTGAAAAAATTGCCCAATCAGCCCGGGACCAAGAAATGTCGACGCTTCATGGTATTTCTAAACGTATGGCGTCGATAACTGAAAACTCAATTTTCAGATCCCAAGTACTTAAATGAGCTCGGAATTTTTCGCGTCGTGAAAAAATTCCCCAATCAGCCCGGGACCAAGAAATGTCCACGTTTCATGGTATTTCTAAACGTATGGCGTCGATAACTGGAAACTCAATTTTCAGATCCCAAGTAGTTATATCAGCTCGGAATTTTTCGCGTCGTGAAAATCAGCTTAATCATCCCGGGACCAAGAAATGTCCACGTTTCATGGTATTTCTAAACGTATGGCGTCGATAACTGAAAACTCAATTTTCAGATCCCAAGTACTTATATGAGCTCGGAATTTTTCGCGTCGTGAAAACATTCCCCAATCAGCCCGGGACCAAGAAATGTCCACACTTCATGGTATTTCTAAACGTATGGCGTCGATAACTGAAAACTCAATTTTCAGATCCCAAGTTCTTATATCAGCTCGGAATTTTTCGCGTCGTGAAAAAATTCCCCAATCAGCCCGGGACCAAGAAATGTCCACGTTTCATGGTATTTCTAAACGTATGGCGTCGATAACTGGAAACTCAATTTTCAGATCCCAAGTAGTTATATCAGCTCGGAATTTTTCGCGTCGTGAAAATCAGCTTAATCATCCCGGGACCAAGAAATGTCCACGTTTCATGGTATTTCTAAACGTATGGCGTCGATAACTGAAAACTCAATTTTCAGATCCCGAGTACTTATATGAGCTCGGAATTTTTCGCGTCGTGAAAACATTCCCCAATCAGCCCGGGACCAAGAAATGTCCACGCTTCATGGTATTTCTAAACGTATGGCGTCGATAACTGAAAACTCAATTTTCAGATCCCAAGTTCTTATATCAGCTCGGAATTTTTCGCGTCGTGAAAAAATTCCCCAATCAGCCCGGGACCAAGAAATCTCCACGTTTCATGGTATTTCTAAACGTATGGCGTCGATAACTGAAAAGTCAATTTTCAGATCCCAAGTACTTATATCAGCTCGGAATTTTTCGCATCGTGAAAAAATTCCCCAATCAGCCCGTGACCAAGAAATGTCCACGTTTCATGGTATTTCTAAACGTATAGCGTCGATAACTGAAAAGTTAATTTTCAGATCCCAAGTACTTATATCATCTGCGTATTTTACATGTTGTTAAAAAATGGTCCAATCAGCCCGGGACCAGGAAATCTCCACGTTTCATGGTATTTCTAAACGTATGGCGTCGATAACTGAAAACTCAATTTTCAGATCCCAAGTACTTATATCAGCTCGGAATTTTTCGCGTCGTGAAAAAATTCCCCAATCAGCCCGGGACCAAGAAATGTCCACGTTTCATGGTATTTCTAAACGTATGGCGTCGATAACTGAAAAGTCAATTTTCAGATCCCAAGTACTTATATCAGCTCGGAATTTTTCGCGTCGTGAAAAAATTGCCCAATCAGCCCGGGACCAAGAAATGTCCACGTTTCATGGTATTTCTAAACGTATAGCGTCGATAACTGAAAAGTTAATTTTCAGATCCCAAGTACTTATATCATCTGCGTATTTTACATGTTGTTAAAAAATGGTCCAATCAGCCCGGGACCAAGAAATGTCCACGCTTCATGGTATTTCTAAACGTATGGCGTCGATAACTGAAAACTCAATTTTTAGATCCCAAGTACTTATATCAGCTCGGAATTTTTCGCGTCGTGAAAAAATTCCCCAATCAGCCCGGGACCAAGAAATCTCCACGTTTCATGGTATTTCTAAACGTATGGCGTCGATAACTGAAAAGTCAATTTTCAGATCCCAAGTACTTATATCAGCTCGTAATTTTTCGCGTCGTGAAAAAATTGCCCAATCAGCCCGGGACCAAGAAATGTCCACGCTTCATGGTATTTCTAAACGTATGGCGTCGATAACTGAAAACTCAATTTTCAGATCCCAAGTACTTATATCAGCTCGGAATTTTTCGCATCGTGAAAAAATTCCCCAATCAGCCCGTGACCAAGAAATGTCCACGTTTCATGGTATTTCTAAACGTATAGCGTCGATAACTGAAAAGTTAATTTTCAGATCCCAAGTACTTATATCATCCGCGTATTTTACATGTTGTTAAAAAATGGTCCAATCAGCCCGGGACCAAGAAATCTCCACGTTTCATGGTATTTCTAAAGGTATGGCGGCGATAACTGAAAACTCAATTTTCAGATTCCAAGTACTTATATCATCTGAGTATTTTACATGTTGTTAAAAAATGGTCCAATCAGCACGGGACCAAGAAATGTCCACGTTTCGTGGTATTTCTAAACGTATGGCATCGATAACTGAAAACTAAATTTTCAGATCCCAAGTACTTATATCAGCTCGTAATTTTTCGCGTCGTGAAAAAATTGCCCAATCAGCCCGGGACCAAGAAATGTTCACGTTTCATAGCATTTCTAAATGTATATCGTCGATAACTGAAAACCCAATTTTCAGATCCCAAGTACTCATATCAGGTCGGAATTTTTCGCGTCGTGAAAAAATTCCCCAATCAGCCCGGGACCAAGAAATCTCCACGATTCATGGTATTTCTAAACGTATGGCGTCGATAACTGAAAACTAAATTTTCAGATCCCAAGTACTTCTATCAGCTCGTAATTTTTCGCGTCGTGAAAAAATTGCCCAATCAGCCCGGGACCAAGAAATGTCCACGTTTCATAGCATTTCTAAATGTATAGCGTCGATAACTGAAAACCCAATTTTCAGATCCCAAGTACTCATATCAGGTCGGAATTTTTCGCGTCGTGAAAAAATTCCCCAATCAGCCCGGGACCAAGAAATCTCCTCGATTCATGGTATTTCTAAACGTATGGCGTCGATAACTGAAAACTCAATTTTCAGATCCCAAGTACTTATATCAGCTCGGAATTTTTCGAGTCGTGAAAAAATTCCCCAATCAGCCCGGGACCAAGAAATCTTTACGTTTCATGGTATTTCTAAACGTATGGCGTCGATAACTGGAAACTCAATTTTCAGATCCAAAGTATTTATATCAGCTCGGAATTTTTCGCGTCGTGAAAATCAGCTTAATCAGCCCGGCACCAAGAAATGTCCACGTTTCATGGTATTTCTAAACATATGGCAGCGATAACTGAAAACTCAATTTTCAGATCCCAAGTACTTATATCAGCTCGGAATTTTTCGCGTCGTGAAAAAAATCCCCAATCAGCCGGGGACCAAGAAATGTCCACGTTTCATGGTATTTCTAAACGTATCGCGTCGATAACTGAAAACTCAATTTTCAGATCCCAAGTACTTATATCAGCTCGGAATTTTTCGCGTCGTGAAAAAATTGCCCAATCAGCCCGGGACCAAGAAATGTCCACGCTTCATGGTATTTCTAAACGTATGGCGTCGATAACTGAAAACTCAATTTTCAGATCCCAAGTACTTATATCAGCTCGGAATTTTTTGCGTCGTGAAAAATTCTCCAATCAGCCCGGGACCAAGAAATGTCCACGTTTCATGGTATTTCTAAACGTATGGCGTCGATAACTGAAAACTCAATTTTCAGATCCCAAGTACTCATATCAGGTCGGAATTTTTCGCGTCGTGAAAAAATTCCCCAATCAGCCCGGGACCAAGAAATCTCCACGATTCATGGTATTTCTAAACGTATGGCGTCGATAACTGAAAACTCAATTTTCAGATCCCAAGTACTTATATCAGCTCGGAATTTTTCGAGTCGTGAAAAAATTCCCCAATCAGCCCGGGACCAAGAAATCTTTACGTTTCATGGTATTTCTAAACGTATGGCGTCGATAACTGGAAACTCAATTTTCAGATCCAAAGTATTTATATCAGCTCGGAATTTTTCGCGTCGTGAAAATCAGCTTAATCAGCCCGGCACCAAGAAATGTCCACGTTTCATGGTATTTCTAAACATATGGCAGCGATAACTGAAAACTCAATTTTCAGATCCCAAGTACTTATATCAGCTCGGAATTTTTCGCGTCGTGAAAAAAATCCCCAATCAGCCGGGGACCAAGAAATGTCCACGTTTCATGGTATTTCTAAACGTATGGCGTCGATAACTGAAAACTCAATTTTCAGATCCCAAGTACTTATATCAGCTCGGAATTTTTCGCGTCGTGAAAAAATTGCCCAATCAGCCCGGGACCAAGAAATGTCCACGCTTAATGGTATTTCTAAACGTATGGCGTCGATAACTGAAAACTCAATTTTCAGATCCCAAGTACTTATATCAGCTCGGAATTTTTTGCGTCGTGAAAAATTCTCCAATCAGCCCGGGACCAAGAAATGTCCACGTTTCATGGTATTTCTAAACGTATGGCGTCGATAACTGAAAACTCAATTTTCAGATCCCAAGTACTTATATCAGCTCGTAATTTTTCGCGTCGTGAAAAAATTGCCCAATCAGCCCGGGACAAAGAAATGTCCACGTTTCATGGTATTTCTAAACGTATGGCAAGAAATGTCCACGTTTCATGGTATTTCTAAACGTATAGCGTCGATAACTGAAAAGTTAATTTTCAGATCCCAAGTACTTATATCATCTGCGTATTTTACATGTTGTTAAAAAATGGTCCAATCAGCACGGGACCAAGAAATGTCCACGTTTCGTGGTATTTCTAAACGTATGGCATCGATATCTGAAAACTCAATTTTCAGATCCCAAGTACTTATATCAGCTCGTAATTTTTCGCGTCGTGAAAAAATTGCCCAATCAGCCCGGGACCAAGAAATGTCCACGTTTCATAGCATTTCTAAATGTATAGCGTCGATAACTGAAAACCCAATTTTCAGATCCCAAGTACTTATATCAGCTCGGAATTTTTCGCGTCGTGAAAAAATTCCCGAATCAGCCCGGGACCAAGAAATCTCCACGTTTCATTGTACTTCTAAAGGTATGGCGGCGATAACTGAAAACTCAATTTTCAGATCCCAAGTACTTATATCATCTGAGTATTTTACATGTTGTTAAAAAATGGTCCAATCAGCACGGGACCAAGAAATGTCCACGTTTCGTGGTATTTCTAAACGTATGGCATCGATAACTGGAAACTCAATTTTCAGATCCCAAGTACTTATATCAGCTCGGAATTTTTCGCGTCGCGAAAATCAGCTTAATCAGCCCGGTACCAAGAAATGTCCACGTTTCATGGTATTTCTAAACGTATGGCGTCGATAACTGAAAACTCAATTTTCAGATCCCAAGTACTTATATCATCTGCGTATTTTACATGTTTTTAAAAAATGGTCCAATCAGCCCGGGACCAAGAAATCTCCACGTTTCATGGTATTTCTAAACGTATGGCGTCGATAACTGAAAACTCAATTTTCAGATCCCAAGTACTTAAATGAGCTCGGAATTTTTCGCGTCGTGAAAAAATTCCCCAATCAGCCCGGGACCAAGAAACGTCCACGTTTCATGGTATTTCTAAACGTATGGTGTCGATAACTGGAAACTCAATTTTCAGATCCCAAGTACATATATCAGCTCGGAATTTTTCACGTCGTGAAAAAATTGCCCAATCAGCCCGGGACCAAGAAATGTCGACGCTTCATGGTATTTCTAAACGTATGGCGTCGATAACTGAAAACTCAATTTTCAGATCCCAAGTACTTAAATGAGCTCGGAATTTTTCGCGTCGTGAAAAAATTCCCCAATCAGCCCGGGACCAAGAAATGTCCACGTTTCATGGTATTTCTAAACGTATGGCGTCGATAACTGGAAACTCAATTTTCAGATCCCAAGTAGTTATATCAGCTCGGAATTTTTCGCGTCGTGAAAATCAGCTTAATCATCCCGGGACCAAGAAATGTCCACGTTTCATGGTATTTCTAAACGTATGGCGTCGATAACTGAAAACTCAATTTTCAGATCCCAAGTACTTATATGAGCTCGGAATTTTTCGCGTCGTGAAAACATTCCCCAATCAGCCCGGGACAAAGAAATGTCCACGCTTCATGGTATTTCTAAACGTATGGCGTCGATAACTGAAAACTCAATTTTCAGATCCCAAGTTCTTATATCAGCTCGGAATTTTTCGCGTCGTGAAAAAATTCCCCAATCAGCCCGGGACCAAGAAATGTCCACGTTTCATGGTATTTCTAAACGTATGGCGTCGATAACTGGAAACTCAATTTTCAGATCCCAAGTAGTTATATCAGCTCGGAATTTTTCGCGTCGTGAAAATCAGCTTAATCATCCCGGGACCAAGAAATGTCCACGTTTCATGGTATTTCTAAACGTATGGCGTCGATAACTGAAAACTCAATTTTCAGATCCCAAGTACTTATATGAGCTCGGAATTTTTCGCGTCGTGAAAACATTCCCCAATCAGCCCGGGACCAAGAAATGTCCACGCTTCATGGTATTTCTAAACGTATGGCGTCGATAACTGAAAACTCAATTTTCAGATCCCAAGTTCTTATATCAGCTCGGAATTTTTCGCGTCGTGAAAAAATTCCCCAATCAGCCCGGGACCAAGAAATCTCCACGTTTCATGGTATTTCTAAACGTATGGCGTCGATAACTGAAAAGTCAATTTTCAGATCCCAAGTACTTATATCAGCTCGGAATTTTTCGCATCGTGAAAAAATTCCCCAATCAGCCCGTGACCAAGAAATGTCCACGTTTCATGGTATTTCTAAACGTATAGCGTCGATAACTGAAAAGTTAATTTTCAGATCCCAAGTACTTATATCATCTGCGTATTTTACATGTTGTTAAAAAATGGTCCAATCAGCCCGGGACCAGGAAATCTCCACGTTTCATGGTATTTCTAAACGTATGGCGTCGATAACTGAAAACTCAATTTTCAGATCCCAAGTACTTATATCAGCTCGGAATTTTTCGCGTCGTGAAAAAATTCCCCAATCAGCCCGGGACCAAGAAATGTCCACGTTTCATGGTATTTCTAAACGTATGGCGTCGATAACTGAAAAGTCAATTTTCAGATCCCAAGTACTTATATCAGCTCGGAATTTTTCGCGTCGTGAAAAAATTGCCCAATCAGCCCGAGACCAAGAAATGTCCACGTTTCATGGTATTTCTAAACGTATAGCGTCGATAACTGAAAAGTTAATTTTCAGATCCCAAGTACTTATATCATCTGCGTATTTTACATGTTGTTAAAAAATGGTCCAATCAGCCCGGGACCAAGAAATCTCCACGATTCATGGTATTTCTAAACGTATGGCGTCGATAACTGAAAACTCAATTTTTAGATCCCAAGTACTTATATCAGCTCGGAATTTTTCGCGTCGTGAAAAAATTCCCCAATCAGCCCGGGACCAAGAAATGTCCACGTTTCATGGTATTTCTAAACGTATGGCGTCGATAACTGGAAACTCAATTTTCAGATCCCAAGTAGTTATATCAGCTCGGAATTTTTCGCGTCGTGAAAATCAGCTTAATCATCCCGGGACCAAGAAATGTCCACGCTTCATGGTATTTCTAAACGTAGGGCGTCGATAACTGAAAACTCAATTTTCAGATCCCAAGTACTTATATCAGCTCGGAATTTTTCGCGTCGTGAAAAAATTCCCCAATCAGCCCGGTACCAAGAAATCTCCACGATTCATGGTATTTCTAAACGTATGGCGTCGATAACTGGAAACTCAATTTTCAGATCCCAAGTACTTATATCAGCACGGTATTTTTCGCGTCGTGAAAAAATGACCCAATCAGCCCGGGACCAAGAAATCTTTACGTTTCATAGCATTTCTAAATGTATAGCGTCGATAACTGAAAACCCAATTTTCAGATCCCAAGTACTTATATCAGCTCGGAATTTTTCGCGTCGTGAAAAAATTCCCCAATCAGCCCGGGACCAAGAAATGTCCACGCTTCATGGTATTTCTAAACGTATGGCGTCGATAACTGAAAACTCAATTTTTAGATCCCAAGTACTTATATCAGCTCGGAATTTTTCGCGTCGTGAAAAAATTCCCCAATCAGCCCGGGACCAAGAAATCTCCACGTTTCATGGTATTTCTAAACGTATGGCGTCGATAACTGAAAAGTCAATTTTCAGATCCCAAGTACTTATATCAGCTCGTAATTTTTCGCGTCGTGAAAAAATTGCCCAATCAGCCCGGGACCAAGAAATGTCCACGCTTCATGGTATTTCTAAACGTATGGCGTCGATAACTGAAAACTCAATTTTCAGATCCCAAGTACTTATATCAGCTCGGAATTTTTCGCATCGTGAAAAAATTCCCCAATCAGCCCGTGACCAAGAAATGTCCACGTTTCATGGTATTTCTAAACGTATAGCGTCGATAACTGAAAAGTTAATTTTCAGATCCCAAGTACTTATATCATCCGCGTATTTTACATGTTGTTAAAAAATGGTCCAATCAGCCCGGGACCAAGAAATCTCCACGTTTCATGGTATTTCTAAAGGTATGGCGGCGATAACTGAAAACTCAATTTTCAGATTCCAAGTACTTATATCATCTGAGTATTTTACATGTTGTTAAAAAATGGTCCAATCAGCACGGGACCAAGAAATCTCCACGATTCATGGTATTTCTAAACGTATGGCGTCGATAACTGAAAACTAAATTTTCAGATCCCAAGTACTTATATCAGCTCGGAATTTTTCGCGTCGTGAAAAAAATCCCCAATCAGCCGGGGACCAAGAAATGTCCACGTTTCATGGTATTTCTAAACGTATCGCGTCGATAACTGAAAACTCAATTTTCAGATCCCAAGTACTTATATCAGCTCGGAATTTTTCGCGTCGTGAAAAAATTGCCCAATCAGCCCGGGACCAAGAAATGTCCACGCTTCATGGTATTTCTAAACGTATGGCGTCGATAACTGAAAACTCAATTTTCAGATCCCAAGTACTTATATCAGCTCGGAATTTTTTGCGTCGTGAAAAATTCTCCAATCAGCCCGGGACCAAGAAATGTCCACGTTTCATGGTATTTCTAAACGTATGGCGTCGATAACTGAAAACTCAATTTTCAGATCCCAAGTACTTATATCAGCTCGTAATTTTTCGCGTCGTGAAAAAATTGCCCAATCAGCCCGGGACAAAGAAATGTCCACGTTTCATGGTATTTCTAAACGTATGGCAAGAAATGTCCACGTTTCATGGTATTTCTAAACGTATAGCGTCGATAACTGAAAACTCAATTTTCAGATTCCAAGTACTTATATCATCTGAGTATTTTACATGTTGTTAAAAAATGGTCCAATCAGCACGGGACCAAGAAATGTCCACGTTTCGTGGTATTTCTAAACGTATGGCATCGATAACTGAAAACTAAATTTTCAGATCCCAAGTACTTATATCAGCTCGTAATTTTTCGCGTCGTGAAAAAATTGCCCAATCAGCCCGGGACCAAGAAATGTCCACGTTTCATAGCATTTCTAAATGTATAGCGTCGATAACTGAAAACCCAATTTTCAGATCCCAAGTACTCATATCAGGTCGGAATTTTTCGCGTCGTGAAAAAATTCCCCAATCAGCCCGGGACCAAGAAATCTCCACGATTCATGGTATTTCTAAACGTATGGCGTCGATAACTGAAAACTCAATTTTCAGATCCCAAGTACTTATATCAGCTCGGAATTTTTCGAGTCGTGAAAAAATTCCCCAATCAGCCCGGGACCAAGAAATCTTTACGTTTCATGGTATTTCTAAACGTATGGCGTCGATAACTGGAAACTCAATTTTCAGATCCAAAGTATTTATATCAGCTCGGAATTTTTCGCGTCGTGAAAATCAGCTTAATCAGCCCGGCACCAAGAAATGTCCACGTTTCATGGTATTTCTAAACATATGGCAGCGATAACTGAAAACTCAATTTTCAGATCCCAAGTACTTATATCAGCTCGGAATTTTTCGCGTCGTGAAAAAAATCCCCAATCAGCCGGGGACCAAGAAATGTCCACGTTTCATGGTATTTCTAAACGTATGGCGTCGATAACTGAAAACTCAATTTTCAGATCCCAAGTACTTATATCAGCTCGGAATTTTTCGCGTCGTGAAAAAATTGCCCAATCAGCCCGGGACCAAGAAATGTCCACGCTTCATGGCATTTCTAAACGTATGGCGTCGATAACTGAAAACTCAATTTTCAGATCCCAAGTACTTATATCAGCTCGGAATTTTTTGCGTCGTGAAAAATTCTCCAATCAGCCCGGGACCAAGAAATGTCCACGTTTCATGGTATTTCTAAACGTATGGCGTCGATAACTGAAAACTCAATTTTCAGATCCCAAGTACTTATATCAGCTCGTAATTTTTCGCGTCGTGAAAAAATTGCCCAATCAGCCCGGGACAAAGAAATGTCCACGTTTCATGGTATTTCTAAACGTATGGCAAGAAATGTCCACGTTTCATGGTATTTCTAAACGTATAGCGTCGATAACTGAAAAGTTAATTTTCAGATCCCAAGTACTTATATCATCTGCGTATTTTACATGTTGTTAAAAAATGGTCCAATCAGCACGGGACCAAGAAATGTCCACGTTTCGTGGTATTTCTAAACGTATGGCATCGATATCTGAAAACTCAATTTTCAGATCCCAAGTACTTATATCAGCTCGTAATTTTTCGCGTCGTGAAAAAATTGCCCAATCAGCCCGGGACCAAGAAATGTCCACGTTTCATAGCATTTCTAAATGTATAGCGTCGATAACTGAAAACCCAATTTTCAGATCCCAAGTACTTATATCAGCTCGGAATTTTTCGCGTCGTGAAAAAATTCCCGAATCAGCCCGGGACCAAGAAATCTCCACGTTTCATTGTACTTCTAAAGGTATGGCGGCGATAACTGAAAACTCAATTTTCAGATCCCAAGTACTTATATCATCTGAGTATTTTACATGTTGTTAAAAAATGGTCCAATCAGCACGGGACCAAGAAATGTCCACGTTTCGTGGTATTTCTAAACGTATGGCATCGATAACTGGAAACTCAATTTTCAGATCCCAAGTACTTATATCAGCTCGGAATTTTTCGCGTCGTGAAAATCAGCTTAATCAGCCCGGTACCAAGAAATGTCCACGTTTCATGGTATTTCTAAACGTATGGCGTCGATAACTGGAAACTCAATTTTCAGATCCCAAGTAGTTATATCAGCTCGGAATTTTTCGCGTCGTGAAAATCAGCTTAATCATCCCGGGACCAAGAAATGTCCACGTTTCATGGTATTTCTAAACGTATGGCGTCGATAACTGAAAACTCAATTTTCAGATCCCAAGTACTTATATGAGCTCGGAATTTTTCGCGTCGTGAAAACATTCCCCAATCAGCCCGGGACAAAGAAATGTCCACGCTTCATGGTATTTCTAAACGTATGGCGTCGATAACTGAAAACTCAATTTTCAGATCCCAAGTTCTTATATCAGCTCGGAATTTTTCGCGTCGTGAAAAAATTCCCCAATCAGCCCGGGACCAAGAAATGTCCACGTTTCATGGTATTTCTAAACGTATGGCGTCGATAACTGGAAACTCAATTTTCAGATCCCAAGTAGTTATATCAGCTCGGAATTTTTCGCGTCGTGAAAATCAGCTTAATCATCCCGGGACCAAGAAATGTCCACGTTTCATGGTATTTCTAAACGTATGGCGTCGATAACTGAAAACTCAATTTTCAGATCCCAAGTACTTATATGAGCTCGGAATTTTTCGCGTCGTGAAAACATTCCCCAATCAGCCCGGGACCAAGAAATGTCCACGCTTCATGGTATTTCTAAACGTATGGCGTCGATAACTGAAAACTCAATTTTCAGATCCCAAGTTCTTATATCAGCTCGGAATTTTTCGCGTCGTGAAAAAATTCCCCAATCAGCCCGGGACCAAGAAATCTCCACGTTTCATGGTATTTCTAAACGTATGGCGTCGATAACTGAAAAGTCAATTTTCAGATCCCAAGTACTTATATCAGCTCGGAATTTTTCGCATCGTGAAAAAATTCCCCAATCAGCCCGTGACCAAGAAATGTCCACGTTTCATGGTATTTCTAAACGTATAGCGTCGATAACTGAAAAGTTAATTTTCAGATCCCAAGTACTTATATCATCTGCGTATTTTACATGTTGTTAAAAAATGGTCCAATCAGCCCGGGACCAGGAAATCTCCACGTTTCATGGTATTTCTAAACGTATGGCGTCGATAACTGAAAACTCAATTTTCAGATCCCAAGTACTTATATCAGCTCGGAATTTTTCGCGTCGTGAAAAAATTCCCCAATCAGCCCGGGACCAAGAAATGTCCACGTTTCATGGTATTTCTAAACGTATGGCGTCGATAACTGAAAAGTCAATTTTCAGATCCCAAGTACTTATATCAGCTCGGAATTTTTCGCGTCGTGAAAAAATTGCCCAATCAGCCCGAGACCAAGAAATGTCCACGTTTCATGGTATTTCTAAACGTATAGCGTCGATAACTGAAAAGTTAATTTTCAGATCCCAAGTACTTATATCATCTGCGTATTTTACATGTTGTTAAAAAATGGTCCAATCAGCCCGGGACCAAGAAATCTCCACGATTCATGGTATTTCTAAACGTATGGCGTCGATAACTGAAAACTCAATTTTTAGATCCCAAGTACTTATATCAGCTCGGAATTTTTCGCGTCGTGAAAAAATTCCCCAATCAGCCCGGGACCAAGAAATGTCCACGTTTCATGGTATTTCTAAACGTATGGCGTCGATAACTGGAAACTCAATTTTCAGATCCCAAGTAGTTATATCAGCTCGGAATTTTTCGCGTCGTGAAAATCAGCTTAATCATCCCGGGACCAAGAAATGTCCACGCTTCATGGTATTTCTAAACGTAGGGCGTCGATAACTGAAAACTCAATTTTCAGATCCCAAGTACTTATATCAGCTCGGAATTTTTCGCGTCGTGAAAAAATTCCCCAATCAGCCCGGTACCAAGAAATCTCCACGATTCATGGTATTTCTAAACGTATGGCGTCGATAACTGGAAACTCAATTTTCAGATCCCAAGTACTTATATCAGCACGGTATTTTTCGCGTCGTGAAAAAATGACCCAATCAGCCCGGGACCAAGAAATCTTTACGTTTCATAGCATTTCTAAATGTATAGCGTCGATAACTGAAAACCCAATTTTCAGATCCCAAGTACTTATATCAGCTCGGAATTTTTCGCGTCGTGAAAAAATTCCCCAATCAGCCCGGGACCAAGAAATGTCCACGCTTCATGGTATTTCTAAACGTATGGCGTCGATAACTGAAAACTCAATTTTTAGATCCCAAGTACTTATATCAGCTCGGAATTTTTCGCGTCGTGAAAAAATTCCCCAATCAGCCCGGGACCAAGAAATCTCCACGTTTCATGGTATTTCTAAACGTATGGCGTCGATAACTGAAAAGTCAATTTTCAGATCCCAAGTACTTATATCAGCTCGTAATTTTTCGCGTCGTGAAAAAATTGCCCAATCAGCCCGGGACCAAGAAATGTCCACGCTTCATGGTATTTCTAAACGTATGGCGTCGATAACTGAAAACTCAATTTTCAGATCCCAAGTACTTATATCAGCTCGGAATTTTTCGCATCGTGAAAAAATTCCCCAATCAGCCCGTGACCAAGAAATGTCCACGTTTCATGGTATTTCTAAACGTATAGCGTCGATAACTGAAAAGTTAATTTTCAGATCCCAAGTACTTATATCATCCGCGTATTTTACATGTTGTTAAAAAATGGTCCAATCAGCCCGGGACCAAGAAATCTCCACGTTTCATGGTATTTCTAAAGGTATGGCGGCGATAACTGAAAACTCAATTTTCAGATTCCAAGTACTTATATCATCTGAGTATTTTACATGTTGTTAAAAAATGGTCCAATCAGCACGGGACCAAGAAATCTCCACGATTCATGGTATTTCTAAACGTATGGCGTCGATAACTGAAAACTAAATTTTCAGATCCCAAGTACTTATATCAGCTCGGAATTTTTCGCGTCGTGAAAAAAATCCCCAATCAGCCGGGGACCAAGAAATGTCCACGTTTCATGGTATTTCTAAACGTATCGCGTCGATAACTGAAAACTCAATTTTCAGATCCCAAGTACTTATATCAGCTCGGAATTTTTCGCGTCGTGAAAAAATTGCCCAATCAGCCCGGGACCAAGAAATGTCCACGCTTCATGGTATTTCTAAACGTATGGCGTCGATAACTGAAAACTCAATTTTCAGATCCCAAGTACTTATATCAGCTCGGAATTTTTTGCGTCGTGAAAAATTCTCCAATCAGCCCGGGACCAAGAAATGTCCACGTTTCATGGTATTTCTAAACGTATGGCGTCGATAACTGAAAACTCAATTTTCAGATCCCAAGTACTTATATCAGCTCGTAATTTTTCGCGTCGTGAAAAAATTGCCCAATCAGCCCGGGACAAAGAAATGTCCACGTTTCATGGTATTTCTAAACGTATGGCAAGAAATGTCCACGTTTCATGGTATTTCTAAACGTATAGCGTCGATAACTGAAAACTCAATTTTCAGATTCCAAGTACTTATATCATCTGAGTATTTTACATGTTGTTAAAAAATGGTCCAATCAGCACGGGACCAAGAAATGTCCACGTTTCGTGGTATTTCTAAACGTATGGCATCGATAACTGAAAACTAAATTTTCAGATCCCAAGTACTTATATCAGCTCGTAATTTTTCGCGTCGTGAAAAAATTGCCCAATCAGCCCGGGACCAAGAAATGTCCACGTTTCATAGCATTTCTAAATGTATAGCGTCGATAACTGAAAACCCAATTTTCAGATCCCAAGTACTCATATCAGGTCGGAATTTTTCGCGTCGTGAAAAAATTCCCCAATCAGCCCGGGACCAAGAAATCTCCACGATTCATGGTATTTCTAAACGTATGGCGTCGATAACTGAAAACTCAATTTTCAGATCCCAAGTACTTATATCAGCTCGGAATTTTTCGAGTCGTGAAAAAATTCCCCAATCAGCCCGGGACCAAGAAATCTTTACGTTTCATGGTATTTCTAAACGTATGGCGTCGATAACTGGAAACTCAATTTTCAGATCCAAAGTATTTATATCAGCTCGGAATTTTTCGCGTCGTGAAAATCAGCTTAATCAGCCCGGCACCAAGAAATGTCCACGTTTCATGGTATTTCTAAACATATGGCAGCGATAACTGAAAACTCAATTTTCAGATCCCAAGTACTTATATCAGCTCGGAATTTTTCGCGTCGTGAAAAAAATCCCCAATCAGCCGGGGACCAAGAAATGTCCACGTTTCATGGTATTTCTAAACGTATGGCGTCGATAACTGAAAACTCAATTTTCAGATCCCAAGTACTTATATCAGCTCGGAATTTTTCGCGTCGTGAAAAAATTGCCCAATCAGCCCGGGACCAAGAAATGTCCACGCTTCATGGTATTTCTAAACGTATGGCGTCGATAACTGAAAACTCAATTTTCAGATCCCAAGTACTTATATCAGCTCGGAATTTTTTGCGTCGTGAAAAATTCTCCAATCAGCCCGGGACCAAGAAATGTCCACGTTTCATGGTATTTCTAAACGTATGGCGTCGATAACTGAAAACTCAATTTTCAGATCCCAAGTACTTATATCAGCTCGTAATTTTTCGCGTCGTGAAAAAATTGCCCAATCAGCCCGGGACAAAGAAATGTCCACGTTTCATGGTATTTCTAAACGTATGGCAAGAAATGTCCACGTTTCATGGTATTTCTAAACGTATAGCGTCGATAACTGAAAAGTTAATTTTCAGATCCCAAGTACTTATATCATCTGCGTATTTTACATGTTGTTAAAAAATGGTCCAATCAGCACGGGACCAAGAAATGTCCACGTTTCGTGGTATTTCTAAACGTATGGCATCGATATCTGAAAACTCAATTTTCAGATCCCAAGTACTTATATCAGCTCGTAATTTTTCGCGTCGTGAAAAAATTGCCCAATCAGCCCGGGACCAAGAAATGTCCACGTTTCATAGCATTTCTAAATGTATAGCGTCGATAACTGAAAACCCAATTTTCAGATCCCAAGTACTTATATCAGCTCGGAATTTTTCGCGTCGTGAAAAAATTCCCGAATCAGCCCGGGACCAAGAAATCTCCACGTTTCATTGTACTTCTAAAGGTATGGCGGCGATAACTGAAAACTCAATTTTCAGATCCCAAGTACTTATATCATCTGAGTATTTTACATGTTGTTAAAAAATGGTCCAATCAGCACGGGACCAAGAAATGTCCACGTTTCGTGGTATTTCTAAACGTATGGCATCGATAACTGGAAACTCAATTTTCAGATCCCAAGTACTTATATCAGCTCGGAATTTTTCGCGTCGTGAAAATCAGCTTAATCAGCCCGGTACCAAGAAATGTCCACGTTTCATGGTATTTCTAAACGTATGGCGTCGATAACTGAAAACTCAATTTTCAGATCCCAAGTACTTATATCATCTGCGTATTTTACATGTTTTTAAAAAATGGTCCAATCAGCCCGGGACCAAGAAATCTCCACGTTTCATGGTATTTCTAAACGTATGGCGTCGATAACTGAAAACTCAATTTTCAGATCCCAAGTACTTAAATGAGCTCGGAATTTTTCGCGTCGTGAAAAAATTCCCCAATCAGCCCGGGACCAAGAAATGTCCACGTTTCATGGTATTTCTAAACGTATGGCGTCGATAACTGGAAACTCAATTTTCAGATCCCAAGTAGTTATATCAGCTCGGAATTTTTCGCGTCGTGAAAATCAGCTTAATCATCCCGGGACCAAGAAATGTCCACGTTTCATGGTATTTCTAAACGTATGGCGTCGATAACTGAAAACTCAATTTTCAGATCCCAAGTACTTATATGAGCTCGGAATTTTTCGCGTCGTGAAAACATTCCCCAATCAGCCCGGGACCAAGAAATGTCCACGCTTCATGGTATTTCTAAACGTATGGCGTCGATAACTGAAAACTCAATTTTCAGATCCCAAGTTCTTATATCAGCTCGGAATTTTTCGCGTCGTGAAAAAATTCCCCAATCAGCCCGGGACCAAGAAATGTCCACGTTTCATGGTATTTCTAAACGTATGGCGTCGATAACTGGAAACTCAATTTTCAGATCCCAAGTAGTTATATCAGCTCGGAATTTTTCGCGTCGTGAAAACATTCCCCAATCAGCCCGGGACCAAGAAATGTCCACGCTTCATGGTATTTCTAAACGTATGGCGTCGATAACTGAAAACTCAATTTTCAGATCCCAAGTTCTTATATCAGCTCGGAATTTTTTGCGTCGTGAAAAATTCTCCAATCAGCCCGGGACCAAGAAATGTCCACGTTTCATGGTATTTCTAAACGTATGGCGTCGATAACTGAAAACTCAATTTTCAGATCCCAAGTACTTATATCAGCTCGTAATTTTTCGCGTCGTGAAAAAATTGCCCAATCAGCCCGGGACAAAGAAATGTCCACGTTTCATGGTATTTCTAAACGTATGGCAAGAAATGTCCACGTTTCATGGTATTTCTAAACGTATAGCGTCGATAACTGAAAACTCAATTTTCAGATTCCAAGTACTTATATCATCTGAGTATTTTACATGTTGTTAAAAAATGGTCCAATCAGCACGGGACCAAGAAATGTCCACGTTTCGTGGTATTTCTAAACGTATGGCATCGATAACTGAAAACTAAATTTTCAGATCCCAAGTACTTATATCAGCTCGTAATTTTTCGCGTCGTGAAAAAATTGCCCAATCAGCCCGGGACCAAGAAATGTCCACGTTTCATAGCATTTCTAAATGTATAGCGTCGATAACTGAAAACCCAATTTTCAGATCCCAAGTACTCATATCAGGTCGGAATTTTTCGCGTCGTGAAAAAATTCCCCAATCAGCCCGGGACCAAGAAATCTCCACGATTCATGGTATTTCTAAACGTATGGCGTCGATAACTGAAAACTCAATTTTCAGATCCCAAGTACTTATATCAGCTCGGAATTTTTCGAGTCGTGAAAAAATTCCCCAATCAGCCCGGGACCAAGAAATCTTTACGTTTCATGGTATTTCTAAACGTATGGCGTCGATAACTGGAAACTCAATTTTCAGATCCAAAGTATGTATATCAGCTCGGAATTTTTCGCGTCGTGAAAATCAGCTTAATCAGCCCGGCACCAAGAAATGTCCACGTTTCATGGTATTTCTAAACATATGGCAGCGATAACTGAAAACTCAATTTTCAGATCCCAAGTACTTATATCAGCTCGGAATTTTTCGCGTCGTGAAAAAAATCCCCAATCAGCCGGGGACCAAGAAATGTCCACGTTTCATGGTATTTCTAAACGTATGGCGTCGATAACTGAAAACTCAATTTTCAGATCCCAAGTACTTATATCAGCTCGGAATTTTTCGCGTCGTGAAAAAATTGCCCAATCAGCCCGGGACCAAGAAATGTCCACGCTTCATGGTATTTCTAAACGTATGGCGTCGATAACTGAAAACTCAATTTTCAGATCCCAAGTACTTATATCAGCTCGGAATTTTTTGCGTCGTGAAAAATTCTCCAATCAGCCCGGGACCAAGAAATGTCCACGTTTCATGGTATTTCTAAACGTATGGCGTCGATAACTGAAAACTCAATTTTCAGATCCCAAGTACTTATATCAGCTCGTAATTTTTCGCGTCGTGAAAAAATTGCCCAATCAGCCCGGGACAAAGAAATGTCCACGTTTCATGGTATTTCTAAACGTATGGCAAGAAATGTCCACGTTTCATGGTATTTCTAAACGTATAGCGTCGATAACTGAAAAGTTAATTTTCAGATCCCAAGTACTTATATCATCTGCGTATTTTACATGTTGTTAAAAAATGGTCCAATCAGCACGGGACCAAGAAATGTCCACGTTTCGTGGTATTTCTAAACGTATGGCATCGATATCTGAAAACTCAATTTTCAGATCCCAAGTACTTATATCAGCTCGTAATTTTTCGCGTCGTGAAAAAATTGCCCAATCAGCCCGGGACCAAGAAATGTCCACGTTTCATAGCATTTCTAAATGTATAGCGTCGATAACTGAAAACCCAATTTTCAGATCCCAAGTACTTATATCAGCTCGGAATTTTTCGCGTCGTGAAAAAATTCCCGAATCAGCCCGGGACCAAGAAATCTCCACGTTTCATTGTACTTCTAAAGGTATGGCGGCGATAACTGAAAACTCAATTTTCAGATCCCAAGTACTTATATCATCTGAGTATTTTACATGTTGTTAAAAAATGGTCCAATCAGCACGGGACCAAGAAATGTCCACGTTTCGTGGTATTTCTAAACGTATGGCATCGATAACTGGAAACTCAATTTTCAGATCCCAAGTACTTATATCAGCTCGGAATTTTTCGCGTCGTGAAAATCAGCTTAATCAGCCCGGTACCAAGAAATGTCCACGTTTCATGGTATTTCTAAACGTATGGCGTCGATAACTGAAAACTCAATTTTCAGATCCCAAGTACTTATATCATCTGCGTATTTTACATGTTTTTAAAAAATGGTCCAATCAGCCCGGGACCAAGAAATCTCCACGTTTCATGGTATTTCTAAACGTATGGCGTCGATAACTGAAAACTCAATTTTCAGATCCCAAGTACTTAAATGAGCTCGGAATTTTTCGCGTCGTGAAAAAATTCCCCAATCAGCCCGGGACCAAGAAATGTCCACGTTTCATGGTATTTCTAAACGTATGGCGTCGATAACTGGAAACTCAATTTTCAGATCCCAAGTAGTTATATCAGCTCGGAATTTTTCGCGTCGTGAAAAAAATCCCCAATCAGCCGGGGACCAAGAAATGTCCACGTTTCATGGTATTTCTAAACGTATCGCGTCGATAACTGAAAACTCAATTTTCAGATCCCAAGTACTTATATCAGCTCGGAATTTTTCGCGTCGTGAAAAAATTGCCCAATCAGCCCGGGACCAAGAAATGTCCACGCTTCATGGTATTTCTAAACGTATGGCGTCGATAACTGAAAACTCAATTTTCAGATCCCAAGTACTTATATCAGCTCGGAATTTTTTGCGTCGTGAAAAATTCTCCAATCAGCCCGGGACCAAGAAATGTCCACGTTTCATGGTATTTCTAAACGTATGGCGTCGATAACTGAAAACTCAATTTTCAGATCCCAAGTACTCATATCAGGTCGGAATTTTTCGCGTCGTGAAAAAATTCCCCAATCAGCCCGGGACCAAGAAATCTCCACGATTCATGGTATTTCTAAACGTATGGCGTCGATAACTGAAAACTCAATTTTCAGATCCCAAGTACTTATATCAGCTCGGAATTTTTCGAGTCGTGAAAAAATTCCCCAATCAGCCCGGGACCAAGAAATCTTTACGTTTCATGGTATTTCTAAACGTATGGCGTCGATAACTGGAAACTCAATTTTCAGATCCAAAGTATTTATATCAGCTCGGAATTTTTCGCGTCGTGAAAATCAGCTTAATCAGCCCGGCACCAAGAAATGTCCACGTTTCATGGTATTTCTAAACATATGGCAGCGATAACTGAAAACTCAATTTTCAGATCCCAAGTACTTATATCAGCTCGGAATTTTTCGCGTCGTGAAAAAAATCCCCAATCAGCCGGGGACCAAGAAATGTCCACGTTTCATGGTATTTCTAAACGTATGGCGTCGATAACTGAAAACTCAATTTTCAGATCCCAAGTACTTATATCAGCTCGGAATTTTTCGCGTCGTGAAAAAATTGCCCAATCAGCCCGGGACCAAGAAATGTCCACGCTTCATGGTATTTCTAAACGTATGGCGTCGATAACTGAAAACTCAATTTTCAGATCCCAAGTACTTATATCAGCTCGGAATTTTTTGCGTCGTGAAAAATTCTCCAATCAGCCCGGGACCAAGAAATGTCCACGTTTCATGGTATTTCTAAACGTATGGCGTCGATAACTGAAAACTCAATTTTCAGATCCCAAGTACTTATATCAGCTCGTAATTTTTCGCGTCGTGAAAAAATTGCCCAATCAGCCCGGGACAAAGAAATGTCCACGTTTCATGGTATTTCTAAACGTATGGCAAGAAATGTCCACGTTTCATGGTATTTCTAAACGTATAGCGTCGATAACTGAAAAGTTAATTTTCAGATCCCAAGTACTTATATCATCTGCGTATTTTACATGTTGTTAAAAAATGGTCCAATCAGCACGGGACCAAGAAATGTCCACGTTTCGTGGTATTTCTAAACGTATGGCATCGATATCTGAAAACTCAATTTTCAGATCCCAAGTACTTATATCAGCTCGTAATTTTTCGCGTCGTGAAAAAATTGCCCAATCAGCCCGGGACCAAGAAATGTCCACGTTTCATAGCATTTCTAAATGTATAGCGTCGATAACTGAAAACCCAATTTTCAGATCCCAAGTACTTATATCAGCTCGGAATTTTTCGCGTCGTGAAAAAATTCCCGAATCAGCCCGGGACCAAGAAATCTCCACGTTTCATTGTACTTCTAAAGGTATGGCGGCGATAACTGAAAACTCAATTTTCAGATCCCAAGTACTTATATCATCTGAGTATTTTACATGTTGTTAAAAAATGGTCCAATCAGCACGGGACCAAGAAATGTCCACGTTTCGTGGTATTTCTAAACGTATGGCATCGATAACTGGAAACTCAATTTTCAGATCCCAAGTACTTATATCAGCTCGGAATTTTTCGCGTCGCGAAAATCAGCTTAATCAGCCCGGTACCAAGAAATGTCCACGTTTCATGGTATTTCTAAACGTATGGCGTCGATAACTGAAAACTCAATTTTCAGATCCCAAGTACTTATATCATCTGCGTATTTTACATGTTTTTAAAAAATGGTCCAATCAGCCCGGGACCAAGAAATCTCCACGTTTCATGGTATTTCTAAACGTATGGCGTCGATAACTGAAAACTCAATTTTCAGATCCCAAGTACTTAAATGAGCTCGGAATTTTTCGCGTCGTGAAAAAATTCCCCAATCAGCCCGGGACCAAGAAACGTCCACGTTTCATGGTATTTCTAAACGTATGGTGTCGATAACTGGAAACTCAATTTTCAGATCCCAAGTACATATATCAGCTCGGAATTTTTCACGTCGTGAAAAAATTGCCCAATCAGCCCGGGACCAAGAAATGTCGACGCTTCATGGTATTTCTAAACGTATGGCGTCGATAACTGAAAACTCAATTTTCAGATCCCAAGTACTTAAATGAGCTCGGAATTTTTCGCGTCGTGAAAAAATTCCCCAATCAGCCCGGGACCAAGAAATGTCCACGTTTCATGGTATTTCTAAACGTATGGCGTCGATAACTGGAAACTCAATTTTCAGATCCCAAGTAGTTATATCAGCTCGGAATTTTTCGCGTCGTGAAAATCAGCTTAATCATCCCGGGACCAAGAAATGTCCACGTTTCATGGTATTTCTAAACGTATGGCGTCGATAACTGAAAACTCAATTTTCAGATCCCAAGTACTTATATGAGCTCGGAATTTTTCGCGTCGTGAAAACATTCCCCAATCAGCCCGGGACAAAGAAATGTCCACGCTTCATGGTATTTCTAAACGTATGGCGTCGATAACTGAAAACTCAATTTTCAGATCCCAAGTTCTTATATCAGCTCGGAATTTTTCGCGTCGTGAAAAAATTCCCCAATCAGCCCGGGACCAAGAAATGTCCACGTTTCATGGTATTTCTAAACGTATGGCGTCGATAACTGGAAACTCAATTTTCAGATCCCAAGTAGTTATATCAGCTCGGAATTTTTCGCGTCGTGAAAATCAGCTTAATCATCCCGGGACCAAGAAATGTCCACGTTTCATGGTATTTCTAAACGTATGGCGTCGATAACTGAAAACTCAATTTTCAGATCCCAAGTACTTATATGAGCTCGGAATTTTTCGCGTCGTGAAAACATTCCCCAATCAGCCCGGGACCAAGAAATGTCCACGCTTCATGGTATTTCTAAACGTATGGCGTCGATAACTGAAAACTCAATTTTCAGATCCCAAGTTCTTATATCAGCTCGGAATTTTTCGCGTCGTGAAAAAATTCCCCAATCAGCCCGGGACCAAGAAATCTCCACGTTTCATGGTATTTCTAAACGTATGGCGTCGATAACTGAAAAGTCAATTTTCAGATCCCAAGTACTTATATCAGCTCGGAATTTTTCGCATCGTGAAAAAATTCCCCAATCAGCCCGTGACCAAGAAATGTCCACGTTTCATGGTATTTCTAAACGTATAGCGTCGATAACTGAAAAGTTAATTTTCAGATCCCAAGTACTTATATCATCTGCGTATTTTACATGTTGTTAAAAAATGGTCCAATCAGCCCGGGACCAGGAAATCTCCACGTTTCATGGTATTTCTAAACGTATGGCGTCGATAACTGAAAACTCAATTTTCAGATCCCAAGTACTTATATCAGCTCGGAATTTTTCGCGTCGTGAAAAAATTCCCCAATCAGCCCGGGACCAAGAAATGTCCACGTTTCATGGTATTTCTAAACGTATGGCGTCGATAACTGAAAAGTCAATTTTCAGATCCCAAGTACTTATATCAGCTCGGAATTTTTCGCGTCGTGAAAAAATTGCCCAATCAGCCCGGGACCAAGAAATGTCCACGTTTCATGGTATTTCTAAACGTATAGCGTCGATAACTGAAAAGTTAATTTTCAGATCCCAAGTACTTATATCATCTGCGTATTTTACATGTTGTTAAAAAATGGTCCAATCAGCCCGGGACCAAGAAATCTCCACGATTCATGGTATTTCTAAACGTATGGCGTCGATAACTGAAAACTCAATTTTTAGATCCCAAGTACTTATATCAGCTCGGAATTTTTCGCGTCGTGAAAAAATTCCCCAATCAGCCCGGGACCAAGAAATGTCCACGTTTCATGGTATTTCTAAACGTATGGCGTCGATAACTGGAAACTCAATTTTCAGATCCCAAGTAGTTATATCAGCTCGGAATTTTTCGCGTCGTGAAAATCAGCTTAATCATCCCGGGACCAAGAAATGTCCACGCTTCATGGTATTTCTAAACGTAGGGCGTCGATAACTGAAAACTCAATTTTCAGATCCCAAGTACTTATATCAGCTCGGAATTTTTCGCGTCGTGAAAAAATTCCCCAATCAGCCCGGTACCAAGAAATCTCCACGATTCATGGTATTTCTAAACGTATGGCGTCGATAACTGGAAACTCAATTTTCAGATCCCAAGTACTTATATCAGCACGGTATTTTTCGCGTCGTGAAAAAATGACCCAATCAGCCCGGGACCAAGAAATCTTTACGTTTCATAGCATTTCTAAATGTATAGCGTCGATAACTGAAAACCCAATTTTCAGATCCCAAGTACTTATATCAGCTCGGAATTTTTCGCGTCGTGAAAAAATTCCCCAATCAGCCCGGGACCAAGAAATGTCCACGCTTCATGGTATTTCTAAACGTATGGCGTCGATAACTGAAAACTCAATTTTTAGATCCCAAGTACTTATATCAGCTCGGAATTTTTCGCGTCGTGAAAAAATTCCCCAATCAGCCCGGGACCAAGAAATCTCCACGTTTCATGGTATTTCTAAACGTATGGCGTCGATAACTGAAAAGTCAATTTTCAGATCCCAAGTACTTATATCAGCTCGTAATTTTTCGCGTCGTGAAAAAATTGCCCAATCAGCCCGGGACCAAGAAATGTCCACGCTTCATGGTATTTCTAAACGTATGGCGTCGATAACTGAAAACTCAATTTTCAGATCCCAAGTACTTATATCAGCTCGGAATTTTTCGCATCGTGAAAAAATTCCCCAATCAGCCCGTGACCAAGAAATGTCCACGTTTCATGGTATTTCTAAACGTATAGCGTCGATAACTGAAAAGTTAATTTTCAGATCCCAAGTACTTATATCATCCGCGTATTTTACATGTTGTTAAAAAATGGTCCAATCAGCCCGGGACCAAGAAATCTCCACGTTTCATGGTATTTCTAAAGGTATGGCGGCGATAACTGAAAACTCAATTTTCAGATTCCAAGTACTTATATCATCTGAGTATTTTACATGTTGTTAAAAAATGGTCCAATCAGCACGGGACCAAGAAATGTCCACGTTTCGTGGTATTTCTAAACGTATGGCATCGATAACTGAAAACTAAATTTTCAGATCCCAAGTACTTATATCAGCTCGTAATTTTTCGCGTCGTGAAAAAATTGCCCAATCAGCCCGGGACCAAGAAATGTTCACGTTTCATAGCATTTCTAAATGTATAGCGTCGATAACTGAAAACCCAATTTTCAGATCCCAAGTACTCATATCAGGTCGGAATTTTTCGCGTCGTGAAAAAATTCCCCAATCAGCCCGGGACCAAGAAATCTCCACGATTCATGGTATTTCTAAACGTATGGCGTCGATAACTGAAAACTAAATTTTCAGATCCCAAGTACTTATATCAGCTCGTAATTTTTCGCGTCGTGAAAAAATTGCCCAATCAGCCCGGGACCAAGAAATGTCCACGTTTCATAGCATTTCTAAATGTATAGCGTCGATAACTGAAAACCCAATTTTCAGATCCCAAGTACTCATATCAGGTCGGAATTTTTCGCGTCGTGAAAAAATTCCCCAATCAGCCCGGGACCAAGAAATCTCCACGATTCATGGTATTTCTAAACGTATGGCGTCGATAACTGAAAACTCAATTTTCAGATCCCAAGTACTTATATCAGCTCGGAATTTTTCGAGTCGTGAAAAAATTCCCCAATCAGCCCGGGACCAAGAAATCTTTACGTTTCATGGTATTTCTAAACGTATGGCGTCGATAACTGGAAACTCAATTTTCAGATCCAAAGTATTTATATCAGCTCGGAATTTTTCGCGTCGTGAAAATCAGCTTAATCAGCCCGGCACCAAGAAATGTCCACGTTTCATGGTATTTCTAAACATATGGCAGCGATAACTGAAAACTCAATTTTCAGATCCCAAGTACTTATATCAGCTCGGAATTTTTCGCGTCGTGAAAAAAATCCCCAATCAGCCGGGGACCAAGAAATGTCCACGTTTCATGGTATTTCTAAACGTATCGCGTCGATAACTGAAAACTCAATTTTCAGATCCCAAGTACTTATATCAGCTCGGAATTTTTCGCGTCGTGAAAAAATTGCCCAATCAGCCCGGGACCAAGAAATGTCCACGCTTCATGGTATTTCTAAACGTATGGCGTCGATAACTGAAAACTCAATTTTCAGATCCCAAGTACTTATATCAGCTCGGAATTTTTTGCGTCGTGAAAAATTCTCCAATCAGCCCGGGACCAAGAAATGTCCACGTTTCATGGTATTTCTAAACGTATGGCGTCGATAACTGAAAACTCAATTTTCAGATCCCAAGTACTTATATCAGCTCGTAATTTTTCGCGTCGTGAAAAAATTGCCCAATCAGCCCGGGACAAAGAAATGTCCACGTTTCATGGTATTTCTAAACGTATGGCAAGAAATGTCCACGTTTCATGGTATTTCTAAACGTATAGCGTCGATAACTGAAAACTCAATTTTCAGATTCCAAGTACTTATATCATCTGAGTATTTTACATGTTGTTAAAAAATGGTCCAATCAGCACGGGACCAAGAAATGTCCACGTTTCGTGGTATTTCTAAACGTATGGCATCGATAACTGAAAACTAAATTTTCAGATCCCAAGTACTTATATCAGCTCGTAATTTTTCGCGTCGTGAAAAAATTGCCCAATCAGCCCGGGACCAAGAAATGTCCACGTTTCATAGCATTTCTAAATGTATAGCGTCGATAACTGAAAACCCAATTTTCAGATCCCAAGTACTCATATCAGGTCGGAATTTTTCGCGTCGTGAAAAAATTCCCCAATCAGCCCGGGACCAAGAAATCTCCACGATTCATGGTATTTCTAAACGTATGGCGTCGATAACTGAAAACTCAATTTTCAGATCCCAAGTACTTATATCAGCTCGGAATTTTTCGAGTCGTGAAAAAATTCCCCAATCAGCCCGGGACCAAGAAATCTTTACGTTTCATGGTATTTCTAAACGTATGGCGTCGATAACTGGAAACTCAATTTTCAGATCCAAAGTATTTATATCAGCTCGGAATTTTTCGCGTCGTGAAAATCAGCTTAATCAGCCCGGCACCAAGAAATGTCCACGTTTCATGGTATTTCTAAACATATGGCAGCGATAACTGAAAACTCAATTTTCAGATCCCAAGTACTTATATCAGCTCGGAATTTTTCGCGTCGTGAAAAAAATCCCCAATCAGCCGGGGACCAAGAAATGTCCACGTTTCATGGTATTTCTAAACGTATGGCGTCGATAACTGAAAACTCAATTTTCAGATCCCAAGTACTTATATCAGCTCGGAATTTTTCGCGTCGTGAAAAAATTGCCCAATCAGCCCGGGACCAAGAAATGTCCACGCTTCATGGTATTTCTAAACGTATGGCGTCGATAACTGAAAACTCAATTTTCAGATCCCAAGTACTTATATCAGCTCGGAATTTTTTGCGTCGTGAAAAATTCTCCAATCAGCCCGGGACCAAGAAATGTCCACGTTTCATGGTATTTCTAAACGTATGGCGTCGATAACTGAAAACTCAATTTTCAGATCCCAAGTACTTATATCAGCTCGTAATTTTTCGCGTCGTGAAAAAATTGCCCAATCAGCCCGGGACAAAGAAATGTCCACGTTTCATGGTATTTCTAAACGTATGGCAAGAAATGTCCACGTTTCATGGTATTTCTAAACGTATAGCGTCGATAACTGAAAAGTTAATTTTCAGATCCCAAGTACTTATATCATCTGCGTATTTTACATGTTGTTAAAAAATGGTCCAATCAGCACGGGACCAAGAAATGTCCACGTTTCGTGGTATTTCTAAACGTATGGCATCGATATCTGAAAACTCAATTTTCAGATCCCAAGTACTTATATCAGCTCGTAATTTTTCGCGTCGTGAAAAAATTGCCCAATCAGCCCGGGACCAAGAAATGTCCACGTTTCATAGCATTTCTAAATGTATAGCGTCGATAACTGAAAACCCAATTTTCAGATCCCAAGTACTTATATCAGCTCGGAATTTTTCGCGTCGTGAAAAAATTCCCGAATCAGCCCGGGACCAAGAAATCTCCACGTTTCATTGTACTTCTAAAGGTATGGCGGCGATAACTGAAAACTCAATTTTCAGATCCCAAGTACTTATATCATCTGAGTATTTTACATGTTGTTAAAAAATGGTCCAATCAGCACGGGACCAAGAAATGTCCACGTTTCGTGGTATTTCTAAACGTATGGCATCGATAACTGGAAACTCAATTTTCAGATCCCAAGTACTTATATCAGCTCGGAATTTTTCGCGTCGTGAAAATCAGCTTAATCAGCCCGGTACCAAGAAATGTCCACGTTTCATGGTATTTCTAAACGTATGGCGTCGATAACTGAAAACTCAATTTTCAGATCCCAAGTACTTATATCATCTGCGTATTTTACATGTTTTTAAAAAATGGTCCAATCAGCCCGGGACCAAGAAATCTCCACGTTTCATGGTATTTCTAAACGTATGGCGTCGATAACTGAAAACTCAATTTTCAGATCCCAAGTACTTAAATGAGCTCGGAATTTTTCGCGTCGTGAAAAAATTCCCCAATCAGCCCGGGACCAAGAAACGTCCACGTTTCATGGTATTTCTAAACGTATGGTGTCGATAACTGGAAACTCAATTTTCAGATCCCAAGTACATATATCAGCTCGGAATTTTTCACGTCGTGAAAAAATTGCCCAATCAGCCCGGGACCAAGAAATGTCGACGCTTCATGGTATTTCTAAACGTATGGCGTCGATAACTGAAAACTCAATTTTCAGATCCCAAGTACTTATATCAGCTCGGAATTTTTCGCGTCGTGAAAAAATTCCCCAATCAGCCCGGGACCAAGAAATGTCCACGTTTCATAGCATTTCTAAATGTATAGCGTCGATAACTGAAAACCCAATTTTCAGATCCCAAGTACTTATATCAGCTCGGAATTTTTCGAGTCGTGAAAAAATTCCCGAATCAGCCCGGGACCAAGAAATCTCCACGTTTCTTTGTATTTCTAAAGGTATGGCGGCGATAACTGAAAACTCAATTTTCAGATCCCAAGTACTTATATCATCTGAGTATTTTACATGTTGTTAAAAAATGGTCCAATCAGCACGGGACCAAGAAATGTCCACGTTTCGTGGTATTTCTAAACGTATGGCATCGATAACTGGAAACTCAATTTTCAGATCCCAAGTACTTATATCAGCTCGGAATTTTTCGCGTCGTGAAAATCAGCTTAATCAGCCCGGTACCAAGAAATGTCCACGTTTCATGGTATTTCTAAACGTATGGCGTCGATAACTGAAAACTCAATTTTCAGATCCCAAGTACTTATATCATCTGCGTATTTTACATGTTTTTAAAAAATGGTCCAATCAGCCCGGGACCAAGAAATCTCCACGTTTCATGGTATTTCTAAACGTATGGCGTCGATAACTGAAAACTCAATTTTCAGATCCCAAGTACTTAAATGAGCTCGGAATTTTTCGCGTCGTGAAAAAATTCCCCAATCAGCCCGGGACCAAGAAATGTCCACGTTTCATGGTATTTCTAAACGTATGGCGTCGATAACTGGAAACTCAATTTTCAGATCCCAAGTAGTTATATCAGCTCGGAATTTTTCGCGTCGTGAAAATCAGCTTAATCATCCCGGGACCAAGAAATGTCCACGTTTCATGGTATTTCTAAACGTATGGCGTCGATAACTGAAAACTCAATTTTCAGATCCCAAGTACTTATATGAGCTCGGAATTTTTCGCGTCGTGAAAACATTCCCCAATCAGCCCGGGACCAAGAAATGTCCACGCTTCATGGTATTTCTAAACGTATGGCGTCGATAACTGAAAACTCAATTTTCAGATCCCAAGTTCTTATATCAGCTCGGAATTTTTCGCGTCGTGAAAAAATTCCCCAATCAGCCCGGGACCAAGAAATGTCCACGTTTCATGGTATTTCTAAACGTATGGCGTCGATAACTGGAAACTCAATTTTCAGATCCCAAGTAGTTATATCAGCTCGGAATTTTTCGCGTCGTGAAAAAATTCCCCAATCAGCCCGGGACCAAGAAATGTCCACGTTTCATGGTATTTCTAAACGTATGGCGTCGATAACTGAAAACTCAATTTTCAGATCCCAAGTACTTATATCATCTGAGTATTTTACATGTTGTTAAAAAATGGTCCAATCAGCACGGGACCAAGAAATGTCCACGTTTCGTGGTATTTCTAAACGTATGGCGTCGATAACTGAAAACTCAATTTTCAGATCCCAAGTACTTATATCAGCTCGGAATTTTTCGCGTCGTGAAAAAATTCCCCAATCAGCCCGGGAGCAAGAAATGTCCACGTTTCAAGGTATTTCTAAACGTATGGCGTCGATAACTGGAGACTCAATTTTCAGGTCCCACGTACTTATATCAGCACGG